>BPLQ01013830.1:0-516900 GCA_021605075.1 Caerostris darwini | reverse complement strand
CGTGATGAGATAGATTGATTTTATTTTAATCAGAAAGCACATCAATCGTTGTGTCTTTCATCTTGGGAAGTCTGATTTAGTAATGTGGCTCATTATGGTATGTTTGCGTGGTTTAGAAAAGTTTAGATATTGAATAAAAAATGAGTTTATTTTGTGTTTTGTGAACTTATTCTGTTGAAGAAGAGAAATATCTATAAATTAAAGAGAAAATATATATATTAATGTATGTAACGAATTTTCGTTGATACATCTGCTTTCTGGGTGAAGTACACATTTCAAGGAAAAAAATAATTTGATCTCTATAGATGAGATTAAAGAGACAATTTTTTTTTAAATTAAAAGACACTCCAATTATGAAGGATGGATGGAGGTTTCATTTGTGGAAAAGGTTTCAGGTCTTGTGCTGCCGCGAAATATTGTTAGGAGGAGGATTCATTCTATATGAAGGACAGAAGGAAGTCTTGAGAATGCTGGTTTTCTGACGACAGAGATGGTACTTGTAACGAATTTCGTTGGAGCATCAGTTTTCTGGGTAAAGAACTCGTGGCTTGCAGAAAAAAAAAAGAAAACTTTGGTCTCCACAGACGTGATGTGATGGATTGTTTTTATTTTAATCAGAAAGCACATCAATTATCGTGTCTTTCATGTTGGGAAGTCTGATTTAATAATGTGGCTCATTATGCTGTGTTTGCATAGTTTATAGAAGTTTAGAAATTGAATAAAAAGGAGTTGCTTTTGTGTAACTTTTTCTGTTAAAGAAGAGAAGTTGAGCTGGTTGAGTGATATAAATATATATAATTACAAAAAGTATCAGTGATTTTGATCAGCAGTTTGATTGAATTATTGAACCGCTTCACATTTTCTACTGTTAAGAAATACATAAATTTTCTGAGAGATGGGCGATGGTTGTAAGTTGAAATATATACTTCAACAAATTTCATATTTTCAATAAATTTGTATTTCTTTTATAACCAAACAAATGTCTTTTATTAAAGCAAAAAAGGGCAAAATCATATTTGTACATTTGCAATTTTTACATTAATACTGATTTATATGCAAATTTACGTGCAAGTTATATTTGAAATTTTATGCAATTTAACAAAAAATAATCAAAATATGATTTATTATTAAATGCTTTGTTGTGATAATTTTATATTACTTCGTGTGGAGCCCTAATAAATATTCAGGAACATATTCTGAAGAAAGATAATTGAATATTTATTTATATGTATTACTACAAATACATTGAATTGAGTTTTGTAATAAAATATTATACAAATGAAAAAATGTCATGTAGAATTTAAAATTTTTTAAATATATTAAATCATTTATGTTGAAATTTATTTTTACTGTATGCAAATTATTTAAATTGCATATGATGATTAAATAAACCAAAAAAAATCTAGATATAATAGTAATATTTCTATAATACCATCAAACATTAATTAATTAACAGATTTAAATAACGAATATTAAAACAATGGATACCATTAAGCATAAAAAATATTTTAGCAACTATATTTGTATATTAAAAGCAGTAAATATCTTAAAACATTTCAATGCATTATACGCTTTAAAAGCTTTAGATAAATAGTGCATTCTGATGCATTAGTGAAATCGATTTTGTGTGTATTTGTAAAGATTTATAATAAATATATTTAATCTTACGTTTTATCTCCTAAAAACTATATTTCGGAAACAAAATATTCAATCATTCGTTTAGTCTTTTAAAACTGATGTTATAGAATACATAAAACATAATATTAAATTGAAATTTTCTAACAATTCTTTAACAAGTATCAAATTCCTCTTTCAAAAATGAAATATGACTTTCTGAAACACATATAAAAGTAATTCCGAGACATTTAAAGGGAAAATTTGTCTTCACATGAAAAATCAGATGAAAGGAGAGCAGCTTCATCTGCTTTTACTCGCTTAAAACCATTAATTTCCCTCGTAACAAGAAAGGCAAGAAATGCTCTCTCATTAATCCTGGCCATTAGGAACTAACTCAGTAATCGAACAGTTAAGATGAAAGGCAGCAACGAGATGTAATCCTTCTTATTTCCTTTTAGAATTTTAGAACAATTCCAAAAGGAAAAGATTATTCTAACAGGAAAAGAAGATTCTTTAAAAAAAAGAAATTTTAAGCTGTTAGATGATTAATGTTCATAAAAAAACAATACTTTTTCTAGTCCGCTGCAGTTTTAGTAAAAATATATATTAAAAAAATCGATTAACTCACCTGTACCTGTAACAGTATAAAAATACACACGCAAAAGCTTAGGCTTCGTTCTATACTGTACAAAAAAAGGAAAAGTCTTTTAACTCGGCAACACTTGGTTGAAAAATAACACATAGGGAAAAAAAATCGTCTGACTGGCGAGAAAAAAGGTTATCTTCTTCCACTGGCAACACAAACGATAACATGCTACTTATAGGGAGAAAAAAGAACGAAAAATCAATCAAGTTACGTTTCGCAATGGACACACAAGGTTTACAAAACCGCATATTGTTCTAAAAAAAGATATAAAAATAATAATAATAAAAAAATAATAATAATTTTCATCCTTTTTCCGATAACTTCATAGATATACGTATTTGTAACAAAGAATACTTGATCCGAAACCATCATTTCGAAAAGGATATAAAGGAAAACAAAGAATGATATCGAAGTTTTGTTTCACGTATCACTGAAACCTGAGCGGTTTTTCAGACATCAATGCTCTCTTTTCTGTTTGAGCAGAACCAAAAATGGTTTTTCGGTGAAGAACCACTGATGAGAAAATGAATAACGGTTCGAAATTTTCTTTTGAAAAGAAGATTTACCGACATTTTTCAAAGTACTTGGGAGAGCGTGTCTCCCTTTTTGGAACGAAGCAAAAACTTTGTTTTTTTTGGGGGGTTCTTTCAAAAAATTAAGCGGAAATTTAAGTAAACTTGAATGAATAATGGATACTCGGTTTGTGCGTTGAATGCGTTTTTCCTCATTTTCATTCTTGTTAAGCGTTTAAATAAGGATAAGATGTTACGCCAAAGGTTTTTTTTTCCTACGCCAAAAAAAAGGATACAACGTTTTATCCCACAATAAAAAGAGGTTTATAGTATAATAATGTTTTTTAAAGAAATACTTTGTGCATCTCATTGTATTTTTTTATTTTATTTTTCTTTAGAATTTGAATGGAGGAAGAGAAATTTCTTTTTAAATATTGGAATCTGGAAAATAATAGATTAATCGCGTATTAAAATGTAATAAATCATTTTAAATGCTCAAAATACTTTTACCATACATACCAAATTTAAGTAATTATCAATATAAAAGATATTATGTGTACAGTATAGAAAATCGAACTTAAATGCTACAATTTACATAATTCGAGACCTGATGGCCGAGTGATGAACTATCAGTAAAATATTTCAAAAATTAATATGACACAATATAAACTTAAATATGTTTCCGAATGATTACCTTACATAATATTTATTACCTAATATAATCATTAAATACGATCATTATATTATTAGTAATTATTTGTATGTGATTGCGATGCCTGATCACAAACCTCAAGAAACTTTTAATTTACGCATACATTTTTATTTTTAACATTTACACAATTAGTATTCTTAATTTTAAAACATTAACTATTCTATCGTAAAATTAATTGTATGCTTGTTCTCCTTTGTTTCCCTATTTATCATCTCCCAGTTAAACAGAAAAAAAAATTGCTAATGATTTTCGCTTTTATCCATTATGAATACTAAAGCTGCCAGGCCATTCCAGTTTGTGCCTAAACAAAGCATCCATCTCCTATAAACCACATTTAACTTTACATAAAGAGATCATTTCTTTTTTTCCCTCTTTATTTACTTAACTTTAAAAATCACTACAGAACTTTTCCCTCTTGCTCTATTTTTCCCTTCCATCGTAAAAAGGGACTTTCTTCCGCATTATATGAAGTTCGCTTTTACAATCATTGTGCGTTTCCCTCATGAATATCCTCGCAATAACTCAGCGGATATTATGGCTCATTAGCGCTAATACGAGGACTAATTAAATAACCCACGCAAAAGAGTTCCCGATTCCGTTTGCCTTGAATATGAGGACCGCCACACACGCACAAATTCCCAATAGGGAATATGCGGAAGAGGAGAATCAGTGTGGCATAGGAGATCTTTCCTACTAATGGCCTATAGATATTGAAATGCTGGTCCAATTATGAATGGAGGTTCCATTTGCGGAAAAGGTTTCTGCGAAATATTGTTAGGAGGGTGGTTCTTTCTTTAAGAAGGAGAGAAGGAAGTCTTGATAATGCAGGGTTCTGATGATAGAGATGCTACTTGTAACGAATTTCGTTGGTTCATCAGTTTTCTGCGTAAAGGAAAAAAAAAAGAATTTGGTCTCCATAGACGTGATGAGATAGATTGATTTTATTTTAATCAGAAAGCACATCAATCATTGTGTCTTTCTTCTTGAGAAGTCTGATTCAGTAATGTGGCTCATTATGGGGTGTTTGCGCGGTTTAGAAAAGTTTAGATATTGAATAAAAAATGAGTTTATTTTGTGTTTTGTGAACTTATTATGATGAAGAAGAGAAATATCTATAAATTAAAGAGAGAATATATATATTATTTTCGAGAAAGCTGGTTGAATGATATAGATGTATGTAAAGAATTTGGTTGATGCATCTGTTTTCTGGATGAAGTAGTTATCTCTATAAAAAGAAAAGATTTTGATCTTCACAGAAGAAACCATATAGACTGATTTTATTTGAATTAAAAAGACACTTAAATCATTGCGTCTTAAATCTTTTGAAGTCGGATTTAGTAATGTAACCCATTATGGTATGTTTGCATGCATAGTTTAGAAAAGTTTAGATATTGAATAAAAATTATTTGCTTCTGTGTAACTTATTTTGTTAAAGAAATAGGAGTCTCGCGAATGTTGGTTGAATGATATAGATGTATATAACGAATTTTCGGTGATACATCTGCATTCTGGGTGAAGTACACATTTCAAGGAAAAAAATAATTTGATCTCTATAGATGAGATTAAAGAGACAATTTTATTTGAATTAAAAGACACTCCAATTATGATGGAAGGATGGAGGTTTCATTTGTGGAAAAGGTTTCAGGTCTTGTGCTGCCGCGAAATATTGTTAGGAGGAGGATTCATTCTTTATGAAGGAGAGAAGGAAGTCTTGAGAATGCTATTTTTCTGATGATACAGATGGTACTTGTAACGAATTTCGTTGGAGCATCAGTTTTCTGGGTAAAGAACTCGTGGCTTGCGGAAAAAAAAAAGAAAAATTTGGTCTCGACAGACGTGATGTGATGGATTGTTTTTATTTTAATCAGAAAGCACATCAATCATTGTGTCTTTCATCTTGGGAAGTCGGATTTAGTAATGTGGCTCATTATGCTGTGTTTGCATAGTTTATAGAAGTTTAGAAATTGAATAAAAAGGAGTTGCTATTGTGTAACTTATTCTGTTAAGGAAGAGAAGTCTGGCGAATGCTGGTTGAGTGATATAAATATATATAATTACAAAAGTATCAGTGATTTTGATCAGCAGTTTGATTGAATTATTGAATCGCTTCACATTTTCTACTGTTAAGAAATACATAAATTTCCTGACAGATGTGCGATGGTTGTAAGTTGCAATATATACTTCAACAAATTTCATATTTTCAATAAATTTGTATTTCTTTTATAACCAAACAAATGTCTTTTATTAAAGCAAAAAAGTTCAAAATCATATTTGTACATTTGCAATTTTTACATTAATGCTGATTTATATGCAAATTTACGTGCAAGTTATATTTGAAATTTTATGCAATTTAACAAAAAATAATCAAAATATGATTTATTATTAAATGCTTTGTTCTGATAACTTCATATTACTTCTAGTGGAGCCCTAATAAATATTCAGGAACATATTCTGAAGAATGGTAATTGAATATTTATTTATATGTATTACTAGAAATACATTGAATTGAGTTTTGTAATAAAATATTATACAAATGAAAAAATGTCATGTAGAATATAAAATTCTTAAAATATATTAAATCATCTATGTTGAAATTTATTTTTACTGTATGCAAATTATTTAAATTGCATATGGTGATTAAATAAACCAAAAAAAATCTATATATAATAGTAATATTAATATAATACCATCAAACATTAATTAATTAACAGATTTAAATAACGTATATTAAAAAAATACCATTAAGCATAAGAAATATTTTTGCAACTATATTTGTATCTTAAAAGCGGTAAATATCTTAAAACATTTCAATGCATTATACGCTTTAAAAGCTTTAGATAAATAGTGCATTCTGATGCATTAGTGAAATCGATTTTGTGTTTATTTGTAAAGATTTATAATAAATATATTTAATCTTTCGTTTCATCTTCTAGAAACTATATTTCGGAAAAAAATATTCAATCATTCGTTTATTCTTTTAAAACTGATGTTATAGAATACATAAAACATAATATTAAATTGAAATTTTCTAACAATTCTTTAACAAGTATCAAATTCCTCTTTCAAAAATGAAATATGTCTTTTCAAAAAACATATAAAAGTAATTCTGACTTTAAAAGGGAAAATTTTGCTTCACATGAAAAATCAGATGAAAGGAAGAAGCTTCATCTGTTTTTAGTCGCTTAAAACCATTAATTTCCCTCGTAACAAGAAAGGCAAGAAATGCTCTCTCATTAATCCTGGCCATTAGGAACTAACTTAGTAATCGAGCAGTTAAGATGAAAGGCAGCAACGAAATGTAATCCTTCTTATTTCCTTTTAGAATTTTAGAACAATTCCAAAAGGAAAAGATTACTCTAGAAAGAAAAGAAGATACTTTAAAAAAAAATTTTAAGCTGTTAGATGATTAATGTTGATTAAAAAACAATACTTTTTCAAGTCCGCTGCAGTTGTAGGAAAAAAAAAATATTAAAAAATCGATCAACTCACCTGTACCCGTAACGGTATAAAAATACACACGCAAAAGCTTAGGCTTCGTTCTATACTGTACAAAAAAGAAGAAGTAGCAGTCTTTTAACTCGGCAACACTTGGTTGAAAAATAACACACAGACAAAAAAAATGTCGTCTGACCGGCGGGAAAAAGGTTATCTTCTTCCACTGGCAACAAGAACGATAACATGCTACTTATAGGTAGAAAAAAAGAACAAAAAATCAATCAAGTTACGTTTCAAAGATGGACACACAAGGTTTACAAAACCGCATATTGTTCCAAAAAAAAAAGATATAAAAATAATAAGAAAAAAATATAAGAAAAAGAATATTTTTCATCCTTTTTCCGATAACTTCATAGATACTGATATTTATGAAGTTATCGGAAAAAGGATGAAAAATATTCTTTTCTTTATTTTTCTTATTATTTTTATATGTTTTTTTTTTATTTGTATATTTATTTTTTCTTTTTATTTGTATTTTTATTTTGTATTTTTATTTTTTTTTATTTGTAACAAAAAATACTTGATTCGAAACTATCATTTCGAAAAGGATATATAAAGGAAAACAGAGAATGATATCGAAGTTTTGTTTCACGTATCACTGAAACCTGAGCGGTTTTTCAGACATCAATGCTCTCTTTTCTGTTTGAGCAGAACCAAAAATGGTTTTTCGGTGAAGAACCACTGATGAGAAAATGAATAACGGTCCGAAACTTGTTTTGAAAAGAAGATTTACCCACATTTTTCAAAGTACTAGGGAGAGCGTGTCCCTCTTTATGGAACGAAACAATAACTTTTTTTTTGTTTTTTTTTTTTTTTTTTCAAAAAATTAAGCGGAAATTTAAGTAAACTTGAATGAATAATGGATACTCGGTCTGTGTGTTGAGTGCGTTTTTCCCCATTTTCTTTCTTGTTAAGTGTTTAAATAAGGATAAGATGTTACGCAAAGGGTTTTTTTTACGGACAAAAAAAGGGAATAAAAAGTTTTATCGCAGAATGAAAAGAGGCTTATAGTGTAATAATGTTTTTTAAAGGAATAGTTTGTGCATCTCATCGTATTTTTTTAATTTTCTTTTAGAATTTAAATGAAGGAAGGAAAATATCTTTTTAAATATTGCAATCCGGAAAATAATAGATTAATAGCGTATTAAAATGTAATAAATCATTTTAAATGCTCAAAATATTTTTACCATACTGAATCATCACTATTTTATTTATTTCACAAATGCCGAACATTTTCGCCTAAGCCATTAATTCACTGGCTGCCCAGTACTCTTCTTCATACCGAGAAAGTGTATCAGAATTATTTGAATGTTCAAAAGTCATCATCTGACTAGAGTCACACATAACACAGTTTGGGGAATCCACCACTCCAATTCTGTGGAAGTGCGCACATAAACAGTCATAACCAGTGAAACGCCTTAATACAGACACCCTTGCCTTTTATATAATATATCATCATTATAAAAAAAAATTGAATTTTTATGAGTTCAGTATAAAAAAATCGAAAGTAAATGTTACCATTTGCATAATTCGGAGCCTGATGGCCGGGTGACTATTGCTCATTTTTTCTAGCCCTCGCATTTATTAGCAAACGTACCGGAGTACTATTTTTTCGCACATGCGCATCAAAATGTGTGATTTATAAGACGTTTAAATATAGCAAACACAGTGCAGACTAGTCAGAATCGACATTACATGAGAAAAAAACGGCAGCGTATCTGGTAAAAAATTATACATGTACCAAATTGAGTATCGTTCGTTTGCGTCTGCTTTAGGTCTCCCGTTCAATGTACGAGGGATTTCCATGCCTTTCACCCTTTCCCTCATTAAATATATCAAATTAGTACTATATTTCCCCGATGGCCCAGTGAATGGATCTGGATGCCATAGATTTCGTGTTCGATCCTCGGCGGTTCCATGGTAGCTTGTAATAATACGGAATCCATTTGAAACGGTAGTTCCCTGTCTAATATGATTGTAGAGCGTCAGAAGTAGGGTTGACAACCCATCCCGTAAAAATAAAACATCTTCTGTCTCGAAATTTCCAGTAGGCACACGGCCTTGGCCCACCACGGAGCTGTTGTACCCATGAAGAGGAATATTTGCAGTTTAATTACTGTTATTTATTTGTAGTTCTTTTTTGATACATTTTATTACGCTATTATATCGCAATGAAGAATGATATATATATATATAAAAAATTTCAAAATTGTATTAATTTAAACACTTCAAAAGTTAATATGAAATAACAAAATATGTTTTCAAAATAATTACCTAACACATCTAATTACCTAACATAATCATTATCCCCAATCCTTACCTTATTATTAATTTATTTTTATGTGAATTATATTGCGATACTTGATCAAAAATTTCAAGAAACTATTAATTTTAACATTTACAAAATTAGTGATCTGAACTATAAAACATAAACTGTTCTATCGTAATATTAATTGTATGCTTGTTCTCCTTTGTGTTCCCTATCGATCATCATCCAGTTAAAGATAAAAAAATTGCTAATCATCTTCGCTTTCATCCATTACGAATACAAAAGCTGCCAGACCATTCCAGTTTCTGCCTAACAAAGCATCCATCTCCAATGAACCACATTTAACTTAACATAAAGACATCATTTCTTTTTTTCCCTCTTTATTTACTCAACTTTAAAAATCACTACAGAATTTTTCCCTCTTGCTCTATTTTTCCCTTTCCATCGTAAAAGGACTTTCTTCCGCATTATATAAAAGTTCGCTTTTACAATCAGTGTGCTCTTCCTTCATGAATATTCTCGCAATAACTCACGAATTCAGCGGATATAAGGGTTCATTAGCGTTAATACGGGGACTAATAAAATATCCCACGCAAAAGAGTTCCGAATTCCGTTTGCCTTGAATATGAGGACCGCCAAACACACACAAGTTCCCAATAGCGAATATACGGAAGAGGAGAATCAGTGTGACATAGGAGATCCTTCCCACTAATGGCCTATAGATATTGAGATGCTGGTCCAATTATGATGGAGGTTCCAATTGTGGAAAACGTTTCAGCTCTTGTGCTAAAGCGAAATATTGTTAGGAGGATGGTTCTCTCTTTATGAAGGAGAGAAGGAAGTCTTGAAAATGCAGGGTTCTGATGATAGAGATGCTACTTGTAACGAATTTCGTTGGTGCATCACTTTTTTGGGTAAAGGAAAAAAATGAATTTGGTCTCCATAGACGTGATGAGATAGATTGATTTTATTTTAATCAGAAAGCACATCCATCATTGTGTCTTTCGTCTTGGGAAGTCGGATTTCATTATATATTTTAAGAGGTTTTGTTAAATAGTAGATTCTGAAGCATATGTGATATTGATTTTATGTTTATTTGTAACGATTTATAATAAATATACTTAATATTTTTTTGATCCTCTGAGAACTATATTTCAGAAAAACTATATATTCAATCATTCGTTTATTCTTCTACAACTGATGTTATAGAATAAATAAAACATGATATTAAATTGAAATTTTAATATGATGATCTTGAAATTTTAATATTTTCTTTTTTTAAAAATGATGTAAAATATATTTGATGCTTCTATCTTTATTCAAAGTATCAAATTTCTCCTTTCAAAAATGAAATATGGCTTTCCGAAAAACATATAAAAGTAATTCCGAGAACTTTTAAAGGGAAAATTTTGCTTCACATGAAAAATCAGATGAAAGGAAGAAGCTTCATCTGCTCTTACTCGCTTGAAACCATTAATTTCCCTCGTAACAAGTAAGGCAAGAAATGCTCTCTCATTAATCCTGGCCATTAGGAACTAACTTAGTAATCGAACAGTTAAGATGAAAGGCAGCAACGAAATGTAACCCTTCTTATTTCCTTTTAGAATTTTAGAACAATTCCAAAGGAAGAGATTATTCTAGAAAGAAAAGAAGATACTTTTAAAAAAAAGAAATTTTAATCTGTTAGATGATTAATGTTGATAAAAACAATACTTTTTCTAGTCCGCTGCAGTTTTAATAAAAAAAAATATTAATAAAATCGATCAACTCACCTGTACCTGTAACAGTATAAAAATACACACGCAAAAGCTTAGGCTTCGTTCTATACTGTACAAAAAAAGGAAAAGTCTTTTAACTCGGCAACACTTGGTTGAAAAATAACACACAGAGGAAAAATAATCGTCTGACTGGCGGGAAAAAGCTTATCTTCTTCCACTGGCAACACAAACGATAACATGCTACTTATAGGTAGAAAAAAAGAACGAAAAATCAATCAAGTTACGTTTCGCAATGGACACACAAGGTTTACAAAACCGCATATTGTTCTAAAAAAAGATATAAAAATAATAATAATAAAAAAATAATAATAATTTTCATCCTTTTTCCGATAACTTCATAGATATACGTATTTGTAACAAAGAATACTTGATCCGAAACCATCATTTCGAAAAGGATATAAAGGAAAACAAAGAATGATATCGAAGTTTTGTTTCACGTATCACTGAAACCTGAGCGGTTTTTCAGACATCAATGCTCTCTTTTCTGTTTGAGCAGAACCAAAAATGGTTTTTCGGTGAAGAACCACTGATGAGAAAATGAATAACGGTTCGAAATTTTCTTTTGAAAAGAAGATTTACCGACATTTTCAAAGTACTTGGGAGAGCGTGTCTCCCTTTTTGGAACGAAACAAAAACTTTGTTTTTTTGGGTTTTTTTTTTCAAAAAATGAAGCGGAAATTTAAGTAAACTTGAATGAATAATGGATACTCGGTTTGTGCGTTGAATGCGTTTTTCCTCATTTTCTTTCTTGTTAAGCGTTTAAATAAGGATAAGATGTTACGCCAAAGGTTTTTTTTTCCTACGCCAAAAAAAAGGAATACAACGTTTTATCCCACAATGAAAAGAGGCTTATAGTGCAATAATATTTTTTAAAGGAATAGTTTGTGCATCTCTTTTAGAATTTAAATGAAGGACGAGAAATATCTTTTTAATATTGCAATCTGGAAAATAATAGATTAATCGCGTATTAAAATGTAATAAATCATTTTAAATGCTCAAAATACTTTTACCATACATACCAAATTTAACTAATTATCAATATAAAAGATATTATGAGTACAGTATAGAAAATCGAACTTAAATGCTACAATTTACATAATTCGAGACCTGATGGCCGAGTGACTAGTAAATAACAATGAACTATCAGTAAAATATTTCAAAAATTAATATGACACAATATAAACTTAAATATGTTTCCAAATGATTACCTAACATAATATTTATTACCTAATATAATCATTAAATACGATCATTATATTATTAGTAATTATTTGTATGTGATTGCGATGCCTGATCACAAATCTCAAGAAACTTTTAAGTTACGAATACTTTTTATTTTTAACATTTACTCAATTAGTATTCTTAATTTTAAAACATTAACTATTCTATCGTAAAATTAATTGTATACTTGTTCTCCTTTGTTTCAATATTTATCATCTCCCAGTTAAACAGAAAAAAAAATTGCTAATGATTTTCGCTTTCATCGATTATGAATACTAAAGCTGCCAAGCCATTCCAGTTTCTGCCTAAACAAAGCATCCATCTCCAATGAACCACATTTAACTTTACATAAAGAGATCATTTCTTTTTTCCCTCTTTATTTACTCAAATTTCAAAATCACTATAGAACTTGTCCCTCTTGCTCTATTTTTCCCTTTCTATCGTAAAAGGGACTTTCTTCCGCATTATATGAAGTTCGCTTTTACAATCAGTGTGCGTTTCCCTCATGAATATCCTCGCAATAACTCACGAATCCAGCGGATATTATGGCTCATTAGCGCTAATACTAGGACTAATAAAATATCCCACGCAATAGAGTTCCCGATTCCTTTTCCCTTGAATATGAAGACCGCCACACACACACAAATTCCCAATAGGGAACATGGAGAATCAGTGTGGCATAGGAGATCCTTCCCACTAATGGCCTATAGATATTGAGATGCTGGTCCAATTATGATGGAGGTTCCATTTGAGGAAAAGGTTTCAGCTCTTGTGATGCTGCGAAATATTGTTAGGAGGAATGTTCTTTCTTTATGAAGCAGAGAAGGAAGTCTTGAGAATGCAGGGTTCTGATGATAGAGATGCTACTTGTAACGAATTTCGTTGGTGCATCACTTTTCTGGGTAAAGGAAAAAAAAGAATTTGGTCTCCGTAGACGTGATGAGATAGATTGATTTTATTTTAATCAGAACGCACATCAATCATTGTGTCTTTCATTTTGGGAAGTCGGATTTAGTAATGTACTCAATTATGGTGTGTTTGCATAGTTTTGAAAAGTTTAGATATTAAATAAGAAATGTTAGTGTAACTATTGAGATTTTGTGTACCTATTGAGTTGCTATTCTATTAAAGAAGAGGAGCTTCGAGAATGCTGGTTGAATGATATGGATGTATGTAACGTATTTTCGGATATAGATCTGTTTTCTGGGGTATATACACATGTCAAGAAAAAAAATAATTTATCTCCATAGACGAGATTAAAAAGGCGATTTCATTTGAATTAAAAAACACTCCAATTATGAAGGAAGGATGGAGGTTCCATTTGTGGAAAAAGGTTTCCGCTTATGCGAAATATTGTTAGGAGGAGGTTCTTTCTTTATGAAGGAGAGAAGGAAGTCGTGAGAATTCAGGGACTTTGATGATAGAGATGTTACTTCAAACGAATTTTGTTGGTGCATCACTTTGAAGAAATACAATTTATTTATTTAGTATTATTAAAACTCTTTGCTTACTAGGAAAAAAATTATACAAATTATTTGCTAACTAAAAATTCATAGACGTCATGAGATAGATTGATTTTATTTTAATCAGAAAGCACATCAATCATCTACTATTTAATCATACATCAATCTACATCAATCTACTATTTAACAAAATCTTTTAAAATATATTTTGAAATCCGACTTCCCATGACGAAAGACATCAATCATAATGTCTTTCGTCATGGGAAGTCGGATTTCATAATATATTTTAAAAGATTTTTTAAATAGTAGATTTTGATGCATATGTGATATTGATTTTGTGTTTATTTGTAAAGATATTTAATAAATATGTTTAACAATTTGTTTGATCTCCTAAAATCTGTATTACAGAAAAAAATATATACAATCATTCGTTTATGCTTCTACAACTGATATTATAGAATAAATAAAACAATAATAAATTGAAATTTTCTAACAATCATTTTGTAAAAAATCATGTTCAATATATTTGATGCTTCTATATTATTCAAAATATCAAATTCCTCTTTCAAAAATGAATTATGGCTTTTCAAAAAACATATAAAAGTAATTCCGAGAACTTTTAAAGGGAAAATTTTGCTTCACAAAAATCAAACGAAAGGAAGCTAGCTTCATCTGTTTTTACTCGCTTAAAACCATTAATTTCCCTCGTAACAAGAAAGGCAAGAAATGCTCTCTCATTAATCCTGGCCATTAGGAACTAACTTAGTAATCGAGCAGTTAAGATGAAAGGCAGCAACGAAATGTAATCCTTCTTATTTCCTTTTAGAATTTTAGAACAATTCCAAAGGAAAAGATTACTCTAGAAAGAAAAGAAGATACTTTAAAAAAAAAAAAATTTTAAGCTGTTAGATGATTAATGTTGATTAAAAAACAATACTTTTTCAAGTCCGCTGCAGTTTTAGTAAAAAAAAAATATATATTTAAAATCGATCAACTCACCTGTACCCGTAACAGTATACAAATACACACGCACAAGCTCAGGCTTCGTTCCATGCCGTACAAAAAAGAAGAAGTAGCAGTCTTTTAACTCGGCAACACTTGGTTGAAAAATAACACACAGGGAAAAAAAAAATCGTCTGACTGGCGGGAAAAAGCTTATCTTCTTCCACTGGCAACACAAACGATAACATGCTACTTATAGGTAGAAAAAAGAACGAAAAATCAATCAAGTTACGTTTCAAAGATGGACACACAAGGTTTACAAAACCGCATATTGTTCCAAAAAAAAAAAAAAAAAATATAAAAATAATAATAAAAAAAGATGGAAAAAGACTATTTTTCATCTTTTTTCCAATAACTTCATAGATATACGTATTTGTAACAAAGAATACTTGATTCGAAACCATCATTTCGAAAAGGATATATAAAGGAAAAAAAGAATGATATCGAAGTTTTGTTTCACGTATCACTGAAACCTGAGCGGTTTTTCAGACATCAGTGCTCTCTTTTCTGTTTGAGCAGAACAACCAAAAATGGTTTTTCGGTGAAGAACCACTGATGAGAAAATGAATAACGGTTCGAAATTTCTTTTGAAAAGATTTACCGACATTTTCAAAGTACTTGGGAGAGCATGTCCCCCTTTTTGGAACGAAACAAAAACTTTTTTTTTGTTGTTGTTGCTGTTTTTTTCAAAAAATTAAGCGGAAATTTAAGTAATCTTAAATGAATAATGGATACTCGGTTTGTGAGTTGAATGCGTTTTTCCCCATTTTCTTTCTTGTTAAGCGTTTAAATAAGGATAAGATGTTACGCAAAGGTTTTTTTTACCCGACAAAATAAAAAAAGGAATACAAAGTTTTATCGCACAATGAAAAGAGGCTTATAGTGTAATAATGTTTTTTAAAGGAATAGTTTGTGCATCTCATCGTATTTTTTTTTTCTTTTAGAATTTAAATGAAAGAAGGGAAATATCTTTTTAAATATTGCAATCTGGAAAATAATAGATTAATCGCGTATTAAAATGTAATAAATCATTTTAACAATACATTACCAAATTTAACGAATCATCAATATTTTTTTATTTTACAAATGTTGAACATTGGCGCCTAAGCCATTAGTTCACCGGCTCTCCAGTACCCATTAAACCATGTCCTAATACAGAGAAAGTGCATTACAAATATTTAAAGTTCAAAAGTCTTATTCCGACTACATTCACATAAAACACAGTTCGTTGAATCCACCACTCCTATTCTATGGAAGTGCACACGTAAACAGTCATGAAAAGTCAAACGTCTTAATCGATCCACACTTTTATATCTATATCATCATTATAAGAAAATTGGAATTTTTATGTGTTCACTTTACAAAACCGAAATTAAATGTTACCATTTGCAAAATTCGAGGCCTGATGGCAGAGAGACTAGTGCTCATTGTTTTACTAGTGCTTGCATTTTTTGGCAAACATTACTGTTTTTAAACACATGTGCATCAGAATGTGTGATTTATAAGATATTTAAATGTAGAAGGCACAGTGCAGACAAGTCAGAATCGACACTACTTGAGAAAAAAAATGGTTTCGTATCTGGTGAAAAATTATACATGTATCACAATGTGTACCGTTCTTTTGCCTCTTCTTTACAGGTCCCGTACATTGTATGACGGTTTTCGATGGCTTTCACCCTATCCATCATTAAATACACCAATTTAATATCATGATTGCCTGATGGATTAGGGAATGGTGCTGGGTGCCACAGGTTGTGAATTCGATTCCCAGCGCTGTCTTGGATGTTTAATGTGATTCGGAATACACTTTAAATCATAGCTCCTGGTCTAATATTACTGTAGAGCTTTGGGCGTACGGCTGTCAATCTTAGCCCGTAAAAATAAAGCCTCTCATGTTTCAAAATCTGCCAGTAGGCAGACGGCATTGGATCATCATGAGTCTGCTGTGCCATTGAAGAAGATACGTTAAATTTTCTTGTTGATTATTTCCTTATTATAAATGCAATGCTCTTCATTAATTGAAGGAAATTTATGGTCATCTATTGTACATAAAAAAGTTAGATCTTTTAACTTGATATAATGGCCCTATTTTTGCCAAGTATTGTTGAACCTAGTATTCCACTGATGTATATAATGAAAACATATAGACAGGTGATGCGGAGGAGGACATTGCAGTCCGATACGATTTTTAAGGATAATTGCCCTGTATTTGCATGCTGAACGGAAAACCCCCAGAAAATTTCCGCCAGATAGTCTGATTACCGACGCGAGACTCTTTACACACATTGTAATAATCGTCATCATGACTCCTATTTCTGATGGCAGTAACTACAATAATGCGGCCAATGGAACCCACTGCACGCTTGCTAAACACATTGCCCACTGGGCAGCGAGTGGGGCATTGAACCTTTTGCCAATTTAACAACGTAATATTATTACTTGTAATACTTGCAATTCAATTAACTGTAGTGTCAACCATGCTTCTTCCCACGCTCTAGCAAGAGCGCCCCTTGTGACTTTCAAGAGAAATGGTCATTAGGTCTCGAGACTCTTTTCCAAGAGAAAGTACAGCGCAGCCACGCTGTTTTGTTGAGAAACCTTTAGTTTACAGTCTCTCACCCTAAGAGGAAATGTATTTAACAGAAACCTGCGTATTAGTTGGCCCACAGATTCCCACCCCTAGTGGAAATATATTTCGCACATCTTGCGCGTACCTGCATATCAGGTTTTCTGCTTAGAAGTGGAATCCTTCCACGAATCTATAATTATATGTTTTTAAACGTGTTATATTGTACGGCTCTAATTGTATGTGTGTGGTGTTTTTGCGTGGGTAAATAAAACTGAGAGGAGTTCAGTTGAATTAAAGTTGATCTCTCCAACCTGTTCCTCGAATATCTCAACCCAACCACAACCAGTAACAATCTGGTTATCCCACCTGCGCACTACATTAGTTATATGTTTCTTTTTATACACTTTATTACTGTCTTATAATGATAAATATTAACAAAGTATTTCAAATATTAATATGAAGCAATATAAACTTAATTTTGCTTTCAAAATGATTACCTAATATAATTAATAAACACAGTCATTTTATTATTATCAATTCATTTATATGTGAATTTTATTGCGATACCTGATGACAAATCTCAAGAAACTTTTAATTTAAAAATACTTTTAATTTTAACATTTACAAATTGATATTAATTATAAAACATTAACTATTCAATCATAAAATTAATTGTATGCTTGACCTCCTTTTTTTCCCTATTTAACATCTCCCAGTTTAACAAAAAAAAATTGCTAATGATTTTCGCTTTCATCCATTATGAATACTTAAGCTGTCAAGCCATTCCAGTTTCTGCCTAAGCAAAGCATCCATCTCCAATGAACCGCATTTAACTTTACATAAAGAGATCATTTCTTTTTTTCCCTCTTCATTTACTCAACTTTAAAAATCACGACAGAACTTTTCCCTCTTTGCTCTATTTTTCCCTCTCCATCGTAAAAGGACTCTTCCGCATTATATAAAGTTCGCTTTTACAATCAGTGTGCCCCTTTTACAATTCCCTCATGAATATCCTCGCAATAACTCACGAATCCAGCTGATATTATGGCTCATTAGCGCTAATACGAGGACTAATAAAATATCCCACGCAAAAGAGTTCGCGATTCCGTTTGCCTTGAATATGAGGACCGCCACACACACACGAATTCCCAATAGGGAATATGCAGAAGAGGAAAATCAGTGTGGCATAGGAGATCCTTCCCACTAATAGCCTATAGATATTGAGATGCTTGTCCAATTATGATGGAGGTTCCATTTTTTGAAAGAGTTTCAGCTCTTGTTCTATTGCGAAATATTGTTAGGAGAATGGTTCTTTCTTTATGAAGGAGAGAAGGAAGTCTTGAGAATGCAGTGTTCTGATGATAGAGATGCTACTTGTAACGAAATTCGTTGGTGCATCAGTTTTCTGGGTAAAGGAAAAAAATAGAATTTGGTCTCCATAGGCAAGATGAGATAGATTTATTTTATTTTAATCATAAAGCACATTAATCATTGTGTCTTTAATCTTGGGAAGTCTGATTTAGTGATGTGGCTCATTATGGTGTATTTGCATATTTAGAAAAGTTTAGATATTGTATAAAAAGTGAGTTGCTTTTGTGTTAACTTAAATATTCTGTTAAAGAAGGGGATGGTTTAAGGATATAGATGCATGTAACGAATTTCGGTGGTACATTTTTCTTCTAGATGAAGTTTTATACACGTTGCTAACGAATGAAAAAAAAAAGAATTCGATTATATCCATAGACGAGACCAAATAGACTGATTTTATTTGAATCAAAAAATTCAACAATCATTGTGTCTCACATCTGAAGAGATTGGGTTTAAAAATAAGATTCGCAATCCATTTTGCTATGTGTTTGTAAAGTGTCAAAAAAGTTTTAACGTCGAATAAAAATTGTATTGTTGTTTGTATATATTTCCGAAATATCAATTTCTAAAAAAACTAATTTTAGGAATCTGAGGGAACAAATTCTAATCAGATAGCGAGAAAATAACATTGAGGTTAAAAAATGATTTCTATATCCTTATAACAATTTTAAAAGAATTAACTGTATGTAGTTATATCCTGCCTTAACAAACGATTGATAACGACGAGCTTATAAACTAAATCATACTTTGAAATGTTTATTGTTATTTAAGTCGTCTATATTAATGAAAATATAACACCAATAATAACATTAAAGGAAAAGTCTGGGAGACAGTCGGGGATAACTGGAAAAAATTTAGTGGAAAAACTCGTAAAGAGATTGTTGCCAATTTTAAATTAAGAACTGGGCACGACTGTCTGGTGGAACATCTGACCAAAGTAGTGATTGTGAACTCTGATATATGAGCTTTATGTAAGGCAGAGAAAGTGAATAAGGCCCATCTACTTGTTTACTCAGGACTAGTCTTACAACAGAATGGTTATTTGTCTATTCTTTACTAGAGGGCCAGAGAAAATATGTCCTGATCACACGAACTTTTATTATGGTGCTTCTAGATTTTAAAATTTTTATCCTTAGAACATTTAACTTCTGCACCAAAGGAAAACCTTTTTACCAAAGGCAGTATTTTTTTAACCGCTTTTAAGGTCTTTTGGCAGTTTTTGTTAAGAATGTCTGGTCTTTTCCCTTTGCAGTTTTGATTTGTTTGTATGTTTTTCTTTCTAAGGTAAAGGGTCAAATTTGTATGGATTGAGTTCCAATAAAGCAATAGGTAACAGCAACAAATTATTTTCCATTTTACTCTAATGGATAATTGTAAATAACTTCAAAGTTAATTTCATTTCCTCTATAAAGGTTTTACCAAATAGAAAGTTGTATTATTTTAATCACATAAATATATTAAATTTCTACTTTTTTTAAACAACCTTTGAAATATAATTTGGGTTTTTAGTATTTGGGCAAAATATGGTTTTATAAATCAATATTTCTAAATGATATCAAACCCTGTTGATTTTCCAACTGATGAATTTAACTTTTTTGCTAGATTTATCAATAATTTCTTTAAATATATAATATTTTATTTTAAAATTATTTTATGATTTTGTGGAATATAAACCGGAGGAATAAACTTTTTATTCTCATGAACATTTCAAGCTATAAATATGGAAAAGTTACAGATAAAATTTATTTATGTTTGCAATTACTAAAATAACATTTGTAGAAATATAATACAATAAACTTTTTTATTAATTAATTAAAAATTAATTGAAATAAATGGGCAGATAATGCTTTTTTCAACAAATTGCAAGTATATTGATATTGTACTTCTTTTCGTTTCTATAAACAACTCTCCAAAATATTAGTATAAGTAACAGTAGAGACATTCCATCATTAAATGTTATAAATATGTACATGAATTAATGTTTGTAAATATGCTTCCTCCTACACATTGGCGAGAGTACATACACCCTGTGGCATTCGCAAGAAATCTCATATGGAGAGTATATTTCGAGAGTATCATAAAGTATATTTCGAGCATCCTGCGCGTACCTGATTATCGTGTTTTCGGCTTAGAAGTAGAATCCTTCGACGAATCTATTGTCTGTCTTTAAATGTGTTGAATATTGTATGTGTGTGGTGTTTGTGCGTGTGTCAATAAAGCTGTGAGTTCTCCAACCTGTGCCTCAAGTATCTCAACCCATCTACATCCAGAATCTGGTTGCCCAACCTGTACACTATATGTTTTAATAATTAGAATGTATAGAATTTAATATAACAGGACAAAAATAATTTTCTAATTAGGTCAAAGATGTAATATAACTGTATTTTAAATTTACTAAAACTAACAATTTTATGTGCAACAGAGAAACGGTTATAATATTTTATTCATTACATTTTCTACAATTTTGTTTAAAAATTATTAAATTTAAAATTTATTAGCATTTAATCTTTTTTTAAAGTAAATAAACACTTTTATTCATCAAAGAAATGTAATTACCTTTTAAAAAGAAAACAATTTACGTTTATTAATAAAAGAAAAAAAAATATTTTCAAAGGATTATAAGGATAAATTATGTATCAATTCTGCTTTTTTACAATTAGAAATGTATAGTGAAAATAAACTAGAAATTAATATTCTCGGTTTGAGTAAAAATATTTATAATTAGTTTGATATACACTCTATTAAGCAAAAACAATGTAGCAGCATATTTTTGCTCTTTATTTGTGTTTTTAAAGTGCTCATTAATATCTTCAAATATAAAGTGATAAGTTTATTTTATATTAAATTTTGAGAAAAATGAAATTATATTTCGTTATTAGTAATACAAATAATATCAAACAAAAGATCCTGTTTCAAAATATAAATAAAAATTACAATTTAAAATTAATATTTTTATTTCATTTCTATGATAAAGGTATTAAGAATTTTCGTAGATTAAAAATAAAGTAAATTTGAAAATTGGAATAAAATTAATAAAAATGATTTGAAATATAAAAATTTTTTCTCTTTTTATTTCTTGTCATGTTGAAGAAATTATCAGAGTATTTTTTAAATGTAAAATAAAAATCAATTAATTCTTTGTAAGCTCCATGTTGTTAAGCTTTATTACGTTATATCCAACACAGGATTAAATAAAATAACAAAATATATCGAAAAACTTTTTTTCTGCAATGCATTTTTATACCAGTTAACAGCTTCACAGCAAAATTAGTTTTCGTAAATTTTAGTTTCTAATTTCTAACAAGAAAACTCGAATATAGGATTTTGTATTTAACTCAAAGAATTTTTTTTATCATTTTTAATTTATTGCAGACAGTTTTGCAGTAGCAATTTTGAGCTTAATTTTTAAGAAACTTCCTACATATAGATATTTTTCAGAATGCATCAATTTGCTTTTTAAAAAGTATGACCAGCTATGGCAACGTGCACCGCTTTTGAGCATTATGGCTGAGGTTCAAACCGCTAGCAACTTTGTTGTAGACACGTTGGAGTTCAAAAGCCCGGAAGATTCAATGCCATTTGTGATGCTCAGCTTCTTGCCTCATTAGTCGGACTACCTGGTGGGAGTTTTCCAGCTTTTCTCTCATACGAAATGCAAATGCTTCTCCCGAAAGGCACTGCCCTCTTTCTTCAGCGACACGGAACCAAATCAGACTTATACCAACGGATATTCCATCACAATACAACCTGCCTCCCTCTTTTCATGAGAATACAAGAGTTCATGGATTTGGTCTAGATGTTGCTGTCGACCAAGTGGAATAAGAAACAACAAAAAAAAAGTATTTTAAGTGAAACTTTAGAATATGTTCATACAGAAAAATTCATCAAAATAAAAAAGAAGTGAGGTTTATTTTTAAAAACTAAATAATCTGAGGGACCCTCATGGCGCTCGGCGCTCTTAGGCTCGTGTCCCGGCATTGTGTGTCCCTTATTCGTGTCCCTGCATTATCATGGATGTTTATAGTGGTTATCATTGAACCTTTGAACTGACAACCGATATAACCTCGCATCGATATTGAGTCTGCGTAGTGGGAGTTTTTCTAATATTTCTACCCTATGACAAAAAAGGACAAATATCGCGAAAATTTCCCATAAGACCTATTTTCCCTATTTCGACAAGTTGAAAATACAGTCACAGATACTGTGATACTTCTGAAAATACTACGGCGCCTCTCTCTCTCTCTCTCTGTATATATATATATAGAGAGAGAGAGAGAGAGGAGAGAGACAGGAGACTTGAAAGAGAGGGAACGGCAGGAAAATGCATGAAAAACGACGGTATCTCTAAAAAACATTTGAAGAAAATTTAGAATGATGTTGTCTTAGATATTGTACAAATAATTTTAGATGTCTCAGACCTTAAAATTTTCGTAAGGTGCCCCTAGATGCTTAATTAGGGAAAAACGAGATCTATATGAGTGAGCCACTGTTATTTCAAATAGAAATTGTTAGCCAGGATTAAAAAAACTTAAGAAATTATCAGGTAATACTAAAAGAATATACAAAGAAAATTACCGGTAATTAAAGATTATCTTCATCAAATAAAGGAGACAATATAAGGGTGAATTTATTTCAGTTTGTTTATCCTTTGAAATGAAATTAATAAGCATTCACGGATTGTTACTTTTAATAGACAATGCTGATATATCTAATATTCGAATCTTGCATAAGTTGAATTTCGATGCGGATAATGATAAAAAATTTTTAAAAGGCTTAAAGGATTACTTTAACATATGATGAATTTAATGCTAAAAGGAACTAATTAATAAATCACAAACCTTTAACCAAGTTATTTCTATATACATAGAAAATGGAGGAACTAAAGTTGAAATTATTAATTATATGGTAATATTGTAACCCTATTATGCATTCTTAATAAACTTAAATACAAGAATTTTTTGACGAAGGCATCGACACCTATGACGAAGTTACAAACAAAAATAGGATTGTAGATAAGTATTAGACAGCAATTCAGGTGATATTTGAATTGTGCAATAAATTCAACGACGTTAAAAATTAGGTGTAGCCTTTCGTGTGCAATTCCAAGCAATGTATAGAAGAATGAATCAAGAATTTGCGATAACTGTCGGAAGTATTTCAGTAAATTGATTTGTATAAATTGATCTGTGCTAAATGTTTCATATTCGATAAACCTAAATTTTTATTTAATTAGAACCAAAGATAACATCTTGACAAAAATGGAAAAAACAATAGTAAGAATACGATGTCAGCAGAGAATCTGTCTAAATACATGACTTACTATCAAAAAAGAAAAATGAGAGGAAATTAATCATTAGACGAATATTTCTTAACGATAAAATATCTATACCGTAATGGTAATATAGAAGATAATGTTTTGATGCAGTACATCATAAAAGGTATTTGCAATTGGGTACATTGTATTTATATCATTACATACATTCGGATATTTTGTAAGGTTGTAAAACACTAAAAGCTTTTAAAGAAAAACGAAAAGCATATGAGATTCAATGTGTAAAATAAATGTGTAAGAAACAACAAGGAGAAAATAATGTTGCCAAATTTAAATATCCCAATCTAAGTAACATTAAAGTGCAAATATCAAAAGTAAATAGTAATTATCACAAAGCTAAAAAATTCATGGTTCAAAAATAATTATGTTCCTAAATATGTTTTAGTTTTTAAAAAATGGACTATAACGTGAGAGTTAAATAGCTTTACAACGATGTAACTATGTTATTTCCAGCTTTTTCCCTTTTCTTTATAATTGAGATGTGCCTTATTTCACAATGAAAACGACAAGTACAATGGATCTGTTTCAATTACTGTTGACTATGAGGTATAAGCTGGACTGTGTCATGCTGAGGAGACAGTGTGGTAGGGATGTCCGAGTGTCGTGTGTTTAGTGTGATGGTTTAATTGTGTGATCCAGATGGCGGATGCATCTCTCGAGGGGAATAATTGACTATGGATTGAGGGTGAAGGAGAAGGGGAAGAGAGATGATAGAATGAAGGTGCGTGAAAAACAACGTATATTTGAGTAACTATTGAAGAAGTTGATTAAAAATGACGTTGTCTGAATCCTTGTGTAAATAATTTCAAATTTTCCGGTGCATAGATTTTCTTTCATAAATAAATAAATATGTTTAAAAAACCTTACACTCTTTGTTATAAAGGATGAGCTCTCTCTATATATAAGTATTTGTATATATATTGAGAGAAGGGTTTTTCATTCACTTCAGGATTTTTGTATTGGAAATATTATGAGGGTTTTGTCATATAATTTGCATGTAATGAATACTGTCGTGGCTTTATATATATATATATATATATAAAGGGTGCGTGTCTAATTGTGAGACACTTCTGGGTTTTTGCATCGGGTATGTTACGAGTGTTTTATTATACAATTTGCATGTACTGAATAATGTTATGGCTTTTGTTGTGTAACAATGTCGTGCTTCTAGTTGATTCCTTGTTCAATTCTCATTTGGTTTTTGTGTTTATATGCATATATACAAAGTACCTTACATTATAAGAATTCTTCAGCTCTTAAATTCACATCAATATCATATCACATCATATTTATCTTACCACTATTAGATAACGTTATTTTCTTCTTTAGAATCCATCATATGAAATGTTTCAAAAAAATTATAAAATATACCATACATTTTAACACACAGGCATTGTAATCTTCCGCTACATGCACTTATCAAAAATAAAAATTCCCACAAAACCCTCGAAAATAAGAGAGAGTTTGTGAAAATTTTGCCAAAATTAACAGCAATAATTTGTTCGTGCTTGAAGCAGGTCGATTTATTAGTGTTCCACGCTACATTTGACACTTTTGTTTGAGAACATTAATCAAGGGAATTTTTATCATATAAAATTAATTAATAACTTGATTGAGAGGATGTCACGAGCGACAGCTTACTCCCTGCATTCTTTCATTTTTGACAACTCTGTCAAAGAGGTAACTTTATTGAAAAATAATTCGCATCCCTTTCGTCATCGATAATATTAGCTGATTAATTTGATACTTTTTTCGTGATTTATTTGATATTTAATGTTTAATCTAGAATAAAGTTTTTGACATTATCATTATTATTTTAAACTCGTTGCATTTTTTGTAAGCAAGCTGGGCTTACTTTTAAGTAGTGTAAAATTGAATATTTCCAAAAGTGTTATTTAAAACGCTGCAATTACATTTTATTAAAAAAAACTGTTACACAGTTAAATATTGAAAAATAATTTGCATCACTTTTGTAATTAATAACATTAGCTGTATAATTTGGTACTTTTTTTCGTAATTTATTTATTGATCAATTTTAACCTAAAATAAAGTTTTTGCTGTTATTATTTTAAACTCGTTATTTTTTTTTTTTTGTAAGTATTCTAAGCTTATTTTTAAGTAGTGTAAAATTAAATATTTTAAATTAATAAAAAGAGCAATTCCACAATTAAAGCTGATTTTTATAGAAATTTGTTAATGAAAACAATTTCTTCAAATCATTAAATTAATCTAATGCAGACATTTATGCATAGCTGTTTAAAATTAGGAAAATTTACTTAAGCCGGAAAGAAATCGAATAACGTTGAATATCACGAACTTCTTATAGTGCAATTCTGAATATATACATATATCAGGCTCATATATGTGAATAATGGGGCTTGATGGTCGAGTGATTAGCGATCTGGCGCTCCGTGCTGCAGGTTTCGGTCGTTGCATGCCATAGGGCTGTTACGCCAATGCAAAAATATGTATATAATATTTTTAAAGAAGAAGCTATGGATGTCTGTAGTGATTAAAATCCACTTTAAACCGTAGGTCCCAGTTTAATAATATTATAGAGCGTAGGGCTGACACTGACTTTGGTACTCTACCCCGTAAACACAAGAAACTCCTGTCTTGAAATCTACCAGTAGGCAGACGATCATTGCCCACCATGGAGCTGTTACGCCAATAAAGAAGATATGCATATAATATTCATTAAAAAAATTATCTAAATTTTAAGTATGACATTTGTCTGAATATTAGCCATTATTTTTTATTTTATTGAATTTATTTTATAGCATGAATTATATTTGCTATTAAAGTAATAATTCATTCATAATATTATTTTAATACTAATGCTTAAAATGCCAAATGAATTATATGAAGTGAACAATCTTTAAGCAAAATAAATAATTCTACAAATGAAGCAATCTTAAATGAAATAAACTTCCAAAATTAATTCAGACCTTATGTAAATTACGATCCTAAATGTTACTTACTGCAAAACAAAAACAAAACAAAAGAAAAACATTTGTTATCCTTACTACATAAAAATGAAGATGTGCAATTTAAGGAAACGCACCAGCAAAACAATTGCACTTAATATCAACACAATATGCTCTCATAAATTACTTTTCCCGCTCATAAACTTGCTGAAGATAAGCAAATAAAGGTGTAATTGTTTTCATATCTTTTCGGAAAAATAAATATGTTTGTTTACTCAGTTCTTCTTTTTTTTAACTGTTGAACGAAGCATTCTTTATCTGAGTTTTATTTTCCAACTCAGAACAACACTTAAGCTAGAATAAATAGTATGTTTAAAATCTGCATTTTTATACCGAAATAGCCTTTTTAAACGAGAAGGCAAAGCTCACTGCAAAGCATCATTTGACTGAAATGTAATTTTGGAGAATGCTTCTGTTATGTTTTCAAATTTTAAATGAAATATGTGGATATTGGTCCCAGTTTTATGAATTCATTTTGATTACTTGGAATCTTAAATGCATTGAATTATAATCTAACACCTTGTGATTAATTATTAATGTTTTATATCTTTATTTCGATGAAAATATTTAGAATCATACAAAATATTATTCTATAATAAAAAAAAACATTTAATTTCAGAATCAGTCCGGATTCATATATTTTTTATATTTCCTCCTATCTCCTTTAGCAATAAAAAGCGGCCTATTGGCCAATTGGCTAGCGCTCTGACCTTTATACCATAGGCTTTCCAGATTCAAATCATGGCGGTGGCATGGGTGTTTGTTAGTTGTTCTGAATCCGCGTAAAACTGTAGATCCCAGTCTATTTAGCCTAGAGTGTACAATAAAATATAGCCGGACAGCATTTAGCAACATAATATACACTGAAGTGACAAAAGTCATGGGATAGCAATATGCAAATTTTCAGATGGCAGTAGCATCGCGTAGAACAGGTATAAATGCGCAGAGCTTTCATTTCTGTTCAAGTTATTCATGTGAAGAGGTTTTGACGTGATGATGACCGCACGACGGGAATTAACAGACTTTGAACTCGGAATGTTAGTTGGAGCTAGACGCATGGGTCATGCCATTTCGGAAATCGTTAGGGAATTCAACATTCCCAGATCCACTGTGTCAAGAGTGTGCCGAGAGTATGAAATTTCAGGCATAACATCCCACCATGGACAGCGCAGTGGTCGACCGCCTGCACTTAACGACTGAGACCGGCGACGTCTGCAAAGAGTCGTAAATTCTAACAGACAAGCAACACTGCGTCAAATAACCGCAGAAATCAATGTGGGACGTACAAGGGACTTGTCTGTTAGAACTGTGCGGAGAAATTTGGCTTTCTTGGGCTATTCCAGCAGAACACCGACTCGAGTGCCTTTACTGACAGAACGACATCGCTTGCAGCGACTCTCGTGGGCATGTGAGCATATCGGTTGGTACCTAGATGAATGGAAAACCGGGGCCTGGTCCGATGAGTCACGATTTCTGTTGGTAAGAGCTGATGGTAGGGTTCGAGTGTGGCGCAGACCCCACGAAGCCATGGACCCAAACTGTCAGCAAGGCACTGTTCAAGCTGGTGGTGGCTCCGTAATGGTGTGGGCTGTTTTTTCATGGCATGAACTCGGTCCTCTGGTGCGACTGGACCGAACATTGACTGGAAATGCTTATGTTCAGCTACTTGGAGATCACTTGCAGCCATTCATGGACTTCATGGATGACAATGCGCCATGTCACGGGGCCACAACTGTTCGCGATTGGTTTGAAGAACATTCTGGACAATTCCAACGAATGATCTGGCCACCTAGATCGCCCGACATGAATCCCATCGAGCATTTATGGGACATCATCGAGAGGTCTGTTCGTGCCCAAAATCCTGCACCATCAACGCTTTCACAATTATGGACGTCTATCGAGACAACATGGCTCAATATTCCTGCAGAAGACTTCCAACGACTTGTTGAGTCCATGCCACGTCGAGTTGCTGCACTTCGCCGGGCGAAAGGAGGGCCGACACGATATTAAGAGGTATCCCATGACTTTTGTCACTTCAGTGTAGACGAACAGCATTTAGCAACAGTATATAGCCAAAAGCATTTAGCAATATATTACCGGTATAAGCTGAATGGCAATAGTATGATATATAATAGCAACATAATAGCAAATATAATTATATAACTTAGTAACAGTGTAATAAAATAGTATATAGTCGAATAGCAACTATACAGTTTCAAAAAGCAATCATATAACAGTATATAACCGAATAATGTCAGTATAACTTTGATATATTCCCGTGCTATTACATTTGTTAGCAATTCTTATAGTATTTTGAACAGTTGCTTCTTAATGAATGTTCTAGTGTTATCAAAATTTGATATAATCCCTTAGCTATTGAATTCGGTAATTTTTGTCGAATTATAACCAACTACTTTTTTAATTTCTTGGGTTATTGAATTTCGATATATTTCCTCGGCTATTGAATTTGCTAGTTCTTGAAATATTCTAATCAATTACTTCATACTTTTTTGGTTATTAAATATTGGTATATTACCCTATCTATTCATTCAACGTGATAAATTGAAATTCATGAGTGGATTTCAGTTTAAATACATATTCTTTTATAATTTCTCCTTTATTTAATGTGACATAAATTTACTTGTAAAATAAGCAAGCAACACTTTTTAATTCATCGGTATGAATTTTAGGAACTATTAGATTCAATTCATCTACTGGAAATTATGTAGCAAATAATCTTTTGATAGTTTTCCACAAGCTTTTAATGCCAAAATTAACCCTCACCTTTCCAGGTAAATTTCCGTAAATGAAATTTACTTTACTTGATGAATTAATAATTGCAAAATTATTTTTTAAATAAATATATTTTATCATTGAAAATATTTAAGTCAAACGGACGACTAACATATTCGTTAGTAAATAAAGATTTTATTTTAAAGAACGATTCGACAAGAATATAAATAAGTGAATTATTTTTTCAACCAGCTTTTACTACAATGGTGAAATAATGTCATCAAATGAAACTTTCTATAAAGAGAATAATTTATTTAAAGAACTTTCAATATAAAATTCTGATATCAAAATAATTCATATCTTATTTATTGGAAAAAATTTAAAATATTTAATATGTAGAAAATCGTATACATAGAATATAGTTATAAAACTACTTGAATACTTGTGAAAAATACTAAAAGAATAAAAATAAAAAATACAAATTGAAAAATACTAAAGAATACTTGTGAAAACCGTTGTCTTTTGTATACTGTTGTATGAATAAAATATGAGCATTTGCAGATCTATTAAAGGAATTGTTATTGCTTTAATGTTTTGTAAAAACTTCTCTTTCAAGTATGTTTAGAAATTTATATAACTAAACCAGATTTAATTTTCTACGAATGGGTTCTTTATCATTGAAAATAACAAGCACTAAATAAAGAGTTATCTATATTTTATTCAATATTTTTGAAATAATTTTGAAAAAATGAATAGATAATTTTATATTTTTTATTTCGCATTTATTTGCACAGAAAGGAATTTTATACTTAAAAAAATATCATTCAATTTTTCTTCCATAAGAGAAAATAATTTTCTTCAGACATGAAAAACATTTGACAATATTCTTCCGTTTAAAATAATAATTAATAAGTAAGTTTAAAATAATAATTCAACAGTTTTTCACTAAAGCGTATGTAAAAGTGTAGTTAATAATTATGATTGACAAAATATTTGGTTGACTGGTTATATATGTCTCATTTATATAACCAAAGAAAGTTAAAAAATATTTTTCAACTTTTTTTTTTTGTATTTTATCAATAAACAAAATTAAAGAGTTAATTGCTAAAGTAATTATATTAAAAATATTTTTAAAAGGATTAATATTTATAGTAAATAGTAAAAAAATAAACTTCTTTTAATTTCACAATTCTTTAAAACAAATTAATGCTTTATAATATATTTTTTGTTGCTTTGTCAAACTTGTAATAAGCTTGGATTAATATTTCTTACACATTAAAAATAAAAAATCATAGTTTAAAAAGATGTTCATCGAATAAAAATAAGAAAGGACATGATGAATAAAGTATTTATACAGTTCATAAAAAAATAATTAAATTTCTTAACAATACAAGACAACTAAAAAGGAAAAGTAAACCGTTGCAATTTTCGTTTAAAATTTGATTATAGTATTTAATTTTAAAAGTAACGACAATAATGAAATCTAATGATGTTTAATCACTTGGAAATGGAATTTTTAAAGAATAACAAATAGTGCCTCCAGGTAACAAAAAACTGAATTAAAATTATTGATGTTTCGAATGAAACTAGATTTGTGAGATGCAACCATATTGACGAAGCCATTTAACCATCGAAAACCGATCCCGTCTTTGTTTGAAGAACAAAAAAACAATGATGAGTTATTTTTCCTCCTCGCATTTATACAATAGGAAAATATTCTATAGTATTTATTAATTCTTTTGATAGGATTATTTCGAAAGCGAGTATTGTAGTGAGAATATTAGAAGATAAAACTGTAAACGTTTATTTAAGCTTAAGTGCTAACGTAATTGAACTTCACATTTTATTCGAATGAAATTGTGCAGTTTAAAAATCTTGATCCGAGATGCATTTGTACAAAGGACATATAAAACAAATGTTGTTGAGATTTTGTTAATTTTAGAATTAAGCCTTTGTAGTAGTCAATTAATAATTTTCTCGCATTGATTTCGTTTTGTTTATCTAAGAATAAACAACAATGAAGATGTTTCTATATTTATAATTATTTGTTATATTCATTTAATGCATAAATGAATGGCAAATCACATCGACCATGCCATTAATTTTAACACTTTCTCGCAGACTTAGAAATTGATGAATGGGATTTCACAGCATGGTTGATTAATTGTTTTTGATTTTATTATTTGGCCCATTTTCATGCTATTAATTAATAATCTTAAGAATCAGTCGGGAATGGAACTTGAGATATGTAGTACAATTCAGCTGAGTGAATGGCTGTAAGTAATAAATCTTCCATGTTTAGATCTTGCAATTGTCATTTGATTTATTCCATTTCTGATTTCCTGCGAGAAAGCTATCCCCAAACTCGTGTAAACATATACATAATGATGATACAGAAATAATTCAGAAGTAAACATCATATGCGCTTTGGTCATTTTTGCAGAAAATCGTTGGATATTTTTTTTTTATGTTAAATTCAAAGTAGGTTTTATTTCGTTGTAAGTAGAGGTTAAAAGAGTGTCATTGTTGGTGCATGTTATTATTACTGCAATATATTATGTACATTGTAATATTTTTAATATAATGCTTTAATTGCAATATATCAATGCTTTAATTCTAATACATTTAAATATATTTTTTATTTCGTGTAAGTGTTGGTTAATTAAGTATGTCATTGTTGGTGCATGTTATTGTCACTGCAATATATTATATACATTGTAATATTTTTAATGCTAATTTTAATATAATGCTTTAATTGTAATATATGAATGCTTTAATTCTATACATTTAAATATATTTTTTATTTCGTTTAAGTGTTGGTTAATTAAGTATGTCATTGTTGGTACAGGTTATTGTCACTGCAATATATTATGTACGTTGTAATATTTTTAATGATAATTTTAATATAATGCTTTAATTGTAATATATCAATGCTTTAATTCTAATACATTTAAATATATTTTTTTATTTCGTGTAAGTGTTGTTTAATTAAGTATATCATTGTTGGTGCATGTTATTATCACTGCAATATATTATGTACATTGTAATATTTTTAATGCTAATTTTAATATAATGTTTTAATTCTAATATATCAATGCTTTAATTCTAATAATCTAATGCTTTAAATCTAATATATTTAAATATACTACGCAGTCTTTTAAATATTCGACTTTATACATTTTGCTTAATAATTTTTTTGATTTATAAATATTTATTCGAAATATTTTTTTTTTCCTTTACAATTTGTCACACCACGGTCCTTAAGCGTTTTCAATGTGTTGCATCTGCGATTGAAAATTCCTTTGCACTTCCCTCTTGGGAAAAAAAATTCATGAATTATTTTTTCATCAAAGTGTTTGCCAAAAATTGAATTTAATGAAAAAAAAAAAAAAAAGAAAGAAAGAGAAAAAATAATAACTTATTTATTTTTCTTCATTTTCCATTAAACTCTATTTTATGCAAACACTTTAATGAAAAAATATTCCAAGAAAATTTTGACGATGAATATATTCATGAGCATTTTAGTTCTATGAGTGAAAATTAAAAAGGTTTTATTTTCTGTTACTTCCCACCACCGGGTCACATTTTGCTGGGGAAATTAATTAATGGGGGGAGAGGGGGTGTCAGCTATTTTAAAAAGAATAAATAGTTGCAAGATCAGCAAACTGCAGGGTCAGTAAAATATGTGGGTCTTTTTTCTAGTAAATTAACTAGTTCCCAGTATTCTTTTCTTCGATAAATACATAACTACATTGCAGTTTTGCAGGGTCAGTAAGGTAAGAGCTTTAAACAGCTGGAGCTTTCCAGCTTTAAATAGCTGGACGATCTTCCTTTTTTTAACTTTAAGGGATTGTAATTCGTGTAAGACTTGTGTACTTGTGTAAGGCAGTCTATTAAGTACTGTGGAGTGAATATGATATCACCAATGTTATTTATAGACAGCTTTATGTTATTTGCTCAGTAGTGGATTCACTCAAGAATTTATTTATTTTTGCACCTGGAGATGAAATTCAAAATTCTGTTTATAATCATGTTTTGAGTTAAATTAATATTATGAGGAATTTTAAAAATGTTTTATTTTATTTTAAAATTTATATAATGTTCATAAAATTTTAATATCTGTGAATGAAATTAGTTAAATTTTACACTACATCCATTCTTCTGTTATTCACTTTCCTGTCCGACAAAATATAGAAAAAATAAATATCCGGACAACGCTGGATAAGCAGTTGGAACAAAAAATAATAGGATCTTCTCATAAATAATTTTCTAAATCAACGTAAATAACTTTTTAATATGTTTCTCAGATTTTATTGGACAACTAGCACCGTCAAAAAATATTTACGTAAAAAGTTTTTCCTGTCTTAAATCTGTGAATAAATTTTCCACAATTCATTCATATATATTTATTAAAAAATTTTATTTTAATTAAATTTTATAAATGTGTAAAAATCTAGGGAAAGACGTGTATTTTAATTGATAGCAAACTACAGAATTAAATAAATATTTCTATAAGAAAGAAGCATAAAGCAATATCAAATGATTAGCAATACCAGTGTATCAGTCTCCTACAGGCATAATTCCAGACTGGAGATTTTGTCTCTTTTACGGGGTATGGTGTCAGCCCTACGCTCAACTGTCGGACCTACGGTTTAAAGCGGATTCTGAACCACTACAACATCTATGACACCGCCGGGACTGAAATCGACACCTGCGGCACCGAGCGTAAATCACTCGGCCATTCGGCCCCAATTTTTTTTAATTAGTATACATAAATTATTTTAGTATTGTTAGAAACATAACTTTATTGTTTACTTTTCATATTTTTATGAATCATTTTAATTGATTTTATTAACTAATATTTATTTAATAAACGAGATATCCTGTTGTTGAATAATAATATTAGAAATAAAAAAAGAATAAAAGAAAATACAATAATACAAAAAAAAAGTAAACTTACACCATAGGAAAAGCATGAAAAGTTTAAAAGCACTTAATTAAAATCATGATAAAGATTTTATTAATTTGAGCTCTTCGAGCTTTATCTTTCAATAAAAATCACTTAAGAAGTACATATTTAATAGTCCGCACATCACCGCTAACGCAAATAATGCAAAAACAATTAAAGTTAAATAAATGTTGTAAATAAAACTTTATAAATTAAAAATAAACATATCGAAAACCAATCATATTTATTCACCATTTTCAACCCCAAGGAAAGATTCATTAAAAAAATTATATATTCATCAACAACTTCTTGCCAATTACTTCTTTCCCTCATTACTACTTAAAATATATTCTTGCTTGCAAGCTTGTTACTTAATGAACACTGCTGCTTTAAGCATCGTCCCCCTAAGGGTCTGGGGACCAAGCCCTTTCGCACGCACCGAAAACGCCGCTCGGAGATAGGGGGAAAAGTGTTTTGGCCCATCTTCCCACAAGTCGTAAATCAAGCGCAAGGAGTTTGGAGAACACTCAAATGCTCTATAGCGCCATAAATTTCAAAGCTTCAGACGCAAAACTTCCAATATTTCTGGACTCCCGATATTTTCTGCCTGGCCTAAATTTAGGTCTGGGTAAAGTGAAGTTAACGTTGCGTTGCAGTTCCGCTTACAGAGCGTGTAATCCCCGAAGATGGGGGGTCATTTAAAGAAAGTGCAGATAAGCGATGGCAAGAATTTTTACAAGATTAGATTAGTTGGCTTGCTTGCATGAAAAAGCGTCCTCGATAAAATTCGAACTTTTGTGGTCCCTTTAGGTTTATTTGCTAATTAAAGAAGTGGGGTTTTATCGTTAGTGGATGATCGAGAGATTCTTTTAAAGTTGATGGTATTAGCCCCATAATCTGAAATAAGGGCCGAAAAATAAAAAATAGAGCTTTATGTTAATGTTATGATAGTCGAATAAGGCGTATTATCAGGTGATTTGTGATTAAGCATCACAATTCTAATTCTGACTGTAACAATAAAAATCACTTTGTCAAAATCACATCTAAGCCTATAATTAATATATTAGAATGAGACAATTAGTATATGCAGAATAGTTCATTGTTAAATTTCACAAATGACGCATAATTAGGGTCAGTGGATTATATATTTTTATTTAACATCAAGGAGTCTTATATCTGGATCTGATGGCTGTGTGATTAGAGCTATGGTGCTCGATGCTACAGGTTTCGGGTTCGACATCCGGCGGTGCCATGAATGTTTGTAGTGGTTCGAAATTCACTTTAAACCGTAGGTCTGGGTATCATATGACTGTACAGCGTAAGACTGATAATCCTACCCAGTAAAAAGCAAACATCTCCTGTCTCGAAATCTGCTAGTAGGCGGACGGTCTTGACCGACCATGGAACTATGACAGCAATGATGAAGATATGGAAGGCCTAAATTTAGGTCTGAGTAAAGTGAAGTTAACGTTGCGTTGTAGTTCCGCTTACAGAGCGTGTAATCCCCGAAGATGGGGGGTCATTTAAAGAAAGTGCCAGATAAGCGATGGCAAGAATTTTTACAAGATTAGATTAGTTTGCTTGCTTGCATGAAAAAGCGCCTTCGATAAAATTCGAAGTTTTGTGGTCCCTTTAGGTTTATTTGCTAATTAAAGAAGTGCGTTTTATCTTTAATGGATGATCGAGAGATTCTTTCAGAGTTGATGGTATTAGCACCAGAATCTAAAATAAAGATGAAAAAATAAGAGCTTTATGTCAATGCTATGATAGTTGTAAGACATATTATTAGACTATTTGTGATTCTACATCGCAATGCTAATTCTGATTGTAACAAAAAAATTACTTTTCAAAATCACTTCTGAGCAGACAAATAACAAATTACATCGAGATTTCACAACTAGAGCATAATTATGATCAGTGTGCTGTATGTTTTTATTTAAAATCAGTGAGTCTTATATCTACTTTTGTAGGACACGAAAAACCTACCGATTATCCGACAATTTGTGAATTCACTTTGTCAAAATCACTTCTAAGCCGACAATTAATGAAATTAATAAATTAGATCGACACAATTAGTATATGCAAAACATACTTTCATTCATTGTTAAATTTCACAACTGGAACATAATTAGGGTCAATGGGCTGTATATTTGCATTTAGCAACGCTGAGTCTTATACATACTTTTGTATGAGAGAAACCTACCGATTATCAGACAATTTGTGATTCTTCCCTTTTTATGAATTACTTTGTTGAAATCACATCAAAGACGACGATTGAAAAATTAGATAGCAACAATTAGTATATGCAAAATTCATATTATATTATTATATGCCCAAGGGGGTTGAAGGAAAAACATTGCTTTCGTGGATTATTTTCAGAAGTCACTATTCATTATTTATTTGTTGTAAGAGAGAAAACACGGAACCCTTCCAACAGGTACACGATGTAAGGGCTTTGGGATGTCTTCCCCACGATGTAAGGGCACTTTATACACATTGTGTCTGCTGTGTCTAATAATCGGTGTCCTGCGGTGTAGGACGGATATCCCATAAGTAATCTACTCCTGGATGGAACGGAAGGGGAAGTTTCTGTTGTGAGCAACACCCAGAGGTAAAAATTTGTCTAGGTTCCGTGTCGCTGAAGAAAGAGGGTAGTGCCTTCCGGCAGGAAGGTGGAATTACCCCGAATTTGTGTATCGTATGGGTTTAGCTTGGTTCGGTTTGGTTTGTCGCTTTACGGTCATCTTGTGCACACGAGGGCTAAACAGACCAGGACCTACAGTTTAAAGTGGATTACTAACCACTAACAAACATCCATGGCCCTGCCGGGAATCAAATCCGAAACTTGTATTACCCAGCGCCAGAGCGCTAGCCACTCGACCATCAGGCCCCTGTATCGTACGGGAGTAAACCTTGAAAACTCCCACCAGGTTGTCCAACTAAAGAGGCAAGACGCTGAAGATTCCTCGTTTTTGAAACAGTGTCTATCACAAAGCCGCCAGCAGATTGAACCTCGGCCCTAATGCTCAACATCGGCGCACGTTGCCACTGAGACACAAGTCGGGTATACACATTGTTATACTAGTCATCGAGGGTCCTCGTTTCTGAAAACAATTACTAAATCAGACGTCAACATCAGCTTGCTAACTGTGTATAACTGTAATAATTGTAACCACTATAACCACTGGGCTGCCAATCAAATGTGTTTTAAAATAAACTTTTTAGAATAAAATTAAATAACGGTTTTCTGTAATTATTCTTTGTATTTCTGAAATAAATTTTATATTCTTTATATTTTTATATTAGGTGATATATAATCCCAATGATGTGATTTTTAATATAACTCGCATGGTAATAATATCACTAAACATGTAGTCTTTCTGATTTAGTTTTAAATATATAGGTTTTTTTCGTTATTTTTTTACACTGGCATTAGTAATTTGTTTCATTTGTTAACGCAAAATTTAGCATCAAAGGTATTACGGTCATCAAAATAATGAATCATAAAGAACTATTACGTACGACAGATAATAAAAAGTATGTATCAAACTATCAATTTTAATTGCTTTTCTAAAATAACGTGTTTAGAAAAGAATATCAAATAAATTATACCAAAACAAGACTTTTTTATTGTATTTTAGGGAATTTTAAAGAAATATTTTATGTTTACATTGCATAAATGCGAATAACTTAAAAGAAATACAAATTATATAAAAATAATAAGTTTCTACTGTCATTACAGGAAATTTTGCGAATGATATTTAGAGCGTTCAGCATGCTGTAACAGCTATAAATTTTAAATTTAAATTGCACTATAGAATCTTGAAACATCAAATATTAATATATGTACAACGTGAAATGATGTTTGCTGTTTATAAACTAAAACTATTCTTTGCAGACTTATTTTTGATACTGTTTATCGCAATAACGTGAAATATTCATTGCTTTTTAAAATCATGTATTACAATAAAGATCTATACTATCTCAATATATATATATTCGCATATTATGTCTACTATTTTTCATATTACACTATATTCTAAATTTTATTTTATTTTTATATCACTATATTTATACGTGGTAAAATTGCAATAAACATCAATGACATGGTTATAAAGTTCCAAAGTATTTTCAAATCGAATACTTGTTTTTCTATTTAAATAAAAATAAAAAAAACTTTGGTGAATAGGAAAAAAAGTTAAAACTCGTCAAAATGGAAATTAGTTGTAAAACGTTCTTTCCGAATTCCATTTAATCAGTATTTGCAGGCAGTTTTTGAACAGATTGTATTCCTTCTAGAGAACGCCCGCCATCTTTTTTAAAAACTGCCAATTTTGTAAAATAAAAAAATGGGTGTTAAAATTTCGATTGTATAGACTGAAGACAAAAATAAGCAAAGTAAATATATAAACAAATAATAAAATTGTAATGTAATATAGTTTCATATTGAAACTGGTAAAAGTTGCTGTTTCATAAATATATAAATTGCTTTTTTTTTCTTACATATTTGTAAAATTTTCCATACATTTATATTTCAGCAAAAAGGAAAATATTGCTACAACTAATAAATCAATAAATAATCATCAAAACATTTGTTGAAATATATAAAAAAAATATCAATATTTAAAAAATTAATAAGTTATCCTCAATATTTTTGTTATTTTTTCAAATTTATTGTTAATAGAAGTTAACGTTCACCTCAATAAGTCTTCTAATATTTCAATGGTTTTATTAATAAAATCACCAAATGTGTTTCTTTCCTTAAAATGAGATGAATATGTCGTGAGTTTTGAGGAAATTACCTTTTATTTGTGATATTTACAAACACATGTATACATACTTAATATAACGATAATAAAAGGAGTTACCATAATTATTATAGAATAGTTCATACCTAACTAGTTAGCTGAGAACCAAATCCATGTATTTTCTCTAGATTTACTAAAGTATAAGTTTTTTGCAAGGATTTAACTAAACAAATGATGTTCAGTTCTTCTTATGTTATGCAGACCTATTAAACCTTCAATAATTACTTAAAATAGTACTATAATTACAAAAGTGAAAAAATATAAATATAAATCAAAGTAAAAATTGCGACTGTTTTCATATAATTTACACAATAAACATTAATAATTCGTAGCATTTTTGGAAACTAAAATTTTTATAAAAATTATGTGTTATATATATATATATATATGTGTGTGTGTGTGTGTGTGTGTGTGTGGGTGTGGTGTGTGTGGGTGTGTGGGTGTGGGTGTGGGTGTGTGTGTGCGTGCGTGTGTGTACGTGTACGGCAAGACATTTTTTAATTTATGTTTTTATGTAATTTTTATGCATTCATATTATTTCTTTGTTTCTAATAAACACATTAAATGATCGCTATCATATCAATTTGCTTTCTAAAAAAAGCTGTGAAATTAAAGACCACGAGAAAGTAAAAACTAAACTAACTTAATTATAAGGCTACAAAATATTGTAAAACATGATTTTTTAAACTTTTAAATCGAAGAATTTCAAAAAATATGTGAGATTTCCTATTAACTATATATTCCTCGCGTTAATATTTATTTCTTATCGTAGAACAGAACAGAAATGAACAGCTTTCAGCATAATCGTCATACTAGAGAGTCGATGACAGTTATAATTAACAAGCATCTTGCAATCTCACAATAATGAGCATTTCCGTAAAACTCATTGTACTTACTGAAAACTTTATTTCTGCAGTAGACATTTACAAACTCCCATCAAGTTTAGTATTAAAGGATCAATATTTTCCTGTTTGCAGAAATGATTTCAAATGTAAAATCTTTACCATTACAAACCCTTTTCATGAGCAGGTAGTAATGAGCACTAGACAATGTGCAAAAGTGAAGGAAGTGTGTTTAATTGTTAGGACATTCTTAAACAACACTGCTTTCAAAACGATTCAACTCAGTGGCAATTGGCAGAGTCTGGCATAGGCACCTGAAACCTTTTTATGAGCCAATAGTAGTGAGCACTAGACAATGGGCAAAAGGAAGGGCATTTAATTGCAATGACCTTCTTTAAAAACACTGCTTTAAAAGCGAATCATCTCAGTGGCAATTGGCAGAGTCTTGCATACACAACTGAATCTTTTTCATGAGCCAATAGTAATGAGCACCAACCAATGTGCCAAAGTAAATGTAATTAATTGTTATGGAATTCTTTAAAAACATTACTTTAAAACTGAATCAAATCAATGGCAATTGACAGAGAACTGAGCAATTAATAGCTGAACAGTCCGTGTGCAGTGATTAGGTTTTCAGTAATGCGACCAGAAAACCACTAAAGGTCCTTTCGGAAGACTTCCAATCTGATTGGAGCAGTGTATCATGTTTTCGGTGTTCAACCCTGATTGAAGCTGAATCTGCTACGACTCTGCTGAATAAGTTCTCAATAACTAGATATCCACTACATTATTAAAATTACTTTGGCGTATTTGATGAAATTTTAAAAGAACTTTAATAAAATAATAGCAGAAGGGAAAAAATAACTTTAAAATAGATTTAAAAATCCATATCATTTAAAGCAATGCTACATTAAATATCGCAGTTATATTACAGAATGATCCTTAGAGCGGATAGAAGGTCATACATGGAAAAATAAATTAACTCTTTGATCATAACTTACAGTCAGTTGAGAAATTAAATCCCATTTTTGTTTATGGAACTCCAAATTTATTACTTTAAATATATAATTGGTAATTATTTACCAGCGAATATTTCAACAAAATTCGTATTTCCCTTAAAGTAAAGTAATTTTGAATGCTTATTTAATAAATGTCTCAAAATGCAAATAAAGGAACTAATTAGAAAATGTAATTTTAATTTAATAAAATTAATTTAAACGTTATAACCTTTTAATTATTTTATACACTAAAATATTGTATAAACTTTGATCTTAAATAAATATTGTCATCATCCTGTTTAAATGAATAAATAATATTTATTATATGATTTTCAACTAAGAGTTAATTTTTACACTCATAATAATATTATTTTACTTAATGTTTACAATATTTAAAATTTCATTCATAAATTGCAATGTTTACATAGTATTATTTCATGTATTTCACGAGTAAATATTTTCTTCCTTGCATAAATATATTGGAAATTTTAAAATGAAACATACTTTGAAGTAAATAAATATTATTTAAGCATAAAATAATTATCATTAAACAATTGGCTATAAATATTTTCGTTAAGTAAGAATATGTAACAAAAAGGTATATTATAAACGATAAACTGATGTATTTCCTTATAAAATTAACATCATTTAGAATAAAAAAACAAATAAATCAAAATTCGATTATTTATATAAATAATAATTTTATAAGTAATTTAAATTAGTCATTATTTTAAATAATAATTTTAAGAAAAATAAATAATAAAATATATAAATATTAATTGTAATTACATAAAATTATTATTTTTATTTATTTAAAAATAAATAATAATCATTTTCACTTAAATAAATTTTATAAAATAATAATTTTAATATACTGAAAATAGATATCCTATAGACGAATATAATAATATAGTTTCTTTTTTTTTCTCATTTATATTTTAACATCACATAAAATCGTTGCCAAATCGGAAAATCATAAATTGAAAAGTTAACTATTTCTAAAAGATTAATCTCAATTTCAAATAAAATGTCCAAAGAAACGTCTTTTTAACGATCATTTTTTGTTTTAATTTTATATAATGTAGGTTTATTTTTTAAAAAGAATTTATTGTCTCATTTTATTTATTTTCTGTAACAATGTCTCCAGTAAAAAAAAAAACGAAAAACATTGAAGACAAAAATTAGCAATTTGTTCACGAAACATCAGACTCTGCGTTTCATTAAGAAGTACATTTTTCTCATTAACTAAAACAGAAAAAAAAATTACATGCATAATATTTTAACAATGTTTTTATTTAATGCATTGACTGCCTATTTAATGAGGTCGTCAAAGATAAAGGGAAAAAAATGTTCGCCAAAATATAAAAAAGAGCACTAAATCCTTTTACTATAACTTGTTTCTAAGAATTAATACTTTATAAATGAAAAATGGTAACTATATGTCATAACTAGAACAAATTGTTTTATTATTGTCAGTGCTTTACAAAAAAGAGCATATAAACTATATAACTGCATATTCATAATGTAAGTAATTTGATAAATGAATCACTATTTATTTCTATCCTTCTTAACTATGCATTTTCTAGATCAAAAAAGCAATAAATTATGTAGCATCAGACATTTATATGTATATAACTGATAAAATTTCCCTGTTTTGCAATATATATATTATAATGCTCAGTTTTTAAAATTATTTAAGTTTATTGTAATTGTAATTTTATGATTTGCACATTAAGTTGTTTTTTTTATTCTAAATTTATTTTTAAAGATTTACAAATTGTTAATTGTTAAATTAAAAATTAATTTAATTGTTAAAATGAAAAATTAATTAAATTAAAAGTTGTTATTAATTGTTACTAATTGTTATTAAATGTAATTTTTAATTTTATTTATTTAAAAATAAATAAGAATAATTTTTAAAAAAAATGATTAATTTTATAAAATTAATAATTTATTAATTTAATGAAATAAATTTTATTAAAATAAAAATTAATTAAATAAATTAATCTAATTTTAATAAAATAAAAATAGATATCCTATAAAAAAATAATAATGTGAATCCTTTTTTCAATTCCTTCTATTAGCTCACGCTCTCCGTATATATATCTTGTTCAAATTTTCAATCGTTAATAAAGTACTTTTTATTCATCCACTAAAGTTCAAATACATTTTTTTTAACTTGTAGTGGATGACACTTGATATTAATAGAGTTTTTTCAAATATTAATTCAGTATTTAAATTTAATTCATTAATTTTATGTTTTTTTTAGATTTAAGTTGCATATATCTACCAATAGATGGCGCCAGATAAACTTAAAAAAATGAATCAAAATTATTTATAAAGGACTTTCTGCAAGTGAAAAATAAGTAGGAATTGACTTTATAAAAATTTTTTTTTGATATTACTTGTTTTTCATTTATATTTTAACAGCATATAAAATCGTAACCAAATCTGAAAATCATAAATTGAAAAGTTAACTATTTCTAAAAGATTAAACTCAATTTCAAATAAAATGTCCAAAGAAACGGCTTTTTAACGATCATTTTTTGTTTAATTTTAGTTAATGTAGGTTTATTTTTTTTAAAAGAATTTATTCTTTGGTTTTATTTATTTTCTGTAACAATGTCTCCAGTAAAAAAAAAAAAAAATTAAAAATTAAAAACTTTGAAGACAAAAATTAGCAATTTGTTCACGAAACATCAGACTCTGCGTTTCATTAAGAAGTACATTTTTCTCATTAAGTAAGCCAAAAAAAAAAAACTTACATGCATAATATCTTAACAATGTTTTTATTTAATGCATTGACTGCCTATTTAATGAGGTCGTCAAAGATAAAGAAAAAAAAATGTTCGCCAAAATAAAAAAAAGAACACTAAATCCTTTTACTATAACTTGTTTCTAAGAATTAATACTTTATAAAGGAAAAATGGTAACTATATGTCATAACTAGAACAAACTGCTTTATTATTGTCAGTGTTTCACAAAAAAAGTATATAAACTATATTACTGCATATTCAGAATACGAATAATTTGATAAATGAATCGCTATTTATTTCTATACTACTTTAACTATGCATTTTCTAGGTCAAAAGAGCAATAAATTATGTACCTTCAGACATTAAAATATATATAACTGATAAATAGTTCCCTGTTTTGAATAATATCTTAATGCTCGGTTTTTAATATTGTTTAAGTTTATTGTAATTGTAAATTTTATGATTTACAGGTTATTTTTTTATTCATGATTTATTTTTAAAGTTTTAAAAATGAAAACAAATGTATAGAGTTTTGAAATTGTAGTTAAATTTATACATTAAAAAATTTAAATTTACGAACGGTGTCTTTAATTATAACTTTTTACTACAAATTTACAATTAAACTAACTTTTGTAATTGTTCATGAAACATTCATTCTTTTGTCTGAAAAATTCATTTGTTAGATGTGTTTCTCTCTAACTAAGAATTTTTATGTTGCAAAAAAAAAAAAAATTAACTAATTAAAGCAGTTTATTTCTGGCGATTGATTTAAAAGATTTATTCCAAAAGTAATATATTTAAAATAATGTGATTATTCAAGTTACAAAAAATAATTAATAGCAAAACAATTTATTTTTAATTTATGATTTGAAAAATATATTTCAGGGATACAATAGATTAATGCCATAAATATATGGTTATTGTCATGAATTTAATATATTTTTTACAAATGCAAAGAATGATAATTTTTTTTTTGCACAACTTTTATTAACGTACTTTTTTCACGAAATATGTTAATTTGCTCGATGCGTGGCATGATGGTAATGCTAGGAACCAGTTCAGGTTCAAATTCGTTAATATTACGTGTTGTAGTCGTTGTTTTCGGAAACAATGAGATTCACTAATGATTATGATAGCTTATGTAATTGTCTCTCATTGATAATCATGCTCCTGAGGGAATTTTCCAATTTTTCTCCTCTATGACACGTAAATGTAAGGCTGTTGATCTTGAAAATCCTTCCAGTAGCCATTTACTCATCACATTGCTGAAAAAACGATAATTATGACGTAGTGTTTAATAGCGTCCGTTCAATGCCATGTGGTAATTTTCCTTGTGTTTTCCTTTATAAATAATGAGCAACTAAATTTAAAAATCCTCTTAGAATCCTCTTTAACCCGAAAAAATAAAATATCAATACTTAATGGACACTAAATGCTTTTTCAGTAAACAAAACCCTATTACCCTAAGTAGTCTCTAATGCAAAATAGAAACTTTTGATTTTATTCATTGCCTCTATTATTCTGAATAATTCTTAAAATTGTTCTCGGATTACTTATTTTTCGCTACATAATTTTCATTAAAAAAGTGAGTTCATCTAATGAATAAGTGTGTCTTCAAATGTTCATGAAATTCATCTGAAAAGGAATAATATATAACTAAAAATAATTAAACAATCGAAAATTATCAGGTTTTAAATATATTTGCTTTTGATAAGATCTGTTATTACGAAATCATATAAGAATAAAGATAAAATTACATTTGACTTTCATGATTATTTTTTAAGTTGACAGTCATAAATCAAAGACATCATTTATTTATTTAATATGTTAATGCCACTTCATATCAGCTACTTTCGTATTACTGATTGCTAATTTTTCATTCTATTGTCTTTCTAAATGTCTATGCAAATTTACGTAGTATACAAACTAATTGTTAAAAACAATTAATACTTTCCCGTTCCCTAATCACTGCAGTCAATCTCGAAAACCCGATTCGGATTTTGTTTCTTATGTTTTAAATATTTTTAAAAATTTATTCTTTCGAATCTAAAATACATATTTTAATAATTAATGGCCGAAGTGGTCTTGTAGATAAGATGTTGCGTTTCCAAGCCGAAGATGTTTAGTTTGAAATTTGACTAGTCAGGCTGAATCGAAAACTTCTGTCTATAAGCTGACAATGTGCAGGATAAAACCTGTTGACCGAAATATTCTTCCATTGGACTTACAGAGGAAAGAAGAAAGGTGAGAACTAATTGTTGAAAATAATTAATACTTTCCCGTTCCCTAATCACTGCAGTCAATCTCGAAAACCCGATTCGGATTTTGTTTCTTATGTTTTAAATATTTTTAAAAATTTATTCTTTCGAATCTAAAATACATATTTTAATAATTAATGGCCGAAGTGGTCTTGTAGATAAGATGTTGCGTTTCCAAGCCGAAGATGTTTAGTTTGAAATTTGACTAGTCAGGCTGAATCGAAAACTTCTGTCTATAAGCTGACAATGTGCAGGATAAAACCTGTTGACCGAAATATTCTTCCATTGGACTCAAAGTGGAGAGAAGGAAGGGTAGAACCAGTCTAGATGCTATCCTTTGGATATTTGTTGAAAATTGCGTTGGCAAAATGTGGGTATAGTGTAGCCTGTGGGCCGAAATATCCTTCCATTGCACTCAAATAGGAGAAGAAGAAGTGGCGAAACCATTCTAGTGGCCATCCTTTGGGTATTTGTTCAAAATTGTAGAGGCAAAATATGCGTGTGTAACCTGTAGACCGAAATATCCTTCAAAGAGGAGAGGAGGAAGGGTGTGAACCACTCTAGATACCATCCTTTTGGTATTTTTTCAAATTTGCGATGGGAAAATATGGATATATTGCAACGTCTTCTGCGGATGAATTTTGGATACCACTGAATTTGGTACATCTGTGTCATTCTAATCACAGATTAAAGTTCCCAGAATTTAGAAATAATACATATTTTAACAAGTATAACAGATAAAATTACATTACATTATCATAATACATGATAGTCAAAGCAGATTTTCAACTTTAAATTAAAGGTCGTCGATGGATACTTCTGGGGTCGTTGAATACTTTTCATTATGCTAGTAACAATACGAAAGCATTTAAGAACCTTTAAATTTTGTTATTCGTCCATTTCCTTATCGCCTGATTTAACAGCTATGTAATTTTACTTAATTCTTAATGTTTTATAATAGTTCAATTGTGTTTTGAATATAAAATTAATATTTAGTTTTTAAAAAATTCTTCAGATAGAAAAATATAAATAATAATTTTTTTAATAGATTTAAAAATTGTGCAACTTAGTTTGCGATAATTTCCTTTTTATAGCCTAATGATAATTAGTGTTCAAGAGAAACATACAGTGGGTAAAAAGAGTATTGGCAATTGCCTTAATTTATTCACATTGACAAATAAATAAAATGTTATGCAATTTTAGCTGTCGTAATTAAATACAAGACATCTTAGATATATAAAAATAGTAGAAATTTTATTTTAATTTGCCTTTTCTACGATTTTTTCTTTCAAAAACAAAAATTTGCATGTCAAAAAAGTATTGGCAAAGTTTTAACTGCTATGCAAATGTTGTTACATTGAAGTCACGTGTTTCGACTGATAAGAAACTCTACCGGTATAAAGTCTGCAAAACTACTCCAAAAGTTTCTATGCATTATTTTGCGATTACTGCAGTAAAATGACTTCGAAATCGAAGGAGTTGGACGTTAGTGTAAAAAACACGATTATTAGGCTCAGAAATGAAGGTTTAACTTATCGTGCTATAGGAGAGCAGTTCAATATAAGTTTATTTACTGTCAGAAGTGTTGTAAAATAGTTCAAGGAAACAGGATCAACGGAAAATAAGACTAGAAGTGGACGACCTCAAATATTTTCTACAAGAGAAGAACGTGTCATTATTAACAAGGTTAAGAAAAACCCCTAAAATAAGTGCACCCCAGATAGCTAGAGATGTTGCTTTCACTTCGCAAAAGACTTTCAGCGTACAGACCGTACGGAATGTTTTACACGAGAGAAGTTATTATGGAAGGGCAGCTAGAAAGAAACCATTCATCTTGGAAATAAATAGGAGAAAGAGGTTAGATTTCGCAAAATCCCACGTTGATTTATCTGAAGAGTTTTGTAACACAGTTATTTTTTCCGACGAATCAAAGTTTAACATTTTCGGCAGTGATGGACGACGATTTGTGTGGAGGAGGCCAAATACTGAATTGGAAAAGCAACATTTAACTGCTACTGTAAAACATGGTGGAGGCAGCGTCTTAGTTTGGGGCTGTATGGCAGCTAATGGAATTGGCAACCTGCATTTTATTGATGGTATTATGACAGCACGTACATACATTGACATTTTGCGCCATAACTTAAAAATCAGTGCCCAAAATCTTGGCTTGGGAACATCATTCGTTTTTCAACAAGACAATGACCCCAAGCATACCGCGAATCTCACCCGTGAATGGCTACTCTACAATGCTCCTCGCCAATTAAAAACCCCACCTCAATCGCCTGACATCAATCCAATTGAAAATTTATGGCACCTGCTGGATCTAGAAATCAAGAAACATAAAATTTCAAGTAAAGGCGACCTCAAACGTTTACTCTTGCAAGAGTGGCACAAAATTCCCAACAGTACAACAAAGACCTTAGTTTCCCCTATGAGAAATAGATTACAAGCTGTTATAGATGCAGAAGGTATGCATACAATGTACTAAACATATACTGATTTTGTTTTCGCTCGTAATTTTGTCAATTTCATAATTTTGCCAGTACTTTTTTTATCATGTAAATTTTGGATTTTCTCGTAGATTTTGACTAAAAAAATATTTAAATGAAAATTTCGTTATATTTGTTTGTCTTTTCTCCTTCTGTAATCGCTATGTTAAAATAAAATTTGTAAACAAACTTTGTTAGCAAATATGATCATTTATAGGCAATTGCCAATACTTTTTTTTATCCATTGTATTTATGACTTTTGAAGTGTTCTAGCATCTTTACTTAAAAAGCCGAGTAGATTCAATAATGATTCTGAAAAAATATCTGCCATTGGTAAATTTGATAGCCTAAATTGAGTTTTCTTCGTTTTCTACAATGTGACAAACAAAAGAAGATTTCTGAATGTCCTCCTGGAAGACAATTTCATTGTTTTACTGCACTAGGGAACAATATTGACTACCAGTACGTTGTATTACTCGTTCTTTGGTTAACATGAAGACAAATAATGTATAACAATTTATTTCATTCCGCCTTTCAGTGTTTTTATATGGAAATGTACATTAATGGGAAGTCAAAAATTAGGATGTAAGTTAAAAATTTGTATCGGTTGGGTATTAGTTATAAATGTTAATTTTAAAAACAGACACAAGTACATTTCACTTCAAATTTGCATACAATAACAATCTATTCATTTATACATATAATAACAAATTATTTAGTTATAGTTATTTCTACATGCAATAACAAGTTATTCATTTATAGTTATTTCTACATTTTTATGTAGAAATAACTATAAATAAGATATTCATTATTATTTTTTAATAACAGTTATTCATTAATTTTAATAGTAATAATTTAATGAAAATATACGAGAAAATAAATTATATGTTTTTTTCTAAATTTAATAATAATAAAAATATATCAAAAATAATGTGAATTGTTTTTAGTTTTCTAAAAATGCGCAAAATTTAATTTTTTTTCCACTAATTAAATCTTTTTTACTAAATAACGAACGTATAAAATAAAGAACTGAAACCCATACTTGTTAAGTATTATCCATTAAAATGACTTTAGAATAGGTAATCCCATTTTTTTTCTCCAAATTCATTTAAACCAGATAATACATTTCTTTTTTCAAAATATGGACTAATTAGGATACTAGCTTGAAATAAATGTATAAAATAATAATAAAGAATGTATATACAGGTATAAAATGAACAGTAGTGATCTAATTTTTTTTATTAATCCAAAATTAACGAGCAGTTGTTGGCGTTAAAAAACTCGGGTTATATGCCAATAATTGGAATTATTCAGACATAAATTACGAACATAATTTTTAACCTTTATTATTGTCTATTTTTTAACAATATATTTTTAAATTAATGAATGAATCTTCAGATACTTTAAATAAAAGTCTTTAAAAATAATTTTAAAAATGCTTAAGAAGAAGCATGTTAGATCTGCACATAAAATTCTCAAATTATTAAATTTATTTCATTTCTAAAATATCAAAAAGAAACATTTGCTTTTAAAATATTCATATACTTTTAAAATATTGAATATACTTTAAATAAGTATCTTTAAAAAGAATTTTTTAAATGGTTAAAAAAAAGTATAAGATTTGAACATACAGTGCTAATTTTTAAATTTATTTTATTCCTAAAATTTCAAAAAGAAACATTTGCTCTTAAAAAATTCATATATTTTATATACTCTTAAAATATTCATATACTGTTTATACTCTTAAAATATTTATATACTACATATACTCTTAAAATATTCAATATACTTGAAATAAAAGTCTTTACAATTTATTTTAAAACTGCTTAAGAAGAAACATGTAAGATTTGTACATACATTTCGCTAATCATTAAATATATATTTTTTTTTCAAAAATTTCAAAATAAATATTTTCTCTTAAAATACTCTAATATACATTGCAATTTATTATGAACTCTTAATGCCAAAGTAGTTTTGCTTTAGATTTTTTTTTTTTTTTTTTTTTTTTTATTTTGTAGAGTTATTCATGCATAAAAATAATGAATAGTATAGACGATTTTGTTTATGAAATGTTTGGAAAGGCATTCATGGACAATTGCACATAATGGATAATTTTGACGAATTTGAATTCAATTATGGGGCCTGAATGGCCGAGTGGCTAGCGCTCTGGAGCTCGGTACCACAGGTTTCGGGTTCGAGTCCCGGCGGTGCCATGGATGTTTGTAGTGGTTCGGAATCTACTTTAAACCGTAGGTCCCGGTCTAAATAGGATCGTAGAGCGTTGCGGGGGCATTGTTAGTCCACGTCCGTATCTTCAAGTTACACGCGCCCCCTGGGTAATGCAAAGTGAGTAACGTCTGTGCAGCGCTTGCCTTAAGGCATCCAAGACCAAGCTGTCTAAAGTGTTTGCCAGCTGCATTGGAAAAAAAGGAATTCAATTATGTAAAATATTTTAATTGTTTCTCGTAGCTATTATCCAAAAGAAAAAATGATCTCACAAAGATACTGCTTTTTTTATTAATAAATACATTTTATTTACTATTGTGACTAAACCTGAGAGTCTGGCAGCACGGGGTGGACATCCCATGTATAGTCGGAGTACTCATGAAGAGGTGAAGGGCGCAGTTTCTGTAGTGATGGAGCACCCGTATGTAGAAGTCTGACTTAGCTGCGAGTCGCTGAAGAAGTATTGCCGTGCATTCCGGGAGAACTTTTAGCTGGAACTACACCACATTTGCGTATCGTATGGGAGAAAATCCAGAAAACTTCCACCAGGTAGTCCGACTCACGGGGCAAGATGCTGAACATCCCAAACGCCATCGAATCACCTCGTTTTTTGATGCCATGTCTACAATGTCGTTAGCGGATTGAACCTCAACCCTAATACTCACTAGTGGCGCACGTTGCCACTGAGCCACAAATCGGGCTTTTTTTGTACTAAATCGCGTTAACGCAAATACGCTTTTATTTTAATTTCTAATTATAATAATTTTTAAAAATTGCGTTTGAGAAAAAAAAAACAATGTTTTCTTATATTAAGATAATTGAAAAAAAAAACCTTAAAAAAAACAAAAAGACAATTTAGAACAAAATCGAAGCAAGATTGTACAAAGCAATGCTTTGTATCTTCCAACTTGTTTCCGTCTCATTGATATACGTAAATGCATTAAGTCTGAATTATTATTATTATTATTTTGTTCTAATGCAGCTGCAAACACTTAAACAGCTTGGTCTTGGATGCCTTAAGGCAAGCGCTGTGCCGACGTTACTCACTTTGCATTACCCAGGGGGCGCGTGCAACTTGAAGATAAGCCACGGACGCGGAGTAACAATGCCTTTGCAACGCTCTACGATCCTATTAGACCATGACCTACGGTTTAAAGTGGATTCCGAACCACTACAAACACCCATGGGCAACGCCGGGATTTGAACCCGATACCTATGGTACCGAGAGCCAGAGCGCTAACCACTCGGCCATCAGGCTCCCAGTCTGAATTATAAAAACAATAGATAGTTCAAAGCATGAAAAGAAATCAATGATGAATGTGTTGAAAAATTTTGGAAAAGAAAATTGAGCTGTTTTTCAAAAGCAGTCAAAATGTGTGATTTATCGTTAATCGCACCAAACAATGACACCATTTTCCCATTTGGAGCAAATTGTAGAATAACTCAGGCACCATTTTCCCATTTGGAGCAAAATGTAGAATAACTCAGGCACCATTTTCCCATTTGGAGCAAAATGTAGAATAACTCAGGCACCATTTTCCCATTTGGAGCAAATTGTAGAATAACTCAGGCACCATTTTCCCATTTGGAGCAAAATGTAGAATAACTCAGGCACCATTTTCCCCATTTGGAGCAAAATGTAGAATAACTCAGGTACCATTTTCCCATTTGGAGCAAATTGTAGAATAACTCAGGCACCATTTTCCCATTTGGAGCAAATTGTAGAATAACTCAGGCACCATTTTCCCATTTGGAGCAAAATGTAGAATAACTCAGGCACCATTTTCCCATTTGGAGCAAAATGTAGAATAACTCAGGCACCATTTTCCCATTTGGAGCAAATTGTAGAATAACTCAGGCACCATTTTCCCATTTGGAGCAAAATGTAGAATAACTCAGGCACCATTTTCCCATTTGGAGCAAAATGTAGAATAACTCAGGCGCCATTTTCCCATTTGGAGCAAAATGTAGAATAACTCAGGCGCCATTTTCCCATTTGGAGCAAAATGTAGAATAACTCAGGCGCCATTTTCCCATTTGGAGCAAAATGTAGAATAACTCAGGCACCATTTTCCCATTTGGAGCAAATTGTAGAATAACTCAGGCACCATTTTCCCATTTGGAGCAAAATGTAGAATAACTCAGGCACCATTTTCCCATTTGGAGCAAAATGTAGAATAACTCAGGCACCATTTTCCCATTTGGAGCAAAATGTAGAATAACTCAGGCACCATTTTCCCATTTGGAGCAAAATGTAGAATAACTCAGGCACCATTTTCCCATTTGGAGCAAAATGTAGAATAACTCAGGCACCATTTTTACGCATGAGTTAGTCTACATTTCTACAGTGGAGATCTACTAATTAAAAGATATCAAATATCTTTAAAAAAAAGGTTTAAAAGCATAAAATATTTTATTGGAAAAAATTATAGAAAAAATAAAAAATTAAGAAACACATTAATGATGGAACTAGGAATAGAAATTGTTGGAATATTAATATTTTTTTACTCAAGTAGTTTTTATTTAATAAAAATATCCTACACTTTCTTTGTTCATTACTAAATTAATTTCAGTTAACGAAATTATTGGAAAAATTCTTGCATGTTAACTCAATTCGTGCAACGGTATTACCATTGCAAGATATTGCAAATCTCTTTTGAATGCAACATTCATGATCAAGTGCTAGACACTAAAATGAAAATAATAACTCTTCTAAAAAATTTCACTAATAAATAAAATACAAATGAAATGCGAAACATTTGAAGAAAGTGTATTGTATATTTTTATCCCAAATTCGATAAAATCCAATATAAATAATAGAATTTGCTGAAATTAATTTAAATATAGAGAGTGCACTAAGTACATTTATTTCACAACATTTATTATATATTGATCAAGATGCTTTTATGAATTTGAAACTCCGTCGATTTTATCCGTCGATGCTTTTAGTTTTATTTCGTAAGTAAAAATTAATCAACTCAATATATTACATTTACAAGGATACAATTTGATTTTCCTTTAAAAGCTTTTGAAATAAAATTGCAATCCTATATCAATTACGAAAAGTTATTAGTTATTAAATTTTTCTTATTTTTATTAATAATTAGTTATTGATATCTTTCTTAGTTTTATTAGTTATTAGTTATTGATAAGTTTCTTATTTTTTTAAACAATTTAGTGCGCAGGTTGGGCTACCAGAATGTAACAGGGTGTGGTTGGGTTGAGATACTTTAGGCATAGGTTGGAGAAACTCGCAGCTTTATTGACACGCTCACAAACACCACACACATATAAATTAGAGACATACAATATTTAATACATTGAAAGATATATAATTATAGACTCCCAGAAGGATTACACTGCTAAGCAGAAATCCTGAAACTCATCTGCTTGCAGGGGGCGCGAAATATACTTCATCTCCTTATGAGAGTCTGCAGTCAAACTAATACGCAGAGTTGCGTAAAATATATTTTCTCTCGGAATGAGAAAATAACTACACTCATGTCAATAAATTAAGGATAATTCAGAATCACACAGAAATTGAACTCTAAAATAAAATTTTCACCTGTAGAATTATCACACACATCTTGAAGAAGAATATGCAAATTACAGGAAACCACCAGATGGCGCGGATAGTACGCCACAATGACGAGAGTGTAAGAGAGGGGTATATAAGGAATGGTGGCAAAGAAGTAAAATTGTTCACAAGCGCTTTAAAAGCCTTTCAGTGCAATAACCGCATAATTATGGCACAAAGGAAGCATTTGGAGGATTTTTTACGTGGTAGAATTATCGGACGACTGGAATGTGGACGTACCCAGCTGGAAGTATCCGAGGAACTTGGAATCGCCCAGAGTGTCATCTCCAAGCTTTGGCAACGATTCCAAGATGATGGTAATGTGAGTAGATGTTACAGCACAGGTCGCCCCCGAGTTACAACGCCGAATGAGGACCGGTATTTAGCAGTTACTGCCAAAAGAAACAGACGGAGCACAGCATCAGACCTGTCTCGTCAGCTCTCTTCAGCTACCGGTACGACAGTTTCAAAGCAGACCGTGTACAGACGCTTAGGGCACATTGGTCTATATGCTCGTAGGCCTGTCAGATGTGTTCCACTTACCGCAACTCACTGTCGCCTGCGATTAACCTGGAGTAGAGAGCATGTATTGTGGACACCGCAACAGTGGTCTGGTGTGATGTTTTCCGACGAGTCCAGGTTACGTTTGCAGTCTGATTCTCGCCGGACTTTCTTATGGAGAGCGCCAGGTACCCGTTACCACCAAGAGAACACCATTGAACGACACCGTTACGGTGGTGCAGGATGGCTCGTTTGGGGAGGAATTATGCTTGGTTCCAGAACTGACCTTCATGTTCAGAGTGTAACGATGACAGGCCACATCTATCGGGATGTCATTCTGGAACAGCATGTACGTTTGTTTCGGGGCGCCATGGGTGCTGAATTTCTGTTTATGGATGACAACGCCCGTCCTCACCGTGCAAACATTGTAGACGAATGCCTTCAATTGGAGGATATCACCCGTATGGGTTGGCCAGCATACTCACCGGACTTGAATCCAATAGAGCATGTGTGGGATATGCTTGGCCGATGAATTGCAGCCCGTCAACCCCCTCCCACCTGTCAACCGGAACTTCGGAGGGCATTGCTTGATGAGTGGTGTAATATTTCCCAAGATCAGATTGATAATTTGATACTCAGCATGCCTAGGCGTTGTAAGGCCTGTATTGCATCGTCCGGGAGACATACTCCATATTAACCATCATACTAACCATGTTATACTGTTTTTTGTAAATAGGTTCTTTTTTGAAATTTGCTCCAGGGAGTAAAAAACGCAATTTTCATTAATTATGTCAAACATATAGCATCTTTTTTGCTCTTTACCTTTTGTTTAATAAATAAACTTTACAAATAAGTCAAATTTGTTTTGCTTCTTTCTCTTTCTTTGCCTGAACTTCATTATCCTTAATTTATGGACATGAGTGTAAATGTTTTCCAGCTGGAGTGCTAGTTGCGCTGTTCTTCCTGTCGGGTGAGAGTCTCAAGGCCTAATAACTACGTTACGGGGTGCTACGTACTACGTTCTCCTGAACGTCACGGGGTGCGCTCTTGCCAGTGTGTAGGAGGAAGCACGGTTACAACTATTACATGATAAAAATAAATGTAATATTTTGCTGTGTTAAAGTAATATTGTAAAATGAACTAAATAATTTTTTGTGCTTGTTTAATATTTGAAATATTATCAGACATGTTATTTTAGAATTTAATTATTTAATTATACAATAAAAGCGAAGAATTATTAGAAAAATTCCACATCTTCTCTGTCAAACTATAAATAACATTCCATTTCTCAGACACAATGTTTTCCAGTAGCCTACTCAGTTGTATTCAAAAGGGGATCGATTCAAAAGGGGTGCGTGATCCAAATTAATCTTTCGCAAATCTGTCTTTAAAGCGTCGTGTACTTTCTATTTCACATTGGTTCCAAATTTTTCTCTCACCTATACGCAAAAAAAAAATTAGTGTAAGAAAGTGAACAACTGAAAAATACAAATTACGAAGGCGTGTAAAAATATACGTACTCCAATACCCACAAAAGAAATAGAAAAGATATGAAAGCAATAATAATCCCTTAGCTAGATAGTTGCTTTCTCTGTCATACTATCCATACAATATATGGACATTGATGCACAAATCGTTTCTATAAGAAGCGAAAGGATGAGAATTTTCACTGGGTACTATTTTTCTTGACTTCAGTAGACTGACTAGTAAGCTTTAAGTCCACAAAACGTGACTGTCTACGTCTTGTTCGAGTGGTGTAACTGGATAAAACAAATCTTATCGGGTTAATACTATTCTTTTAAAAAATTTCGACATCTGTGTTTATCCATGACTTGATGAAAATAAAAGTTAAACAGCTAAGAAAAAGGACTATCAAACTTTGAATTGGAATTTACTATAATTATTTCCTTACAGTTTTTTTAAATATATTATATACATATATAATAGCACAAATATAAAATAGCATTAGAAAATAAAACATTAACTCTATTATATCAAAAAGATAAGTTCCTATTTTCATTGCTCATGGACGTCAATAAATAATTTAATGTGAATAATGAATCAATAGACTGTTTATTCAGTATTGCATAAATATTAACACACACACACGCATACATATATATATATATATATATATATATTCGAAACTGTTTGAATTCATGATGCAATCATTCTGTTTATTTTATTTTATTAACATCATTTCAGTTACCGTATAAGCTATATTTTTATCATTTAGAGCTGGATAGTGAACAACAATCCTTGTTTTCCAGTCGTTTGCAAGAACGTATAAATTATTCCCACTCACAAATACAACTGACCGTGTCTGTAGATGTCCAATCTCAAAATAATACCAGCAATTTTAAGTGATTAGTCTTATTGCTTTGCTTAGAGACATAGCAAAAGCAAGTCGTATCGAAAATTACAGCCTTTTGAATTCGAACTGAATGTCGGATGTTATTAAAAGTATCCTGTGAATGAAGATACCGTAACATTTAACATAGCCTCTTAAAATATTTGCTTCTATTACATTCGGACTCCACAACTTAATATAAGTCTTGAGGCAGAATAAGAAAATCCAGAGTGAAATTCAAAGAATTCTTTCTCCCAACCTCACACAGAGAAAGACTCTTCTCTCCTATGCTCACCCAATTACTCCCTCATCCCTATCTAATTTCGAACATATGGCGGTGAATTCCTTGAACTGGATGCGAAAACCTAAAGGAATTCACAACCTACTTCGGGTCGTAACATTGGTGATTTCTTACAGGAATCTGGGATTATACTAAGGTATCTTTATTGGTAAAAGAATATTTTTTCGTATTTATCAAACAAAATTTGAGGTTGTAGCAATTCAGTGATTAGTATGGTTTTTTTTTTTTTTTATTTATTTTAGGTAATCCTGTCTATGAACAGTAAAATAGCCTAAAGAATAACGTCAACCATAATGTATTCGCCAACAATAACAAGTTACCAAATTGGTGTAGCACTTTATTATGTAATTCAAATATCAATCCAATTTCGAATTTTTTTTTTTCCAATTATCTAGACTTTTTTTCAGAAGTATCCCTGCCAATTTTGGGGAAATATAAATACAGATAGTGCGTAAGCGGGGACACACACAAACACACAAATATATATATATATTGCTTAGAGAAATATATACATAGAAATACATATAATGCGTGATGCACTTGCATTCAATGCACATGACTCCTGAAACGTCTAAGTTAGTGTCATCTTATTGATGGTGTACATCACTTAATCATTCTCTTATCAGTAGATATTCTCTTATATCCCTAGATCTCTTATCAGTAGTTGACTTTTAATGGCGTGTTGGAAAAAAAAGGAAACACCCAATCAGGCTGTCCATCTATCGAAATGACGTATTTATCACAACCACAACTAAAAATATTTATTTTCAAAGCAGTGACTTTAGCACAGATTGATAGGTCAAATCATAATTTAGCGGAATATTCATTGGTACCAACCACCATTCGGCAAAGATAAACTTTAATGCATTTGCCTTTTTTTCATCAAGGAGCTCATATATTCGTTGCAAAAATACTCAATTTAATAAATACCAGAAAACCAAACCTTTTATTCGATAAGTGGAGACAAGAACATGGAAAAATACAAGGATTCTAGCTTTGTCAAGCATCAGATAAATCCCTGCCAAACGGCTTACCCTTAAAATGATTACTTCTCTTACCAAATACCATGAACAACTAAAAATAAGAAAGGAGATTCCGACTGTTTTAGAAATATATATATATATATATATATATATATATACGCTATTCACAACAGGAATCATGATGAACAGAAAGTAAAATTAATATTACCTTCAAAGGTTCATGGGATACATTTAAAGCGACTATAACTAACTGGATAATAGTCCTAAGTCAGTATCATTTAAACTTGACTAAAATTAATCCACTGTTATATTTTTTTAAATTAATTAATTTTAATTTAAACTACAGAATCGTCTGAGCCATGAGCTTAATCCATATATATATATACTATTTAAGATAACCTTTTTAAAGAGCATTTGCAAAATAAGGTATGATTAACTAAATATCCCAACATCAAACCAAAATACAAATATATCTAAATTTAAATCTACAACTTCAAATATAAAAACTAAATATTTCGCATTGCAGTCTTTAATATTAAAATCATTATAAATTTTAATCTATGTAGAAAAAAAATCACTTCACAAAAATTTCTTACTTGCATGAAAATTAATATATTTTAATTAATCAGTTATAATTCTTATACATCAACATCATATTTCGAAGAATAGAAAGGGCATCTTTAATTAGTTTTCTATTCGTGTAAAAGTAATATTAAAATAATTCTTTTTTTTTTTGTTCAATCATTTTTATTTAATAAATTATTCATCACCAATAAATTGAGTCTCTATTCCATAAAAATTGGATATTATTAATTACTTTTTAGTTATTTATCCTTATTTTTTGGCATCACTTATTTTTTTAACTTAAATTTTATCTACAAAATAAGTTTAAAAGTTTGGTAGTTTAACATTTTTAATCAAAAAGTTCCTACACTTTTAAATGTGCAAATATAAATTATTCATGTTATTCAGTTAATTAAAATGTCTTCAGAGAAAAATGTACTTATTGTATAAAGTACATTTAAATTTAATTATAAAACATATTTTAATATTTGAAATTGAATATCTTTATTTTACTGCAAATAATATATTTAATTAATAACATTCATCTGGAAATTTTTCTCTAATTAAAATTCTTAGCAGAATGTAAACTTGTAAATCCTAGAATTTCTCATCAATACCTAAACATTATTAAATTTCTGTACAATATAGGGTATTAATGAAATTTATACATATTTAATTAAACTGGATGTTATTAAGATGTCATATAAATATGACAATTTGAATATGCAACTTGTTATATTTAAAGTGCTGCATGATTTACAACTGATGTATCACTCAATAATTTAATTTTAATCATATTGTATATGTGTACAATAGTTTTTTATTAATCCTTGAAATAATTATTTAAATATATTTTTTTTAATTTACTGCACTATAACTATTTAACAGTTTTCTCAAATTATTTTATGCTAATTAATTATGTTGTTTTATAAAATTAAAGAAACATCAAGACTTAGACATATATAACGTATTAAACTTAGAGATATATGGCAAAATGGAACGTATAGATTCATATATATAATGCAATAAAAATATATAACTATTTGCTTTTATTTAATAATATATAAAATTAAATTTAAAGATAATTTTTCATTTATTTATTCAATATTAATTTTTTTAATTTAAATTTTTGAAATATTTTTAGTTCAAATTTTTTGAAATCATTATTTTAATATGTATATATTCTACCACTTTGTATTAAATAAATTTAAATTTAAAGCAAGTTTTATTGAATTATAATTGACAAACGTTCTTTTAACCTTTCTTTTGATAAGCGTAGTTCCTAAAAATATGTTCATATGTATATAAATACAGAAAATAAGACATAATTTTAATTTAAAATTATTATTTGTTTTAAGCAATCGTATACTAAGTGATTTCGTTAATATTGTTGATAAACTCGTTCATATCATATAATGAATCGATCTTTTATTATTCATTATGTGATATGAACGAGTCATCATCATTTATCAATCATTTTATTTCTTTATGAATAATATGAACAAAAAGTTAAAATGTGAAGCAACATTTATGTTTTCATTTTTTTACTATATATTAGATCCATACCTTGACCACTGGTCACTTGCAGGAAAGAGAATATAACCATCAGAAGCCAACACGTGTTAATCACCATGGTGCAAAAACAAAAATCTCTATTTATGTTCACAGGATATAAAACAAGAGTTGACAGCACAAGACGAGAGTATCATTATTTATCTGCCAATCAGTATCTTTATAGTACTTTTTAATGATTGTTTTCAGCCAATCATTAAGGCGAACGCAAAACGAAAGCGAAACCGAAAACAACTATTCCAACGGCCGAAACACCGTTGACTGTTTTTGCCTTGATTTCTGGCAGTAAAATGACGATGCGAGCCGTGCTGGGTAAACGATGGTATAGGGGTTTGGCGGGAAGCACAGGAAGCATACTAACGCGCCAAGTCGCCAAATAGAAAAGTCTCCAGAGATTTAATTCGGACTGGGATTGTGACATTAAACCAGAAATTGTATTCTAGTGATGCACTTCATGATAATATTATCTCTATCAATAACTAGAGATTGTCATTTGAAATAATATAGTAGTTTTACTTCAAACAGTACTGCTTTCAAAATTTCAAAAATAGAGAATCCATGTCTTTATCTTTTCCTTAAAAAGTAGTCTTGCATGTCTTTATTTTTTCGTAAATTTTATTCTACAAACGCAATAGATATTCTAAAAAAAAAAATTATGGTTAAATAATTAAATCTTTTTCTTGAACTTTATAAAGGACTTTTATACCTTGTACACTAATTCTGATTTTGATTTTCTCTACATGTTACGAATTTTTTCTTCCTTGTAAAAATTACTCAGGCTAAAATATATGATAAAAAAATACAATTTAATCTAGAAAGTCTTTCTTGATATACTTATATGATATGGTTATTTCTGCATTAGTAGAACATTAACAATAATTATAATTCGGTATAATAATAAATGAATTGTAATGCACATTAATAATACATTACAATTGAGTATATCTAATTCAATGACACGTATAACCAAAATTTATGCTAATATGATAGAATGCAAGTTAATATAATAATGAGAGACTTGATGGCCAATTGGCTAGAGCTCTGGGCTTTGGTACCATGGGCTTCAGCTCGAATCCTGGCGGTGGCATGGATGTTTGTGAGTGGTTCGGAATCCACTTTAAACTGTAGGTCTCGGTCTTTTTAGCCCAATGTATGCAAACAATAACCGTAGAACAACAAACCAACCCATTTATATAATAATGGTTCTAATTTTAAAAAAATATTGAAAAGCTCTTAACAAAATGGGATCAAATAAAATTTTATGTACTTTTAGTTTAGTATTCTGTCTATTCCTTAAATCTGATATGCACGGATCTTTTAGTTTATATCAAAATAATCTTAACCATTTAATATTTCTAAACAATTACAAATCTAAAACAGCAGGACAAAAACAAATTTTAATTTTACAAATAAAAACCTAACTATATGTTAAAATGTTTAAGCAAAAAATAGGTAACAATAATGCTTTTTCATTTATTTTTGGAGCTCTTGGTTATATAAAACTAATTAGTTTTTTGAGAATTTCAATATGAAGTTTTTTTATTCATAAGTTATGTTATGTTACATTGTCTTTATATATTTACCATATGTTTGTATTACGTTATAAAATATCTTAAAACTCCAATTCAATCTAATAACATTAGTAAAAATAATATAATACTAATGCAATTTAATATGAGGTTTAAGAGGTTTACTGTTAACTAAATCGCATTACTGTAATTTCCGGCATATAATCAATCCTCAGGACCGTTTAATTTGTGGTCGTAATTTTTGGAGTAGGAAAAAAAACCATGTCGTACTAGCCCAGACGGGAGAGCGTGAGGGGCTAAAAGCAGCTTTCATTCAATTCCTTAGTGTGACCAAAAACCGACTCTATCTGGAGCAGAATTTCTTTCGTGGATTGCTTTCGACCTTTTTCCGCGTACTGTCCAAACCGCAACAAACCAGTTTGAAAAGATTTCGCTAAAGCCGCTCCGTGCCTTTAAGCCGTCTTTCACGTGGTCTTGTCTGGACGCGGTTTAATACGCAATGGAGTATCATTCCTTCACTTTTTCTCTAAAATAAATTGTACTAATAAAAGTTTTGTATTTATGGTTGATATTCTAATGTAGCACAGCATTTTTTCCCTTCATGTTCAAGATTTTTTTGAAGTCCTAATAAAATGAAAAATTAACACATTGTACATTTATGTAGATGAAAGTATTAAACATGTATGCCCGACTCGTGGCTCAGTGCTGAGCATTAGGGTGGAGGTTCCATCCGCTGGCGGCTTTGTTGTAGATATTGTTTCCAAAAGTTAGAAGATTTGACGGCGTTTATGATGTTCAGCATCTTGTCTCGTGAGTCGGACTGCCTGGTTGGATTTTCCGGGTTTTTTCCCATACGATACGCACATGCGGGGTAGTCCCCCCCTGAAGGCACTACCCTCCTTCTACAGTATCACGGATAGTGCCATTTTGCCATGCACGATATACTTTTGCCACGGTGGCACACGAACGGCTTACAAAATTAGCCGTTTTCGAAATGCTTCCACCCTTGGCCCGAAAGCCAATCATGTCCTTTTGGACGTCGGATAAATCGCTACGTTTCTGCATTACGCCAACGATTGGAATGCTTTCCGATGCCCTAGGACATCCTTTATATATACTCCACTGCAATGTGCTGATACCTGCCTTTTGTGATTGGTTATTTCACGTTGACGTCCAAAGTATGTGGTGGTCACATTAATGTGACTGTACTGTGTATGTGTATATGTCCCAAGTCAGAAACAAAAATTGCATAGAATTATTTATTGCATACAAACCATTAAAATAAAAACATCCAAAGCTTAATAAATTTTATTAATTTTTCGTCGATAAAATTGAGTAAAAAAAATTTTTTTTTGAAAGCTTAAAAAAAAATTATTAGATACAATAAACGATTCAAAAGAAATTAAAAAACAACAATCTGCGATTTTTTTTTTTTTTTTTTTTTGATGGCTGAAAGGAAATTCTTGAAAAGTATCAGCCAATTTTTAATTGGCCTCTAAAAAGCATTTTTAATTGTTTCTTTATTCTGCGTTTTTTCCTCCATTGGATTATGATGCATTTTGCGTAATCCCCTTTTTTTCTAAAATGACTGCTATCTTTAACAATTTTTTTTCTTTTTGAAAAAAAATATTGCTGCTTACCTCGTTTCCGCACTTAAGTTTCGCCTTCTATCTTCTGTTATCATTAGATGGCTAATTTTAAGGGATGGTTCATTAATCCGCAAATAATTCAAAATAAATTCAATAATCCAAGGTGTAATAAGCATAACGCTACGGTGATTAAAAACACTCATACTATGTATTATTACAGGGGTGGCCAACCCGCGGCCCGCCTCCAACATTTTTCCGGCCCGTGAGATTTATTACACTTTTACAAAATATATTTATTTTATAATGACCAAAGAAGTGAAAGCCAATGTATTAAAAAAATGCATTATTTGAACATCCATATATTCAAAATTAGCTGTCTAAATTATGACAAACAATTAACTTAGAATTTTAAAAATAACAAATTACTTTTAATTTAACAAATAACTTTAGATTAACTTTTAGATTAACAAATAACTTTGATTTGAAAATAATATTCTTTCGAATATATGACAGATATTGCTTGTTTTATTTATGTTTACAGTTATGAGTTCGCAGAATAATTAAATTATATTCTGCAAACTTATGATACGCGGATCTTGGAACATCTAATACACCAGGTTCTATGTTTCCCTTTAAGCGACCTCAGGGAAAAAGAGACCATCCCTAGATACACGCAGTTATGCATTTATTATCATTATTATTATATTATCTGTGTTTACATGTAAGAATAATATTCAACACAATAACTCATCGTTTCAATTTTACACTCCAAAAATGTCTATAATGGGTCTAAATCTAATATGGGGATATATAATTTTGTATGCGACCCGCGGAGTTAGGATGCATTTCCAAAGTAGCCTGCAAGATCATTTGGGTTGGCCACCTCTGTATTATTATGTGATTATCGTTTTTTTTTTTCTCCTCCTTTCACAACAACACAAATGCCAATCCATGAGCAAATTAGAAAAAAAATAAGAAAATAAATTCTTCCGCCCCCTAGTGAGTGATCAAAGAAGCGATAATAGCCTCGGGTGTATTGAGTTTAACGGAAAAAAATATAAGAAAACATAAAAAAAGGAAGAGAAGGTGAAAAATTTAGAAAAATATTCTTCGACGTTTCAAGGACGGCTACTAACAATTTGGCTTTAAAAGCAAATCCTGTAGTTAATAGTTAATCTGTTTGTGGACTATAATACAAAAGTTTTTAATTACATTTCCTTTTTTAAATTTAAGGAACGGGGATTTAGGATTGCCCTATATTTGTTAATGAAAAAAGAAGACCCAGCTGCTAAAAAGCGAATCACGGTAGTTTGAAACTACTGCTGTTAAATTTGCGCAATGATGAATCCTTTTTTAATAGCAACCCATTTCAACTTTCAAAATTAAGTTCATTTTTGATAATATTAGTATTTTTATTTTCATATTATCTTCCGTTCATATTATCTCCATTTTTTTGTATGTTATGCAAATATTATTATAGTTGTTTTCCATGAAATATACTGCTATAATTTTAATTAATTATAATTACACAGTCCAGTCACAATAATGTGACCACCTGTCAAAAACCAGAATAACCACCTTTGGCAGAGCGGACCGCTGCGAGACGTGCAGGAAGAGTGTCAATTAGGTTTCTGAAGGTGTTCACTGGGAGCCATGTTGAGCCATGCCGACTCCAGTGCCGTGGCTATCTGCGCTAGATTACGCGGTTGAGGATCCATGGTGCGAACAACCCGATCGAGGTGGTCCTACAGATTCTCGATCGGGTTTAAAGCCGGTGAGTTTGCTGCCAAGGGAAGTACGGTAAACTCATCCTGGTGCTCTTCGAACTACGCACATACACTGCGAGCTGTATGACACCTCGCATTGTCCTGCTGGTATATGCCATCATTCTGAGGAAAAATAATTCGCATGTAGGGGTGGACATGGTCCGTAAGGACAGATGCGTACGTTGTGCTGATCCATCGTGCCTTCCACAATGATGAGTGCACCCAGTGAATGCCAGGAAAACATTCCCCAAACCATAATGCTCCCTCCTCCAGCTTGGATCCTTCCGGCAATTGTTGAAGGGTGTTTGCTTTCAGACGTTTCACGCCGTTTACGCCAACGTCCATCTGTCCGATGGAACATAAAACGTGATTCATCGGAAAAAGCCACCTGTCGGCACTCTGTGAACGTCCAGTTTCGGTACTGGCATGCAAATTCCAGCCTTCTCGCTGATGAACAGCAGTCAGCATAGGTGCACAGGCGTCTGCTGCGGAGGCCCATGCGCAGCAACGTTCGCTGAACCGTTGTTGAGGATACACTCTTGGTAGCCCCTTGGTTCCTCTGCTCAACAGTTGCACGTCTATTCCCCCGAACGCATCTCCGCAGCCTTCGTTCGCCTCTGTCATTTATAGCCCGTCGTGTACCATATGTGCCACGCCGCTGATTTTGGATAATGCCATTTTGCCATGCAGAGTATACATTTACCACGGCGGCACGCGAACAATTCACAAAACTAGCCTGTTTCCGAAATGCTTCCCCCTTTAGCCCGAAAGCCAATAGTCATGCCCTTTTGGACGTCAGATAAATCGCTACGTTTCTGTATTACGCAAACGATTGAAATGCTTTCCGATACCCTAGGACATCCTTTATATACACTCCACTGCAATGTGCTGCCACCTGCCTTTTGTGATTGGTTATTTCACGTTGACGTTGAAAGTAGGTGGTGGTCACATTAATGTGACTGGACTGTGTATATAGTAATATATATGTAAAAATATAATTTCAAGCTTCAAGTTGTCTTATTTACAGCATCTTTATTTACTATGTCTTAAGAGATCGGCTAATATAAAAATGCATAAAAGAGCACAAATTGTGATACTGTTTGTTTTCACTTAAAGAAATATAGATTACTAGGAGGTCCTGATTAATTTTATTCTTAAGTTGATAGGACAGATAAGTTTAGGAACTACTGAATAAATATATTATATAATATTTGTATAAAATAATCAAGATGACTATTACATTGCTAAACTCTAATATTATTAAAATGCATACAAGCTCAATTAAGATGTCCTTTTATTAAGATATTTCAAATTAATATAGCAATTGCGAATTAAAATAGAAATTGTAGCTTCTACAACTAAAATAACTACGAATAAACTAGTAATAATTTAATTAACTACCTGTAAAAAATTTATATTTTCTTAAATAATTATTTTATTATGCTTCCTAAAGTTGTTCACTTAATTAAAAATTTTAATTTAAAAAGTTTACAGATTCTTTTTATTTTACCACAATTTTATGTAGCTTAAATTTATCTTAAAAACCATGTAATTTGGTAACGTGTTTATTTTTAGAGAATATATATTTATTATTAATCATATCCAAAAACTGCTATTGTTTATTATTAAGTTGCATATAAGTTTAAATATAGTATCTTTTAAGTAATATTTCAAATTAATATAGCAAATTTGATTTTTAAAACCATGAATAAACATTTACGTTTTCATTAACACGAGAGGATTAGCACTATGTATATATTTCAAACAATATGCAAATTCCTTAATGTAAACACACATTTCAAATTTAAAAAGAATTGATTAAAATATAATATTTCAAAAGAATGTATTAAAAAACATTTGCTTGTTTCCCATTTGAATTCTGATTACATAGTACATAAATGCTTCATACACAAGGAATACTATAAAAACAAATGAAAAATGATTAAGGTTAAAAAATAATTCTTCCAGTAAGTTTAAGTGACTGGTCGTACATTTTAAAATAATTAAAAAGTATAATGGTAATAAATAAATTTATTAAAAAGCTGCATAACAATGTTGTAAGCGAGGCGAGAAGGTGCTTTGAGGTCACTTGTAAATCGTAAATCACAAACTGTTGTAGCATTTTTCCCAAGAAAAGAGTTGTAGTATTTCGTTTCCAGGAAAGAGGAAAGTATATTCTTTAACAAGTATATAATAACAACCTATCACTCAAATCTGGCGGCAGATAAGAGTGTTGTGGATATTTATATTACATGCAATTAGTGTTTTGTACTAATGAGAGCAACATGTCACTGAAATCTGATAGCAGAGATATTCAGTATACTGAAACCTCATGAAATTAGCGACTGTCCGTGCGACCTTCACAGGTCAAAACAATTACATATAGGAATAGACTACGTCATGAGTTACTGCATCTTGATGAGTGATAGACCATGGGCTGAAGAAGTGTCGACTCCAAACAGAAGAGTCGACTACTGAATTCTTAAGTAGAAAAGCTCAGTTAAATGAGCCATCGAACATAAAGTTGTTGTTGGGACTCATCCTCAGTGTCCTGTAGCGCGGGACGGACATTCCATGAATAGTCTACTGATGGATGGAGGGAAGAGGGGCTTCTTCTGTTGTGATGGAACACCCACAGGTAGAAGTCTGACAAGGCTTCGTGTCGCTGAAGAAGGCGGGAAATACCTTCTGGGTGGTCTTTTAGAGGAAGCTACCCTTATTTGGCTATCATATAGGAGAAAACCCAGAAAACTTCCACCAGGTAGTTCGACTAACAAGGCAAGAGGCTGAACATCCCAAGCGCCATCGAGTGTCCTCGTTTTTTGAAACAGTGTCTACAACAAAAGCCGACAGCGGATTGAACCTCCGACCTAATGTTCACGAGCTATAATAATATAGCTGGTGAGCATTAAGCCGGGGTATATAAATTTTAGATTATGCTATGAAACTCTGAGGTTTTTAAGCAAGTGAGGGAACCGTTCTTCAGTATAAAATGTTATTCTATAAAATATTATTAATAAATTTTATATGCATAACCATATTACTATCACTGTTAACAAACTGTCAACAGCGTTAAGAATACGTGGAAATTTATTTCTTACATGTTTTAACCGACACTATTTAAAATATAAAAGTTTTTGAAAAAAATGGAAATCCAATGTAGTTTTTTTTTAGAAATAATTAATATTAAAAATTTATGTGTGGTGAGTTTGAACGAATGATAAAAAAATAACATAAGCATGCATGAATGCAAAATATGTCTTAAAAATATGAAATGTTATGTTAAATAATGAAAATTTTAATTATGTCTTATTATTTTAATAAAACCATTATACTTAAATCCAAAATTGAAAAAAAACCCTGAAATATTTCATTTCAAACTGATTGTAGGAAAATATTTTAATTAACCTGCATTTTTTGACTAACAGTTTCGGATTATAAACGTAACGTTTTAAGTACATATTTTTTCTATAGAGATATTCAATTTATTCTGAATTAAATGACATCATTATTTTAGGTTATCTTAGTGGAAATTTATAACAAGAAAATGTCATTAATTAAATATTGTGTTATAATAATTGGTTTTCACTTACGTTTTCTTTGTTTAAGACAGTATTTATTTATTTTAATTTTCTAATTTATAATTGATACCAGTTACATTGATAAAAGTCAATGCAATTAAGAGTATTTGTTTATTTAACTAAAGAGTTTATTTGAGAATATTTTATGAAAAATTGAAACTCCCATTTATGGTAATTCAATATGGTATCTCAAGATGTTATTTTACGAGAACGATTTGAGTTTGATTTTTTTTTAAATAAAAAACTCCCCTTTTCAATATTTTAAATTCTCTGTTAAGTTGGAATTGAATGATTTACATGAAGAATATTAGATATCATAATATCTAATTTTTCAACAAAAAATGTAATACAGGAATCTAAATAATAAGATAAGTATTCGTGGACAAACAGTTATTAAAAAATTTCTGGTTGGAAAATTTTAATTTTAATAAGAGCATGCATTGCAGCCATTGTTTTCGAAACAAGTAGTCTTGGTGATTATCGTAACAGCGAGTTTAAATCTCCTCTCATCATCAGCAATGCTGTTTCCTGGGTGTTTTCCGGTTTTTTATCACTTGCGAAATACAAAAAGAAGTTATGCCTAAAATGTCTTCCCAGAAGTCAAGGCCCTATTTTATCGTGGACTATTCGTGCTATACTAAATGAAATATAAGTCCCACTGATGCACAGCAAATATAAGTACCAGGAATCAAATAAATAATATTGTAATTATGCTCCCTCTTACCCACTGGCTGACAAACCCCCTGTGGCGTTCAGGACAAATTGTCAGTTGGCCTACAGGCACTCACCCCGAGTGGAAGTATATTTCGCGCATACTGTGTGTACCTGAGTATCGAGTTTCGGCTTAAAAGTGGAATCCTTCCACGAATCTATAATTTTATGTCTTAAATATTGTACTGTGTCGTGTTTGTGCATGTGTAAATAAAGCTGTAAGTTCTGAAAGCTGTGTCTCAATCTTATTGTCTTTTTCTAATTGTATGAGTCTGGTGTTTGTGCTTGTGTAAGTAAAGCTGTGGGTTCTTCAACTTGTGCCGCAAGTATCTCAACCCAACCACTCAGTTACAATTTGGTTGTCCTAGTTGCACATTACAATATTCCATTTAAAAATAACTATTTAAATTAGTTCCTTCCTAGAAATATTAAACGAATTTTATATATTATGAACAGTATATTGTAAATATACTAGGTTCAAGACTTTCTTTTAAATTCTCTTCCATTCCTCTTTGTGTTTGCATAATATTTTTTAATTGCAGAGTCCATTCGTTCCTTCAATGTATATTTCTTTTAATATTCATTTTATATATATAATATAGTATATTCTTTTAGTATATGATATTCTTTACATATGGTTGGTTTATGGTTAAAGATGAATTTTTAAAAAAATAAATGATTTAAAAATGTGATTTTTTTTTTAAAAAAAGAGATGATACAAAAGTTTTCTTACTTGAAATAAAGGATTGAATGGGAAAAAAATACTTTTAATATTAGTATTTGAATAAAGATGAAATTAATAATTCTCAAAAATTTTATCTGTGAATAAGTAATATGTTTTTAATTTAGGTAAATTAAATTTTATGTTGAAACACTGATTCATAAATATCTTCATGTAATATTTTTTGAACTAGACAAACTTCATGTAATAATTTTGCTTAAGTTCAATAGGCTAATTTTTCGAAGATTAAATTTAATTTATGTATCACTTAATTAATTAGATATTTTAGAGTGTTAATATGAAAAAATATGGGTTCTATTCTTTTTCATTTACATCATTGGAGATCTCAATCCAGCCATCAGTTCTTAACCACAAAATCTTATTAGTCTGTTGAAAATTTTAACCAAGCGAACCAAGCAAGATTCCGGTATGTAATTTTTTTTAAAAGCTGGTTTTGAGAAAATCTATATCTTATTTGCATCATTATATAAAAATGCGCGTATTTGATTAGCAGTATCATAAAGCTGTATTGCTGCTAGGGATGATTGCATTCCAAATGGAAAATATTTTTCTTTTAACAAACTGACAAATCCAACTGGTCACAATTTTCTGGTAATTTCTTTTCATGTTATCTTAAAGACAACTATGACACCTGTGAAAACACCTGTGAATAAAAGTGATGTTTAAGGATGCACTTCATAAGCATTAAAATATAGTAATAGCTACCAGTTGTTGTTTTTTTAATATAGAAAAATAAATATCATGGTGGTATGAAAGCTTTAGTGATGTTATTTACGTCTTGAATTTTTGCCAAAAGCGTAAAATGACAGACCTCACAGATTTTCAAAGATGCCAAATTGCAGAAGTACGACTAGCTGGAACAACTATGCCCGGAACATCTCAACTTTTAAGCTTTTCTAGTGGTACACAGCGTACACAAAGTGGTGCGGTAAGACAAGCTCGGTAAAGCAAAATAGTGGACGGAAGGAGAAACGGAGTGAAAGAGACCGGCGGGTATTGAAGCGGATTGTAATATCTAAAAGAAAACAACTGCAAACGTGACCGCAGAGCTCAATCAACATCTGATTTTCCATTGTCAATAATTACAGTTAGGACGCACCTTCATAAACAGGATATTTACTGCAGAGCAGCAATTCCCAAGCCACTTGTCAAGTCTGTTAATACCAACCGCCGTCTACAATGGTGCCACAAACACAAAACGTGTATGATTGATAAGTGGAGGACAGTTATATGGTCAAACGAATCATTATTTTTCGCACTTTTCTCCACAACAGGACGTGTGCAAGTTTGAACCAGCACAAGCATATGATCGTGATCTCCTTCCAACTGTCAAGTATGGAGGTGGATCTGTCACTGTATGGGCAGCTATGACGTGAGTTTTTGCTGGCCCAATCATAACACTGAAAGAAAATATCACTGGGGAGAAGTATAAGGAAGTGTTAGCTGATCAGATTCATCCTATGATGCAAACTTTGTTTCCTGCAGGAGATGAAATTTTCCAGGAGGATAATGTTCCTATTCATGCAGCATTCATTCATTCAATCATGGTTTGATGAACACAAGGATGAAGTGAAACATTTAAGCTAGCGTGACCCTCACAATCCCCAATCTCAATATTATCCAAACGTTATGGTCTATTTTAGAGCTATCAATCTGGAATCGATGTCCTCCACCTGCATCTCCAGAACTTTCACAATATCTTCATATGGAAGATTGGTCCAATATTCCTATTCAGCACTTGCATATGCACCACTTGCACCAAGCAAATCCATGCTGTATTACATGCCAAAGATGGTCCTACACCATATTAGAAAAGGATTCCTTATACATTTAGAGTGATCCATTATTTTGATAACCACCTGTATATTTCGTATAGTTTCATTAAAATTAATATATACTTTTTTTTAAACAATGCTATTTTGGGAGTTTTACTTAGTGTATGGATTAATGATGTTATTTATATAAATATTTATCGTTATCTATATTATTAAAGGGATGTTTCACGTATAGTATATAGGGACTACTTATAACCTGAACAACAGTGCTACAAAAAGATATTTTTTTTTCAAAAAAAAACAATAATAAGATAGAAAGTCTTTTTTTAAATAAAATATAATTGTTCCATAAAAGGTTTAGAAAAGAAACTTTTTTCACATAAACTTTCACATAAAATATTTTGTGAAAAGTTCTTTTTCACAAAATATTTTTAACTATAAAACAAACATTTAATCCAATTTCTTTTACTGTCATTAAGACTCTTTTTAAAAACAATTACCAAATTCGAATCCCATTAATACTAAAAAATTCTTTTATTACTCTAAATTTCGATCAACAACTTGAATTTCTTTCCTTTCTCACCTTATGTTAACAAACAGGATTAAAAAACTATTACAGTACAGTTAAAATCAATGCTTACTTTCAGTACTTGAGAAAGTTGTGTACAGTTTAAGTTTAAAAAGAGAAATAATGTTGCTGCTGCTAAAGGCATTTGAATCCTTGAAAAGATAAGCTTTCGGCTTTTTGATGTAAGCTTATAAGTCCTCCCGAAATGCGTGACATTCATCACCATTCTTTCCGAATAAGTTTACTTGTTTGTTTTCAAAATCTAATGCCATTCGCAAATCCCCAGGGATGTCAAATAGAAGGAAAGAGACATTTATTCAAATTAAACATCATTCCAATACGCTGCAAAAGCAACTCTTCAGTTAATTACAAACTATATGCATTTAATTAAGAGATATAATCTGACAGATAAAAACAAGAGCAGAGACGCCATTTTGAATTTCCATCGCAAGAAAGTTCTTCTTTTTTTTATAAAACTATTTTAGATTTTTCATTTCTTTTCTTTCTTCTTTTTTTTTCTTTTTCAAGTTAGAAAGTTAAAAACACGCCTTTCATTTTTAAAAGAAACAATAAAAATCATTCATAATGAATGCTGTTTGAGTTCATTTTTTCTGGTTGTGTTTGACTAGATTAAATGGTTTTTACTTAACTTTTGTTCTCATTAATTAAGTGTGCTCATAGTTATCAGCTGTGAGTTAAAGGGATGTTAACAGTTATTTTTTGGATTTTGAATTTTTTTTTTTTTTTTTTTTTTTTAGTTATAAACAATCACTTGCCCTCAGGGTATTTTTGCAATTTTGTTTTCACTATGTTTGTTATTCTTTTTCGATAAACAATTTTTCAATCTTGTATCGTAAATATTCAAAGCCTTTAATGTATGAATTCTTTTTTTAAGTTCATGGGGAAAATAATATTTGTAAAGCTCTTTTTAATTAGCCTTTACAATTTTCGTTGTTTACTTTGTACAAACAAACAAATATATAAGAAATTGCTTTTATTAACACACAATATATATTTTTTTTTTTTTTGGAATAAAAATAAGTTTAAAAATATTATGAATTAATTAAAATGATGTTTTTAAAGTTGCAACAGCTTGTCATTTACAAAACTCTTTTCCATAAATCACCATAACAATGTTATTGAAAATATTTTTTTTTATATTTAAATCGTTTATTAAAATTGTTTATTTGCTGCCAAATTAAGATGAGCAGTTTTTTGAAGTAACGATTTATTTTCAAAAGTAGTACTTATCTGCATAAATTACTGGAATGATATAAAAATCACATCAAAAATCATTATTGTATAAAGAAGGAGCAAATTAAAAGAATCCTACTTAAATTATGATGATATAAAATAAGTCTTCTCAATGAAAATTTGAAATAAATAAACATATATGTTTTAAATAATAAACATCATCATTAAAAATATTGAAACAATCATAACATAATTAAAACACCTAGTGTTACTTAAATGTGTTTTTTCAGTATAGTAGTATTTAAGATGAATTTTAACATTAATTACTTAATTTTAATAACAACATCAGCCAAATGAAATCCTATGGAATTTAGACTTTTGGCATGTAAAAGATAACCGAAGATTTTTTTCACAAATGGGAAAGCTCAGCTCAAACCTCTATATATGAATGTGAACCGAAAGTTACGTCGAAGCCAAAGATAAAAAGAATAAATCCGCTGGCCAGAAAATCTTACTGTGGTCTCGAAAAAGGGCGAGAAGAGTGTGATTCCTGCAAATGATTCCTGGGTTGTCTATTCCAAAACAGGTGGCGTAACGTTGCAGAACAGCAGAATCTGACTAATGCTGAATTCTAGTCTGCAATTCTGTCTGCAATTCTAGTAGCAAATTACTTCAGACATACACTCAAGAGCGAAAACATTATGACCACCTGTAACCTTTCACTTACTTCTGTGTGTGTTCCCTTCACACACAGAAGTAAGTGAAAGAATGATTCTTCAGACTCTCCAGCAGCAGTTAAATACCACTTCCCCCTGATCACGTGCCTTCCACGTCATCCAGGCGAGTTCATTGCAAAATGTAAGGGTGGTCATAATGTTTTGGCTCTTGAGTGTAAGTGCTCTATATATATTTAGCTATTTGAAGACTTAAGCTGGGGTAGCTTTATTTTTTGGCTCACTGACTTATTAATTACTAAAATCATACAAGCATCAGTGTGCCTAAAGCTAATATGCATCTTAACAATTTAGAAATGATATGAGATCTGCTTATGCAAGATAGATCCGCTTGAGCAGATCTATAAGATCTGCTCAACGGTAGCAAGAATTAAGGGTATTTATTAAAACCAGAAGTTTAGATGAGGTTGGAGTAAATATTGTAACAATTTTCTGGGCAGAGCTGGAGATTGTACTAGAAATTAGAAAAATACAGTAGAAAAACAGCAGTGTTTACTTTCGTTAATTTAGTGGCTAAAATATGATGCCACATTTGATGTTCGAAGACTGGCAAGCTATTCTAACCGTAAATTTTATAGGCTGGAAAATCTTCCGATTGGTTTGAGAAGATTGTGTATTTTCCAAATGATTCTTTTAGAAATATTTCTTCTAAATTGAGAGAGCATCAAGGATAGGATTAGGATAAAAATTATCAAGGATAGGAGCAAGGATAAAAATTATCCACCAAAGTTTAGGTCTCTTTATAAACTGACTAAAAACTTTATGGGTTATTTAACTAAACACGAAGCTCAGATAGCTGTCCAGTGAAGAAAATAAACCATTCCAGTAACTTGTATCATTGTTTATTATCTTTTAAAGAATAAGCAATTTTGATATTCTCCAAACAAGAATTCCTATAATAAAAGCATATCTTCAAAAATAAAATGGTAATTTTAATAGTTTTTACTAAAAATATAATACTCTTAATATAAGTTAATACAAATGGTTTTCTTCTAAGGAAACATTATTTTAATTGTCATAAATTTTTGCGTTAATTCGTAGAAAAGAATTATTAAATTTCCAATATCATCATAAATAGCATGACAGTCCAGGGTGAGCCAAGGTTTTTCTTTTATGAGATTTCCGTGCTTTCCTCTGGGTGACAAGGGTCCTCCAATTCTTAATCATTAGTACAGCAAAATCATTTTCAACTGCGTCTATCCATAGCAACTTGGATCGTCCTCTTCTTCCTTGTACCTGTGGCTTTGCCAAAACGAGTCTTTTTACAGGGTTTAAATCATCCTTCTAAATACATGGGCAGCCCAGTTTAATCTATTTATAGTAATAAATTTTATAAAATCTAGGTCTTGATAGCATTTATAAATTTCTGTATTGTACCGTCTTCTCCAACAATCTCTTTCCCTAACACCTCCAAGAATAGTCTTTAAAATCTTTCACTCAAATGTACCCAAATAGGCCTCATCAGATCTTGCCAAAGTCCATATTTTGCAGTCATAGACAAAAATAGGTCTAATAAGGCTTTTTATAACAAAAATTTAGTTTTTCTTCATATGAAACTTGATTTAAATAGATTTCTTAACTTATAAAAGGCTGTATTGGCAGACACAATTCTGATTTTTTTTTATTTCAGGTTAAGATATAATGACAATTAATTTCTGATCCTAAGTATTTAAAACTAAGTACAGGTTCAAAAGTGTAAGTGTCTAAAGTAATATTGTGCGTATATTGAAAAATATTTCTTGACGATCTTAAATGTCTGGCTGTTATAATTTTGATTGTGTCGTATTAGAATTTAACTATAAGAGAAGACTTAATGGAGACTTTGAGAGAGGCTAAGGTAATATTGGGTATATCCTGAAAATTATTTCTTGATCTTAAATTTCTGGCTGTTATAATTTTGAATGTGTCTTATAAAAATTTAACTAGAGAGAGACCTAATAAGAATTTAACTTATGTCAAAAAATTGTTTCGTCTCGTAATTTGTTTATAATTATGTTTTTAATTATTGATATTTCTTGATTTATTATTTATTCTTTAAATATTCATATTAATATATTCTTATAAATATATAATAAAAAAAAATTTTAATAGTAGCATAAAATAAAAAAAGAAATGACGATTTACCGATATTTAAAGAAATTCCCAACTAAAAATTCCAATTTTCTATTCACCAAATTTTATTATTTAAACCAAAACATAAAAAATTCTTCCAATAACAAGTAATTTAAAATTCACCTTTGTAAGTTAAGAAGAAAAAAAAAACATTGCTTTAAAATTGCAAGAAATTTCAAAGTCAGATTCCCACTTTACGTATGAGTCGTGCACTCAGAAGGAACGCAAAAATAAATTATAATCAAATCACATACTAGAATTTCTTTCGGAAGGATTGCATCTATCGATGCATTAATCTAAGGCTTTCTCTCATGCTTTCGATTAGCCGTCAAGTCGTTTCTGCTGTCTCGAAATTTCTTCAAACAAAGAAGATGATGGTTTCTATGGCAACAATGTCATGGCGTGTCATATACAGATGGTGTACGCTCTTTTAGATCTGAGTTCAAAAAGCATAACCATTTTTTTTTTCTTGTGGTGATATTTTTTGTAGACGCTTTTCTATGTAATGAAAAGATGTATAAATAATTTGGCTAAATAAATAATATTAAATGATACCTTAAATAATGTTGAATCATTGTTATTTTAATATAGATAATGTACAAAAATATTTTAATAACATTAAAATTCAAAAATATTTGTAATGCTTTTGTTCGTATATTCGTCCATGGATCAATCCATTATGCCTGTAACATCTGGGCCTATATTAGACCTATAAGGGCTTCAAGAAAAGGGTCACTTTCAAAATCATGGGAATACATTAATTTTTATTTACAAGCATTATATACATATATATAGAAATATAGAACTCTTTGTTATTATACAATGATATGAAACAATAAAATAAAATTTTATCACAAGTGCAGGATTAAATCAAAGTAAAGTTCACTCCAAGGGCGGATATTTTCAGATTTCTCCAGTCTACGTCAAACACGGGGTCTGCGGCAGACCTTCATTGTTACACGGCATGATACACGAAACCACAAGGGGTTCACTCTGAAAATATCTGAAACTCCGGCCTGTTTTGTCACTTCAGGGAAAAAGCGAAAAACGACACTTCTAATCGACGCGTTGCTCTCCCTTTCTTCTCGAAAAACCTCTCTTTAAGAGAATCCATCAAGACAGTGGTTAGCTTTCTTCACTTCTGTATGGAGTAGACACTTTCTCAGCCCATGGTCTATCACGAATCATGATGCAATAACTCATGGTGGTCAACTCATCATGTAGTTCATATTCCATCTGTAATTGTTTCGACCTGTGAAGGTCGAACTGATAGTCGCTAACTTCATGAGGTCTCATTATACATGACATTGAATATCCGTTATCAGATATGAGTGACAGGTTGTTCTCTTTAGTACAAAACACTAAATTTCAATTTTCAACTTTAATTTTATATTTAAATTGTAACTTAATATTTTTTTTATCTTTCATTCCCGTAATTCTGTAATTGTTTGTTATGGAAAGGAGGTTTTTTTTGTCCTTTTAACATAAAATAAACTAGCATATAACGTGGCTTTTATAGGTTTCAGTTAAACAATAGATATTTTTAATTAATGAAATTTATTGAAAAATATCATTAAAGAGCGTAAAAATATTTAGAGAAACTTTTCAAGACAATGTTCATAGAATTAAACTCGAAATTCTACATTCTAGTTAAAATTATAAAATACTTTATTAAATGGCATTTTGATAATAGTTTAATATCAATGACTTGATATTAAATACCATACAGTGTAACACAAACAACGTATGGGAAAAAATTAAAGATTAAGCTATCTTTAAAAGTATGCTATAAAGAAAACATTTTTGCAAAATGTTAAACATTTTTTTTGTTAGAATGCAAAAATTATTTTGATCAATACAAATAGCTAGTCATTCGGTTTTGCATGCAAGTTGTTTGTATTAAACATTAAGAAAAAATTTATAAATAATAAAGACACTAACTAGACTTTTATATAAAATAAAATATCAGTGAAAATTTTCAAGACATATGTCAGCTGAAGTATTTTAATTAAAAAGGTTTAACTAGATTTATTTTTTAATTAAAAAGATTAAGAGATTACATTTTTTGCATTTATTTAATCACTGTATCAAAAAATTGATAGTTGGAATAGCACAGAATTTAATAATGTGGAAAAGAATTTTAAATTCTTGTTATAGCGGAATAATTAAAATGAACTAAAAATATTATTAAAAAATATACGGGAAAAAAAAATTAAAATTTAAAAATTATATCATTTTAACCAAGACAATTTTAAAAACAAATAAAAAAACAATTATTCATCTGGTTTTAAATTTCTTAATCTTTCACCTTATAAATTATTTAATAATGCAAATAAATGAAAATAGACGATTTTTATAAGCTTAAATTTTATTTAATTATTAATTTGCAATCAAAAATTATAATTTTATCTAAAAAGTATCTAGAAATCTTTTGTGACTTTTTAAAATATCTGGTAAAAATATATAATAATTTTGGTGAAAAATATAATTAACGTTTCTTCGAAATTTTAATTTCGATACTAATTTATTACTCCGGGTCTGATGGTCGAGTGGCCAGCTCTCTGGCGCTCGGTACCACAGGTTTCGGGTTCGAATCCTGGCGGTGCCATGAATGTTTGTAGTGGTTTGAAATTTCCTTTAAAAACCGTTCGTCCCGGTCTTATATGACTGTTGAGTGTAGGGATGGCAAACCAACCCATTAAAAAGAAAGCAATATCTCATGTTTTGGAAACTGCAGAAGGTATTGGCCCACCATGGGGCTGTCGCGCCATTGAAGAATTGTTTATTACCAATAAAATTTATGAGTATTGTTTTCGGGAACAAGGTTTTTCGTTCCCTTGGCTACTTTTAGTTATTCTTATAGGTAAATTTTTAAAAAATTTCTTTTACGAGTTATTGGCTTATTTTTTTTAAATTTCTTTCGTTAACTTTTTTTTAAATGAATTATTTTCCGAACTCATTAATCATAACAATTATTATTTCACTCATTTTTTGTAAATATTCACAATATCCTAGTGATGGAAGACGATTATTAAACAAAGAGCTCAAGGCAGACAGTTATAATTAACAGAAAACAGACAGTTACAATTTTTAGTAAATCAAAATAAGAAAATAAAGTTTTTGCATTATTTTGAGCTGTGCAGGTACAAGAATTTTTTTTTAAAAGATCATACCGGAAATATAGACAACCACACACACGCAAACACACAAATCTCTTATATTTTATACAGAGTGATTATAAATATTGAAAGTAGATTTACATTTGAACAAATTTAACATTAAATTTATTTTTTTAATTATTATGTATTACATTTTGGTACATAAATAAGTATTTAATTTTTCTATGCATAAGAATTTCTTTTGATATTAATTTTGATACAACTTAACGTAGTTGCCGTTATTTTGTTCTTCATTCGTATTGTTTCTACAAATATATCTTTAAATAGTTTCATCTTTACATTGCGAAATACAATAGCCAAAGTTTCATAAATTTAATTTATTTTTTTATTATAGTAAAAATATATTTTACCAATAAATAGAACTATAAAGCTACTTTATTTTAATTGACTTTAATGGCATTTATTCCATTTTAAAATAGTTTGTTTTATATTTTAAAAATAAAAAATTTAAATAATAATTAGCGAGACAGTTTTAGGTATAAATAATTACATAATGGTATTTTAGTATTTGCCAACTTTATGATAAAAATTATCTTTATTAAATATGTATTATTTCAAAATGTGTTATTGTGGAATAGAAAAATTAGCAGTGTTAAAATTTTTTTGCCACTGATTTTGTTTGAAATTAATTAATTAATTAAAATAATTGTTATTTTATTACAATAATTCAAAATTGTGTTCTATTACAATAATTTAAAATTGAATTGCATTATAACAATTAAGGTATTGTATTAAAATAATTTTAAATTGAATTGCAGTACAATGATTTAACTATTGTATTGCAATAATAAAAAATAGTAAATATCTTGAAAATTCTACTTTTAGCCTTATTATAACTATGTTTTTTAAAATCATTAAAAATATGTTTAGATTTAAATATGTATTAAAAATATATCGTCAGTTATATCAACTATATATGTGAGTTGTATTGTCAGCTGTATATATTATAAGTTGAATTCTTGTCTTAAAAATTTCTGTAAATTATTTTTATCAATTGCATAATTAAGTTAGATAAACGTATTAATGGAGTTCTTAGTATTTTTAGTCGATTTATTGATTATGTCTTAAAATGATATAAAGTATAAATACCTATTATGAAATTTTTAAACTGATACACTAAGTAACTAGAAAATTCTTAAACATAAATATCGTATTACTGATCGCAGACTAACTATTCAATAGCTATTTCACCAGTAATAGAATACATTTGAATATTCATCAACACGTTTAACATGTTACATAACACAGTAATTATTCAAATTTTGAAATAATGTAAACTTGTTACAATTGCAATCATCAACAAATTACCATTAAAGTCTTCTATGATATTCATGAAAACTTTTGGCATTCATAAAAAAGAAAGAAATTATGCAGTACTTATCAAAACAATTCTGATAGATACTTATAAAACATACAGAAAATCTTATACGAGTAGTATATACATAGAATATTTTATCTGTGCAAGATTATTTACATAAAATATGTAGTTCCATACATATAATTAACATTGATTATTATTTATAATTTTGTTAATTTCCATGTCGAATTCAATATATCATATATCTGTAAGATTTACATTATATACACATTATTTTCTTTTTTATAACAATTTCAATTACATGCAACGGATCCCAGACAAAATAATCTATATAAACAGATATTATTAATATACTGTCTCTCCAGTAACTGCAATACAATAACAGAAAAAGCTTAGAAATTTCTGTTTTGTTTCTAGAGAACATAGATAAGCTGTAATATTACTATTCGTAATTATTATCTTATCTTATAGAAGTAATCTTGTTAATAATAGAAATTTTTTTTAATCCTTGATCAAAAATATTACATCAGCAATAACCATTTATTGTCATTTATTTTTATTGTAGATAGAATTCCCTGGAGAAATATAGATTATCACATGACAATATAAATGTATCATTCTATTTATATTATGTATTTTGATTTAAAATAATCTTATTAAATGAAATTTTTACCAGTTATTGAACGTATTGTTGTAAAGTTTATAGCATATTGTTAAAAGTATAAAGTTATTGAACGTATTGTTATAAAAATTATGATATATTGTTAAACGTTTAACGTTACTGAACCTATTGTTGTAAAGTTTATGGCATATTGTTAAAAGTGGAAAATTATTGAACATATTGTTGTAAAATTTATGGCATATTGTTAATAGCGTAAAGTAAATGAACGCATTGTTGTAAAATTTATAGCTTATTGTTAAAAATGGAAAGTTATTGAACGTATTGTTGTAAAGTATATAACATTTTGTTTAAAGTGTGTAAAGTTATTGAACGCATTGTTACAAAGTTTTTGGCATATTGTTAAAAGTATAAAAGTTATTGAACGTATTGTTAAATTGTTATACCATGATAAAAATAAATTGTTTGTGTTACGTGACCAATTTCACAGTGAAAAGATAAATTTAAGTATATAATTCCGTAAGAAATAATGCTCATTAAAACAATCATATTGTGTTTATGAGCAATAATGAAATCAATGTTTTTCTTTACAACACTAAAACTAATTATTATTAATTACAACATTTAAAAAACTTATTATTATTTATTAAAACTTTAAATAAGATGTGTATTATGAATTGTAATTATTTTGTTATTAATTTACAATGCCAGACATTATGACCTAAGGTCCCTCGTCATTAAAATGGCAAATATCTAGCAAATTTTGAGTTAACTACGGTGCACCTACCTCACACACATATCCTGTCACAACAGTTTTAAATGAACTCTCACCAAAATGGCGTCTGAAGGGTTTGAACCATTCTCCTTGAACTTAATTAAGGACTTTCCAATCTGTATATCCACCCATCCCCGTTACAGACATGTAATTTACTTGTTCAACTTTCTTTTCCAGGTTTTAACCCAGATCTCGGAATATATATACTATTCCCCACCGATCCACCTGCAATATAATTGAAAACAGTTTTTCACCTATTATAACATTTAGAACTTATTATCACTTATATTCACATTTTAAATACGTATAGTTAGCGAGATATTTGATTATCTATTTATGTTTTCAAAATTTAAACATTTTATCTCTCAAAGGTCAATTTTTTTCTTCTGAATTTGTTTTTATTTATTCGGCATTCCAAAAAAAAGTCTTACTATGCAGTTTTAATTAAATGAAAACCTTTTTTTTTTCGTTATAAAATAACACTTTCAAGTTATTAATTAAAAAATTGTTTCAAAGGGAATTTCGAATGGTAAAATATCGTCTTATCTCTTTTAAGCATTCTTAATCACCTTTGTGATTTACAATTCGTAAAAAACAAATTATATTTTATTTTTTCATTAATAAATAATTTGTAAAACATTTGATTGAAAAAAAATTAAGAATTATATTATAAATTCCTTTGAATTTAAAGCTGTAATTTTTTCGTATTTTTGAGACTGCGTCATTTTTAATAATCTTTTTTTATTAAAATGTTCTGTATAAAGTATAGAGGCTTATTTTTTTTTTCATTCTAATTTACTTTTATTTATATTCATTTTTTATTTTGCCGTAACGTAATGAATCAAATATTTATCTGTGTTATTTAAGTATACCGTCATTATTTCAACACGATTTTGATTAATTAGGAATTAATATAAGGAAAAATTAATAATTTCATATTATAAAATAATTTGCCTTTTTGCAGGATTATTTTATTGTAGAGTAAAATTTATTATAATTAATTTATTAAAATTTATTATATTTATTATTTTTTTGCCCTGATCAATCACTATATGTCATTTCCCATAACAAAAGAGTGAGAATCTACCATGCATTCACACGAGAACTATACAGCTGACCGCACGTGGAAAATGAAAGAAAAATTTTTAAATAAACTTTATTTGAGATGTGTGGCAACAGTAGAGTGTTCCATCGTTTTAAAATTACAAGTTGGTTAGTGGTAGTTTAGGTTTCGCGTTGTAGTGATTGCTTTTTTAGTTAGTAGTATGCTTTGCGTTGTAAAAAATAAATTATATGTTTGTGTCAATGTTTCCCCTCAATTCTAACTTTTCAATAATCATATTCACCTCATGTTCACCATTTTTTGAAAGCCAAAACTTCTACTTTCGTGAAAGTTTCAAAGTTGTAGATTACGCAGAATTTAACTAACGCCATTACGTCTTCAAAGCGAATACACCCATAAAAGGCCGTAATCTTTACTAAAACCAAATAATTACTTGTTTCATACATTAAAGGTTCTAAATTTTAGACTACTATTTATTTAATCTCTTTTAATACCGTGTTGTTTATAGGAATTTCATAATTTTTTGCTGTATTAAAATTACAATTTTATAATATCTCCAAGCACATATTCGAATAGTAAAGAAATGTTATATAAGGCTTTCTGCCATTTTGAATGATGGAATTTTACATTATCTTGAACATATTTTATCTGGATTTCCTCACACATTTTACTAATTTATTTTAAAGTTACCAAAGTAAAACATATCACTGCACTGAAGCTGGAAAATGTCTATTCATATTAGCTATGAGTGGGAAATATTATTTATATAATGCTCCAAATAGTAAATCTCCAACAAGAGTAATACATCAAGGATCTCTGACTTTGCTAAATAACTTCATATCAGATGGGAATGTCAAATCAAGAGCCCAGTATTTGAAAAGAGATGTATGCATTGCTTCTTGACTTATTTTCGTGCAGTTTTAAGAGCCTAATTTTAGTTTATGGTTTGTAGTTAACCATTATTTTTCTACTTAATTAATGTTATATTCCAATCATTTTTTGAGACTTCTATTCACTCTGAAGGGTATTCTAACCCACTCAGATGTCGCATATAATTTGCTGGTCGGGGCATTGGGTTAGAAAGACAGGCATCTTTAGATTTGGTCTTCCGGTTGGCAGAAAAGCTATGATTTATTTTTAATATTCTGGGACTTTATCTGGCACTTGATAATCACTCGTTAACTGGTATTTTACCGTACATATATTTCATTTCGCGAATGTTAGGCTTGTCCTTCTGATACTTCTCAATGTTGTAACGTCTCGGGCTCTACTAGACTTATAACGGCTTCAAGAAAAGGGCCACTTTCAGGTTCATGGAAGCCCTATAATTTTTTATATATGTATTATTTATATATATATACAGAATTTTGGGTTATTACAAATTATTATACAAAAAAATGAAAATTAAAGATATCAGTTGATTCACAAGTGCAGTTCATTCCAAGGACGGAGAATTTCAGAGTTATCAAGTCTACGACGAAACTATAGCACCTGGTCTGCAGCAGACCTTAATTATCACACTGCGGGATACAAAAAACCACAAAGGGTTCACTTTGTAAATCTCTGGCCTGGACAGTCCCTTCACAGAAAAAGTGAAAAACGACACTTCTTGTCCACTCGTTCTTCTTGAACACTGTTTCTTTTTCTCCAAAACCCTACCTTTCAGAAAATCCGTCAAGATGAGGGGGACAGCTTAACTCACTTCACATTGGAGTGGACACTTCCTCAGCCCGTGGGTTATCTTCAAACACGATGCAGCAACTCATGACATAGGCCATGTCCCATCGCTAATTTCATGATGTATCATTATCCATGACACCGATTATCGGCTATCAGATTTGAGTGACAAGTTATTCTCGTTAGAACAAAAAACTAATTGCATGTACTATAAATATCCACGATACTGCTTATCGGCTGTCAGATTTCATTCTGGTTGTTATTATGCACTTGTTAAAGACTATACATTCTTTTTCCCTGGAAACAGAAATGCTGTTTCTCTTCCTTACGGGTGATAGTTGTACGCCGGATATAAAAATGATAACTTTAAAAAAACAGATAAATATAAAAAAATTAATTTCTCCGTATATCATAATATTGTTTATTTAAAAGAAATGGCGTACCTTATAAACTTTCGTTATAGGATAACATGAAAAGTTCGTCATATTAGTCTTCATTATATCTTCAAGCAGATCATCGAATTCTGTTTCATCTTCCCCCTCACTGTTACTCTGATACATAAGTAAATAATCATCTTCAATTTCATCTAGATTGTTAGAATGATGTAAGATTTAATTATGTGAATTATGTAAGGTTTTTTATTATCCACTCACACACTATTTCTAGACTGGTATGACGCATTTGATCTCCTTTTGTAAGTGTCTTTTCACCTTCTAACATTCACATATTCCACTGTCGTTTTAAATTTGCTTTGAATGGTTTATTGATACACACATCTAAAAACTGAACTAATGGCGTCAATCCGCCTGGAATAACTACCATGTCTGTGTTGCACTCTGTCAGCAATTTCTTCGTATTATGCATTAGATGGGATCTGAGCATGTTCCAAACTAAAAGACTTTCTGGATTCTTTAAGACACCAGTACGCTTTTACCAAACATTTCTTATCCACAATTTTACATCCTTTCTCGTGCACATAAATGAAAACACCTTTCGGGAAATTGGATTTCTTCAGCGTTTTTCCTTTATGGGTTTTAATTTTGTACCGTTCACTAAGCAAAAGAGCACTACGGTGAAGTGAGATTTTTTTTTGTGACCTGTTGTTTTTATGTGAACCGTTTTTGTTCCTTTCACATCAATTGTTTTATTTCCTAGGATATCAAACATTACTGGAATTTCATCCATATTTTCAATATGCAACAGTAAATATTTTTTTTCCTTCGTAGGTCAATGACATACTTCAAAATACTTATGAATTCCTTGTCCAACCCTTTAGGAAGCATTTGGGAAAATCATTGATTTTTCCTCGCAAAACTAAATTATTCCTTACCCTAAATCGGCTACTCCAACTCAAAGTTGCTTTAAAATTTTCACTTTCAGTTGTATTCATTTTTGCCCACTTTGAAACAACTCACATTGTTTCTTGTAACAATTAATCCATTCTAGAGATTTTCTAGGACCCAGTTCGCAACATTTTCTTTTAGAATAAGCCATTTTATTACTCTTTATGCAAAGCACATTTATTCCTTGGCATATTAATGATTGCCATTTCATTTTTCTTCCATTCATGTTTGGAGCTTTCACTAGCATCAAATATCATTTCTGCAGCATGATTTTCATTTTCTTTTGCAAATTGAATCACTTTGATTTTAAAACCAGCACTGTGTTTGCATCGTTTCGCAGGACCCATATTTACTACTGAAAGGGTTGAAGATGAACTTTATTGAATATGCTACAGAGAGCTTATTAAATCTCAAGCACGTTCTGATTTGTTCCAAAATAAATCGTCCACCTTGTACTTCGCATAAAAGGGATGGAGGTTTGGTTTGGTTTGTAGCTCTACGGTCAATTTTGCACACTTTGGGCTAACTAATTAGACTGGGACCTAAGTTTAAGGTGGATTTCGAATCTCTAACAAACATCCATGCCGCTGCCAGGATTCTAATCTGAAGATTGTTGTGCGAAAGACAGGGAGGGAGGAAACGATGTCTGTAGAAATCCGTGGGAAAATACTGTATTTTGTCTCCCTACTTTCTCTTTTATTGGGCTATATGGTTGTAGTTTGAGAAGTATACCGTTGTCCAAAGCCTAGAAAAATCCTTCGAATAACTTTTTCGTAAAAATAGAGTTACTAAATTTGTATTTGTTTTTTGGGTTTTTTTGTAGACGTATTATTGAAATGTATTAGATTTTTAAAAAATATTGAAAGTAAATATATTATTGAGATATTTCATTTGTACTGAATTATTTCACTTGCAGTTTTTTTCCTTTGTAGGGAAAAAAAGATGAAAAAAAAGTATTTTTCTTCTTCATCATTATTTTATGTTCAGAAAGAAGTCCAATGTTTGCCGTCCAGTTAATTAGTTTTCAAATTTCTTGATATTTACATAAAAGTTTAAGTTGAGGAGTGCATTAACGTCAGTTTCAATTGTACAGAAAAATTTTTGGTTAATGAGTTTTACTTAATGATTATTTGAGACGCCATTTTTTTAGATACTGTTTCTAGAAAAAAAAAATTACTTATGCAAAGCTGGAAATATTTCAATGACCCAAACATAACTTTATCTTTAAATCATAGGGACACATTTCATTTATAAGATATGAAAGTTTATTAATTTATCCATAAAAATGCATAAAAAAGTACCATACTATTTTTTTCTTCCATCTTGGAAGAGAAAATTTCATTTTACGGAAATGAACTTTGAAAAGTTTGTTTAACTCATTATCTTAATAAAATTCGCGCTTTAATTTTATTATTTTATTTGCACAAAGTTTTTTTATTTCTAATTCTTTTTCATCATCAGCAAAAAAAAAAGCTTAAAACGTAAACGAATAATTCACGGCAAATATACGCTTTTTTTTTTTAACTTGCTTAATTCCGGTCAAAAGAAAGGCAAAAAAAAACTTGAAATTTTTTGAATACTGTTTTTTCCCTTCGTAGGGAAAAAGAAACGGAAGAGAAATCCCTATCTTCTTTATCATTATTTTATTTTCAGAAAAGAAGTCAAATGTTTGCCGTTCCGCTCTCTAAAAAGGTTTTGAACTGCTGTAAGTGACAGGTAAGAAGTTAACGGTGGGGTTTGAGGGACTTTTAATTTGATCTGAAATTCCAACGAACTAGGGGAAAAATTCTTTTCGAGTTTTTCTTTCTATTAACTCTGTTATTTTAACCTCTTTTGTTCCGAGTCTCTGAAAAATAAGGTTATTTTGGATGGGTGACCATAAAAGCATTGAAGTATCAATATTATTTTGTATAATTTTTAATAAAAATTGTACTTTATAATCATAAATATTTTAGTAGTAGTATCAAATATCAAAATGTTTATGCACACAAATATTGCCTTTAAATGTCATTCTCATGTCAAAAACAAAATGAAATGGAAAATAATAAGTTAAAATAATTTTCTTCTGTTTAAACCTTCTTCAATTAATTAATGTTAATTAATTTATTGATTATTAATAATAATAATTAATAAATAATTTAATAAAATTATAATAAATAATAATAATTTAATATAAATTATGCTTTTTAATCTTGCCTTTTTTCTCTTTTTAAATTGCTTTTTATGCTTTTTTAAAAAAATATTTTAACTTTTTTCAATTGGAATATTCTTCAATTAATTAATGCTAATTAATTTAATGTTATTATTAATAATAATAATTAATTAATAATTTAATAAAAATTATAATAAATAATAATAATTTAATATAAATCAGTATTTTACAGTAGTATCAAAAATTAAAATGCTTATGCACACAAATATAGACAATTGCCTTTCTGATTCCAAACACAAAATGAAATGACTACGCAATTCAGATTAGTATCTTTCAACTTCTTTATTGCAATTTACTTTGATAATTGTGAGTTCATGGAAAATATTTTACGATAGTTTCGAAATTAAAAAAAAAGCAGTTTTCAAATTATGTAGAAAAATATAACTGATAAATAGCCTTTGTGTTTTTACTTAAAAATACCGTTAAATTGTTTAATTAATACATACAGGTTAGTTTTTAGTTCGAAACAGACTGAACAAAGATGTAACATGTGTATGTGTCGTTATTCTATTCCTCTTTGAATAATTTGATTTCATATATACGAAATTAACTGTCAATCAAGTTTCAAGAAAATACAATTAAAGATTTTTATTTGATGATGATTTTTTTGATAATTTTTTTCCTCCTTGTGTGATACAAATATTTTTATTTTAATATTATGCAAAAAGTTCCTCCATATTAGCATTAAATTTTTGTAAATAGTTTATTTTTAAAATTCATAACGTCATAGTTTTTATAATGAAATATTCAGTAAATAACATTATTTCAAAACAGAATTATTTTCAAAATTATTTGTAAATAACTGGTATTTTTTAATATTATATTGGTATTTATATATATATATATAAAGGGATGTATTGCATGTATGTATGCATGGTCCTGCTTATCTTTAGAGTTATAGCATTTACAGATTAAGTTCATTTTTTTTCCAAATTTATTATTTCGTTCGGAAAATTCATAACCAAAAACTATGAAAAAAAATTATTAATTTATCTTTTATTTGAGTAACAGTTTCTCATACCACAAGATATATTATTATAAAAAATAAGGTAGGAGAACTTTTATCAGATTTATCAAGATTATCAGTTTTCAATTTACTTTCCAAACTAACTTTAATATAATCTTTGAGGTAACAGATTAAAGGTAACAAAAATTTCTTGCTTAATCATATAATTCTCGGATAAGAATGATAACTCGGAATAAGATTCGAAATGAATATTCGAAGAATGAATGAATATTCTAAGATTCTTCTCGAAATGAATATTCTAACAATGAATATTCTCGTATAAGTATCAGGATTTTATTTATCCAATTTTTTTATTACCCGAGGTGAAACATTTAAAATCACAAATATTAAATGTCAACAAAGGTTTTTTTTCCTTAATCAAATGTACCAAAACGAAAAATGTTTTACTTTCTGATAGTTACTAACTAGATTTAAACGAATGAAATAAAACATGAAAACCATCATCCTTTTTCTCTTAACTCACGCATCATTAAGTTCTATTTGGCCATATTCAAACTACAAAGAACATCATCATCGCTAAATAATAAGAAATCTCTCACACGTTTCACCTGAAAGAAATGCACAGCGTTCAGCCGAGTATTCTCCGCCACCGGTAAGAAAACCATATCTTCACAAGTCTTATCGTCCAAAGGCGCCCGTAGGCCCAAAGCATAATCGACCGTGTTGGTGCATTATCAAACTCCTAAGTTTGGTATCACCAACTTCTTTTATACCTATCTGCAGAGTTATATTTCTCCCGGAGGGAAAACACGAATCCCGGATTTTTCCTCTCCGGAAATTTTTTTTTTTCTATTTCTTTTTGAGGCTACATATTCTTTTCTCTTTTTCTTGAGAGTTGTTATTCTCTACCTTTTCTAACAAATGCAATCCTTGGAAAACATGTGATAATGATCTGTTGCGAGCAAACTGGACTTGGAAAAGAATGTTTCGAGAAAAGTACTTCTTTTCATATATATATATATATATATATCTGTATATAAATATATACTCTTTCATTCTAGTGAAACTTTTTTTTTCTCAATTGTGTAAAAGAAATAATAGGAACTGATTTCGATGTATAATATGTACAAGTTTAAGAAGTGGAAGAAATATATTTATCAAATTTCGCTTCAAAGAAAGTTTTATTTTCGTGAAATTGTAAAACAGGAATGATACTGGTCAAATAGTAGTCATAATGATCAGTAGTAATAATAATAATGATAGGTGTTCTTTTATTATCCTATGCGATCCGACATAATGAGTTGATGTCGAGATTATGTCCCATTGTGTCATTATGGGTAGATCCCATCCGAAGCCAAACCAATGCGATGGAGGTGTGCTTGTAGGTAGTCATGGCCGGTTGTAAGACGGAAGCGTGCGACAACCTCAGCAGATCCCTTGTGGCAAGGCATTTTCACCTTTTGTTGTCACTCAAGTCCTTGAGGCTTTTGCTGGCGAGGTTGTCAATGAGTGCCGTCATATGGTTGCACGCTGTCAGTGGCAAGTTTGGACCTTTTGACGTTTTTAAATTTCGTTAATTTGAAGTGATCAGATTCGCTACCAGAATGGCAAATACGAAGTATATTCATTGTTACTTAAATTAAACAATTTGTTGAAGCAGCTATACTGTGGAATCTGGAATAATATCCCCAAGACTGCTCTCTGACAGATTCACATCTTTTCACCTCTTCCTTAATCCAACGGAAGGATTTACAGGCCTACACTTAATGAAATGTGCCAAACTTAAAATTGTAGGCCTGTAAATCCTTCCCTTAATCCAACGGAAGGATTTACAGGCCTACACTTAATCAAATGTGCCAAACCTAAAATTGTTTTATTTTCAGTTAGTTGCTAACTAGATTTAAACGAACAAAATAAAACATGAAAAACCATCCTCCTTTTTTTTTATTAACTCACGCATCATTAAGTTCTATTTGGCCATATTCAAACTACAAAGAACATCATCACTAAGTAATGAGAAATCTCACACACGTTTCACCTGAAAGAAATGCGCAGCGCTCAGCCGAGTATGCCGGTAAGAAAAGCATATCTTCACAAGTCTTATCGTCCAAAAGCGCCCGTAGGCCCGAAGCATAATCGACCGTGTCGGTGCATTATCAAACTCCTAAGTTTGGTATCACCAACTTTTTTCATACCTATCTGCAGAGTTATATTTCTCCCGGAGGGAAAACACGAATCCCGGGTTTTTCCTCTCCGGAAAAAAATATATTTTCTCTTTGAGGCTACTTTTTCTTTACTCTTTTCTTGAGAGTTGTTATTCTCTACCTTTTCTAACAAATGCAATCCTTGGAAAACATGTGATAATGATCTGTTGCGAGCAAACTGGACTTGGAAAAGAATCTTTCGAGAAAAGTACTTCTTTTTCATTTATATTTATATATATACCTGTATATAAGTATATACTCTTTCATTCTAGTGAAACTCTTTTTTTCAATTGTGTAAAAGAAATAATAAGAACTGATTTTGATGTATAATATAGTATGTACAAGTTTAAGAAGTAGAAGAAATATATTTCTAAAACTTTTTTTCTCAAGAGAGTTTTATTTTCATTAAACTGTAAAACAGGCATTATACTGATCAAATAGTAGTCATAATGATCAGTAATAATAATAATGAAATGTTTATTTTTATCTTATGCCCGTCTATGGCTGTTCAATCATACGACGCGGAGCCTCCCAGTAGAGTACAGTAATATCATCAGGCACACTGATAAGTTCAGTTCCGCAAGTGATTGCTGTCCATATTGTCGATTTGGCCAAATCCCATCCGAAGCCAAACCAATGGGGTGAAGGTGTGTCTCTAGGTAGTCATGGCCGGTTTTAAAGCAGACTCGTGCGACAACCACAACTCGTTCCAGGTTCATAGGAATACAACCTCCTGTGGCAAGACATTTCCACCTTATGTTGCCGCTCAACTCCTCGATGGTTTTGCTGGTGAAGTTGTCAATGGCTGCCGTGATATGGTTGCAAGCTGTCCTAAGTGTCAGTGAAAGTTTGGATCTTTTGATGCTTTGAAATTTCGAATTTTGGCCAGTTAAAAGGAGGACGTTCTCTACTAGAATGGCAAATGTGGAGTAGATTTATTGTTACTCAAATTAAACAATTTGTTTAGCCAGCTGCATTGAAATCGCAATGTAGAATTTCGAATAAAAAACTCCCAAGATTGCTTTCTAACAGATTCGAATCTTTTCTGCTCTTCCCTTAATCCAACTGAAGGTTTTACTGTCCTACACTTTTAACATTTGCATGCCTGCATAAAGACGGGAATTTGGGGTTCGGCATTCGAATCGACCTCGTTCAGTTCAAAGAATCAATATGCTGTTCTTTTGACCATTAGCTATAATAAATGAATATGTGGCTAGAAAATAAATGTAGCAAACTAACGACTAATTTCTTACTTGCATTCACATTGCCTGTGGCTACTCAATGAAATTTCGCAGCCTGTCTTTCTTTTTGTTGTCATTTCATGTATAATCTGAAATTTTTTCTGAATTTTAAAGTAGTATTTAATTTTGACTGATGTTTTAATCGAAACAAATAAAAACTCTCACCCCTAAATGAACAATGATTGTTAAACGAATCAACAACTTTAATGAATTTTGAATTAAAACCAAGAATTCATTACCAATTAAAGGGTAATTTGCAATTTTCTGAGCAAGCTTCAAAAAGCGTGCAATATTTGTATCAGTTTTTTTTATTTATATTTTATAATTATTGTTAATATCATATTTAAACATATTGTTGTTGTATGAAATATTTGATTCGTCAAAAATGTGAAGTTAACAAATGAATTGAAAACATGAGCCAAGATCTGTATTTCGCAATTTAAAATTCTTGACGGAAAAAACCCAAAAGACTTATATTTTGTATTTTGACGACATTCATGAAAATGACGTCTTCAGAATCGGAAGAAAATATGATTTTTCAACAAAAATTCAAATTTGTTGTTGATTGACTGTGATTATTTAAAATTGATGGATTTCTGTAATTATCGAACCTAGTTGATGTTTTTGTAATATAGTGTCAAACAAAACATTTAATTCATGTTTAAAACATAACACATAAACAACGTCATACTATAGAAATTTCTATTAGTATTACTATGTTTTGAATTCATTGAGAGATTCGGGGCATTATAGAAGGAAATCTATTTTTAATTTTATTGGTGGCCTAATGTTCTTGTGCTATTGAACTTCCTGTAATATAATCACTAACTTCTGCTGCATGGATTAGTTGTGGTTCTTGAATGGCATCAAATGAATCTTGTTGCTGACACCTATAATGAACTTGATAGATGTTCTTGTCAAACCTAGTTGATGTTTTTGTAATGTAGTGTTAAACTTTAATTCATGATTTAAAACATAATATGTAACAACATTATACCACAGAAATTCAAATTAGTATTATTATGTTTTAAATACATTTAAAGATTCATAACATTATGAAAGGGAATCTATTTTTAATTTTATTGGTGACTGTAATGTTCTTGTGGCAATTGAACTAAGTTGTTGTTCTTGTAGCATCATCACAAACTTCTGTTCTATGGATCAGTTGTGATTATTGAATGGTGTCATATGAATCTTATTGCTGACTCCTAACTGATGAACTTGAATGATGAATGATTGAGCATCATAAACAATGAACATAATTCATTGTTCATGATATTCATTGATTGATGTTCTTGTGATATAGTGACTAAAATTTTGGAACGAAGTAGACTATTGAACAATTATAATTATTATTGCTAAATTTTTAATGAATATTTTTTACCTACGACTAATTGAAATTCATAAACAAATAACAGTTTTTTTTTTTTTTTTTTTTTTTTTTACTTTTTTTATGTTTTTTTGTCATTTTCCTCTTATTTTTACTTTTCAAAGATTGAATTCTTTTCTACAGAAAATATGCCCGTCCTTCCTTTCAACTTATGTAGCCTTTTCTAGTAATTTTTTTTATATTTTGAAAACTACTGGGGTTTTTTTAAGTAATATATAAATATATATTCCTCAAACTTTTTCCAAGATATTTTTATTTTTATCGAACTGTTAAACAGACACGATGGCAATCAAATAGTGGATGGGTGAAAAGCGAGTTTGGCACGTAAAAGTGTTATTAAGTGAATGCATTAAGAGCTTAAAAGATAAATGAGTGGGTTTGAAATATCTTGCTTTAAACCTTTCAGAGGAATAAGATAAATACAAAAAAGTTTCAGACTTTTTTTTTTGTCTCTTGTACATAGTTGTAAAAAAAAAACGCTTACGAAATGGTCATTTTTCACGACATAAATTTTACTTTTTTTTCTTCAAAAAAGAAGAAACTTAAGTAGCTAAAAATTTCCATTTTTCCCCCTCTGACTGTTATCTGTTCTCACCAAATCGATACGATTGGTAAAATGGTTTAACTCTCAGAATGCTTTTGGTGTCACATATTATTTTCCGCGTATTTTAACTTAATTTCAGGAAAAAACTTGCATAGCGAAAATTGCCTTGCATCCAAATAAAATCTATATCATGATTCAAGTTAAAAAATATTAACTAAAGGGGAAATAAAGGACTGATTAAAGCGATGCTGTTCTTATAATTCTTACTTCTTACTATTATGATTAATTGATTTATTATGTTTTGAAGATACAGATATAAAAATGTTATAAAATTACTTCTGAATTAAAAATGTTCAATAGCATTTTTAATCAAACATATATAACGAAACACTACAGTATTAATAATTCCTGTACATAGAAATTAATGAAATATAATTGTTATATTTCAAAATCTGAAACAAAATGTCAAATTTTTAAACACTTAATTTAAATAGTTTTTGTAATATTTTATCAATAATATTTTATTCATAATAATCTTTTACAAACAAGTGTTTTACTTAAAAATTTTATTCTTCAATTAAAAAAAAGGGTATTTGTTTTATTTAGTTGTAATAATGCAAGTTTATAAACTCTATGTTTATATATAAGTGTGCAACGTAGATCTCCCTCCTCGTGGTGCACTCCGGGCAACGTCTGATACGGTAAAATGATCTACAAACATGGCCTTCAATCTGGCTCTGTGTGAGTTTCTTAGAGTTCTGCAATGGAAAGCAGGTGGTTTGTCCCCAAACAAGAGAGAGGATAATTAAAATACCCTTTGCTCCTTCTTTGAGGATGTTGCCTCTAGTAACGATCACAACCTCTGGTATGATCATATACATGATATCCCTGAATGGCCTAGACAAAACTCGATGGCATTGCTCCAGCTTTTTTGTGGTCACGATTCTCTCCTCAAGCTCCTTTACAGAATTAAACTGATTCCTGACCCTTTCTGTCTCCTGTGTAATAACCAGGAAAAATTGGATATGTCTCACCTTGCTTGCTGTTCTACACTGTCTCCTGTTTCTTTATGCCAGTGTTATTGGACTGCCAAGCTTAATTTGATTGATTAACTGATGTCCTTTGTTTCTATCTTGTTCTTTGTATTTTGTTATGGTATTTGTTGTCCTGTAAGCTAGCCATTGGAAAAAAAAAATGTTTATACATCTTTATAAAAACTATAATTTAAATTCAAATGTTATTAAATCTGGTAAATCTGATTTTTTTAAAATTAATGTTTAATGTATCTAAATAGTTATGTAAAACAAAGTTACAATTTTATCACAAACATTTTGAAAAATCCCTTATGTATCAAATTTACTGGTCAATTACTTATTGTTTTTCCCCTTAACAAATGTGCTATTAAAACTTTAACAGTATCACACGTATTTTAATTACATATCTTGCATCCATATTCTAAAAGATAAAAATATTACAAATATCAAAACTCTGAAAATATGACGTGGAATTAAACTGAACTAAAGCTGTAAGGCGAATCCAGTAATTACTTAGAAAAGAAACCTTTAATTACAATGCTCGCAGCTAACTCTTTTCTAATATTTAACACATACAATTTCAATTAATCAGAAATTGCAATTTTTCAAATCTAAAACTGGTAATAATAAACAAGACTCGCTTCCTGAAATCGGGATTCATAAGAATTCCGAGAAACAAAAACCCAAAATGAAATCGGGAAAAGTACGATTTGTGAATTCGTAAGTGAAAATTAATTACAGCCTCCGAAATACAAATTAATCATTACGGAGGACACAAGTTCTCATCTTCTTAAAAGCAAATACCAAGAATTAATTTTAGTTAATCTTGAAAACCGATGATCTTCCTTTCCGAACTGAAGCGAAGCCACTCGCTTTTCGAACGAACGAACGCTTTTCGAATGAAAAATTTCCGCGCCATTTACTTAACAAATCTTTAAAAAGATGTTAAATTAAACAAGTAAACATTTTATTCTCATTTCGGAAATACCACTTTCCACTCTTCTTGACATCTATCATCTCTTCACAAAATCACGGCGGCATTCTTTCGTTCGAAATTCGAACGTTGTTAACGACATTTCTAGTGACGTTTAATCAATTAGGGGGAACTGCAAATGATGTCGGCAGTGGTGCTTTTGAAATCCAAACAATGGTTAATGACGTTAAAACATTTAAGTGCTGGCTTAAAGCATTTGTCAGGGATGTGTGAAAGAATGATAATGAAAGATAATAATAACAATAACATTAATAGCGGGGAGAAAAAAAAAGCTTGCATAAACGTTGCCGTTAGGTTTCTAGCGCTATTAACGATGTGGAAACGAGTCTCGGCGGAAATTAGATGTGATACAGAGTGCGTGAAAGCCGTTCGCTGTGGAAGTTTTATTTGTACTATTTTTGATGGACTTGTTCCGCAATGATAATAGATTAAGGAAATGTAGAATGAATACTTAAATAAATTGCAACTTGCTTCTGAAGTATTTGTGTTTTTTGCCTCTGCTATTAGTAAGAATTTATTTAAAGTATTTTAAGGTCTGAAAATAATTTGATGCATTTTCTTTCATCAAAAAGGAAATTAGAAATAAACGCATGCATTTCTAAGATTTGATAACATATCAAAAGATAAATAAGAAATATGTATTCATTGTTTTAATTCCTGACTGTTGAATATTTTAGCGTCTCTGAATATACTATATCTATAGCAGCTTTAAGAAGAGGGTCACTTTCAGGTTCATGGGAACTCTTTAATTTTTATTTACAAGCAATATATATATATATATATATTGCTATATATATATATATATATATATATATATATAACTCTATTTACAAAGAAATGAAAATGTAAAATATAAACTAGATTCACAAATGTAGTTTACTCCAAGGTTGGAGATTTTCAGAGTTCTCGAGTCTCGTGCAGCTGGTCTTCGCAGTCCTTCATTAGCACACGTCATGATACACGAAACCACAAGGAGCTCACTTGTAAACAGGCGGTATCCTCAGCCATTTTCAATAACTTTTAGGAAAAGTGAATAACAACACTTTTTGTCGACAAGTCGCAGAAGTCTCCTCTTTTTTCCTTCTCCAAAAACCTTCCTTTAAAAAAATCCGCCAAATGGGAGGGTTACCTTCTCTCATTTCTCATTGGAGTGGGCACTTCCTAAGTCCATGGTATATCACCAGTCACGATGCAACAACTCATGACGTAGTCGTATCCTGACGTCTCTTAGATCGAGCAGACAATCGCTAATTTCATGAGGTCTCATTATTCATGACACTGATTATCTATTGTCCTATTTGTGTGACAGTGGTTTTGATTAGTACAAAATATTAATTGCATGTAATATAAATATCCACGTTACTGCTTAACTGCTGTCAGATTTGAGTGATAGGTTGTTATTATGCAGTTGTTAAAGAATATACATTCTTTTCCCCTAGGAACAGAAATGCTATATCTCTCCCCGTGGGAAAAATACTACAATATTATATTTTCAAAGAGAAATATATTTTCAGTATAATTTACTTGCTAAAAAATTAATGTCAATAAATTTGTCAAAAGCAAGCTAACATTTACAAACACATGTATCTGTGTACACAAGATAAATCTGAAATTGGAAATGTCCTTCCGTTGAGCTAGAAAAAAAAATGAAAACCCTTCAGACGTCACCCTTATAGGTGTTCACTCTAAATTGCTATAGCACAATATTCATTCTGATAACGCAGAACATGCGTTAACTGTGGTGCACTTCGGTAACCCAGAATCTGCTATAGATTTGTTATTCAAGATGCGAAAGACTGCATATCAATAATAATTTGGTCATTTGGTGTCATAATTTGGAAGTAAAACAGTCATGTAGTAAATTAAATAATTAATATAATTAATCATTTTTAATGAATTAATAAATTATTTAACTATTATGAATACCTGTATTATTTCAAGATTATTTTTGAGATTAATAATTCTTATTTGCAACAAAAAGAATCTGGTCGTAGAATTAGAAATTTTTAATGTCCCTAAAAATTATGTTTAAAATAGTGATAAAAATTCAAAATAAATAACAAAAAACGATTAATTGTTTTCAGTGAGTAATTTATTTTGAAAAAAGTGCCTTTGAGGATTCTTGTGTACAATTGAAAAAATTTAGAGCAACTATTTAGAAACGTTTTTATCAAAAGAATGCAATTTTAACTCCTTAATAAAAAATATAATAAGTGTGCACGATATTTACTTGATACTCGAAAATATATTTAATTTTCAATTTTGTATACCCAATTCCCCAATCTAGAAAACGTTTATTGTATTTTCTGTTATGCAAATATGCAAATAATATTGATCAAATATGAGTTTATTAGTAATACTATTAAACAAAGAAAAATTTTTTTCCTTTGTGTTCTTCAGGGATTATTTCCGAATTTCAAATAGGTGATTCAAAAAAATAGGATAGTATTTATTTTAAAACCTAATTGAATTAAAAGAACATTGAATAGCAGCATTTAATGCTTCTTTTTTAATAAAACGGTAACATTTTATTTTATTGCGTCAATTATGAAATCCAAGGCAAACAATTTTAAGCAATACAGACAAAGAAATTCAAAGCAAAATTACATAAAGTAAATTTTTTATAAGCGATAAGAAACAATGGATATTTTATAGTATTTTACTTATTGAATAATTTATATATATATATATATATATCCTTTAAAGAATTCTCGATACATATGTTTCTACAAAATTACAAATTACACTTATTAATACAACTAATATACTATTACAACTAATAATTTTAATAATTTAGACAAAATGAACAGATATATATATATATTTGTTCATTTTGTCTAAATTATAAAAACGAATAGTTGTATTTGTAATTAAATTATGATTGGAATCTGTCCTCGGCCTCTGTACCACATGTTTCAAGTTCGAGTCCCGGCGGTTCTATGGGTTTTTGTAGTGATTCGGAATACATTTTAATATCATAGGTACCAATTTAATATGACGCAGCTGAAAAGTTGGGTGAGGGCTGATGACGTTATCCTGTAAAAGAAAACATCTCCTGTCCCGAAATCTGCCGTTAAGGAAACGGTCTTGGCCGACTATGGGGCTGTTACGGCATTGAAGAAGAAGAATATATATGTAAGAACATAACAAATACGAAAAGATAACTAGCAAGGGATTAAATATTAACATGGCCATTTTGCATAGCAAAGCCCGTGCTACACGTTCTTTATTATGCGATTCATATGAGCACTATCAAGCTATATATAAAAAACAATAACATTCGCTAAATAAAAACTAAACTAAACAAAGATATATAACATAAATATATATATAAATTATAACTAAACAAAAACCCTAATGTGCCACCCATTCAGATCCCTATAAAATATTTAAAAAAATATTTTTCAAGATCCAAAGTTTCAGTAACGAAACTGAAAATCATTAGACAAACACAAAAATCAAAAAGGTGCACAGTTAGAGCTGCATCGGTGGATCAAAATAGAACATAATTATTTGTACAAAAAATACAATAACAAAAAAATACAATAGTGTGTGAAACAAGTTTTCTAGGAAAAGAATCTGTATATAATCACAAAAGAATCTGTATATAATCACAAAAGAATCTGTATATAATCACAATTGAAAGTAGCTTTTTCAAGAAATATGATTAGAAATGTATTGAAACTATATATTACAAACCCTGTTATTTCTGCTTACTAGATGACTAAAAAAAAACACGTAGCGACGATAACATACAGTGATACAATGACCTCCGATTAGAGTTGGTTAAGTATAGGTCTGACACAAAACAATTCAGCAGTGTAGCTTGGTTTTAATAGAAAAAATCCAGTAAACTGACAGAAACTCGTGATTGTTTATAATAATATGGCCTTTAAGCGAGTTATTAGGTTAAAGATCACGTTCAATAATATAGATAAATAAATATATTTATAAAGAACAAAGTTCAAAACCAAACTAGAGCTGGCAAGACATAAGCAAGAAACTGGACTATTTTACATAACAGAATGCCCAAAAGTATTCGCTACATGCAATTTATAACTAAGCCATCATAAAAATCCAAAGAGGCTCACATTCAAATTTAAAATATTCAACATCAGAAAATATATATATTGCCTCTTATGCTGAATATTTTAAATATATTTTTGGCTGGTTGATACAATTGTATAAGATTCTGATCTCTATAAAATTTTACGTTTTATATTTTATAAGAATTCCATTTTTCTATTCTAAAATTGTATATTATAAGAATTGCTTCATAATTCTTTAAGAATTTAAAGAATATTTTTCTTCCAAAAAAAAAAATTGGGGGCTAGATAAAAATTTAAATGAACATTTTCCAAGTAAAAGCAATCTTGATTAATTACTGATAAAGAAAGCATTTCTTCAATTTTAAATCATTTATTATAACAACATAAACCTAAAGTTAATAATTAATACCCAAGTATATAATTACAGTATAGCCAACTCAAAAACTCCAGCTGTTCTTTCCTGGATATGAAATCTAATTAATGTTCCTTTATCCGAATAATATTCTTCTTTTTAAGTAATATGCTATTTTAATTTTCTAAACAACCATTGAATATTTTTCCCAGAATAGATAAAATTGATTATTTACAATTTAACTATGTCGTAGATTTTGTTATTGCATATTTTGGAAAGAAACTATGCTTGAAAATTACTTCCTCCGTCAGGCAGACTTGATGCATCCTAATACCTCATCACATAATTATTTTCATCAAGTCATTAAGTTAATGTTATCTTTTTATAGCAAATGAAATAATATCCTTAACTATATTTATACACCAATAAAAATTTGACCTTCTCTGTGATAAGTTACTATGTGTTCCGTCTCAGGACATTTTAAAAGATTTCTGACTATACTAGATCTATAACAGATTTAAGAAAAGGGTCACTTTCAGGTTCAGGGATTACTTTAATTTTTATTTACAAGCATTATATATATATATATATATTATATATATTATACATTATATATATATATATTTATATATATATATATATATATATATATATATATATATATATATATGCGAAGAAATGAAAATTAAAGATAATTTGATTCACAGGTGCAATTCACTCCGAGGTTAGAGATTTTCAGAGTTCTCACATCTACGACGAATCTTTACCACAAGGTCTGCAGATAACCTTAATTAACACACGGCGTGAAGCACGGAAACACAAAGGGCTCACTTTGAAAACGGCGGAAACTCCAGTCTGTTCAGTCACTTTACAGAAAAAGAGAAACATAACACTTCTTGTCGACTCGTCGTGGAACATACTCTCCTTCTCCAAAAACCTCCCTTTACCAAAATCCGTCAAGAGGGAGAGTCAGCTTTTCTCACTTCTCATTAGAGTCGACACTACTTCAGCCTATGGTCTATCACCAATCACAATGCAGCAACTCATCAAGTAGTTCATATCGAGTCTGTAATTGTTTCGATTTATGAAGGTCGAACAGACAATCATGAGGTCTCATTATCTATGGCACTGATTATCTACTATCAGTGATATAAGTTGTTTCCATCAGTGCAAAACACTAATTGCATGTAATATAAGTATCCACAACACTGCTTATCTGCTGTCAAATTTGAGTGATAGGTTGTTATTATTTACTTATTAAAGATACCTGTTAATAAAAATAATGAACAATATTTATAGTATTACTACTTATTGTTACAGAATATATATTCTTCTCTCCTGGAAACGAAATGCTACAACTCTTCCCGTGGGAAAAATGCTACGCACTACATATTCTATAAGATTCTACATTCTACAAGAAACTTATTTCTAAAACAGAAATTTTATTTGACTAGGTTTTTTATAGGTTTTTTTTTTATTTGACTAGTTTTTTTATTGAAAAAAAAAGATTTTTTAGAAGCAACAACATAAAAGGCATCATTGAAAATTCAATTTCTGGTAGAAAACATCTGAAGACTGTATAAAAGCTGCAAAATATTGACATACAATAGATCTTTTTCTCATAGTTACAAAATTGTATTTATATACGAGAATAATTGCTTTTTTATTTAATTTTTATATATTATTTGCTTGATTTATTATTTAATATTCATTATTTCACTAAAAATTAAAAATAAGCAAAATGTATTCTAAGAATTTCGTGAAACAATCAAAAATAATTTGCTCAATGAATGATAACGAAAAATATTTATGAACATAATCCAACCTAAATTACTGATATTTTCGATACAGAAAACAATGTAACACTTCTATCAGATCTAGTTGTAAAAATCCAGAACAAAAACGTTTATAGCACTATCATTTATAAGAAACATTATTTTTAGTTACATCCTACATTTCTCACTCTTTAAACTATTATGGCGAATGTTTCGAGATCATTTTATTATACTGCACTTTATTAGAATTATAATCGTTTTGAAATGTTTGAATTGCGTGTACTTGGTTTAAAAAAGAAATTGAAATAGTTTAACAGGGGAACTTTATTATCATTTTACTCAAAATCAAATTCTAAAGGATTCTATTATTTAAGAATCTCTTTTACAATCATCTCTTTCGCAAGTGACCTTTTATATGATAATTTAAATAACATTTTACCATGCTATTCTTCTTTTTAGAATCAATAACTTTTTTATTATGTTATGAAACATGATAATAATATATTAAATATCTTACATTTATTATAAAGAAACCCTTCTGAAAAACAACTTCAGTTAATAAAAATACCTGACAAAAGAAATTATTGATTTAACCATGAATTATTATCTTTTAACAAGCACAATACTTTTTACAAACTTTTTCAAAAAACGATTTTTGTCACATAAAAAAATTAAGGTTAGGAATAAATGATTAAACGTTTTTATGATTATTTTTATGTGCGTTTAATAACTTTAATTATTTATCTTTGAACTATAACCAAAAATTTATTCTTAACTATTTTTTTAAATCATGTAAAAAGGAATTTAATTGTTTTTACCTAATAGCTTGCATCATTAAATTATTAATTAAACTACTTTAAGTACTTAAAAAATTACATAAAAAATTTAAAACAGGTGAAAATGTATGAAACATTAATAATCATTTTAATTAGAAATATTTTTTATTAAAAAAATCTAACAATATATATATTATTATCTATTAGTAATTCTTAAGAAAGCGTGCTATCTAATCATTTAACTATTTTTTTATTGAAGTATATATCACATTTCAATTTTCCATTATACTAAGCTATTATTCTTAGACCACTGTTTATTAAAAAAATGATAATACTTCCTATTTTAACCAGATATTTATTAATGACTATTTCTTCACTAATTATATTTAAGGACACTTTATATTATCTCCATGAAATTTTTATGCATTTTTTTACCTAGCTGCAAAATTATAAACAATTTAAAAATAAGTCACATTTAATAAAAATTATTTTGTTTGTGTAATGACTATATAAGGATATAATATTTCTATATTTAAAGAAACATAAATATTGATAAATGTTAAACATTTTTTAATTATTAAATTAATTAATATTTATTTAAAGGACCTTTTATAATATTTTTTTGTATTTTAAATTTCTACTTTTTTTTTGTAAAGAGTTTTGTGTGTGTGTGTGTTATCTGAGGATAGTAATTAAAATTTAATTCTATAACTTCAGCATTGATTTACAGAAGAAGAATTAAACAATTCTTCTTCATCGACGCAACAGCCCCGTGGTGGGATAATAGGCGTATGTCTATTGGCAGATATCAAGATACGAGTTGTTTTCTTTTTTATCGTTGGTAGGTTGTCAGCCCTACATTAAATGCTCTAGAGCCATATTAAACCGGCACCTACGGTTTAAAGTGGGCTCCGAACCATTACAAACATCCATGGTACCGCCGGGACTTGAATGCGAAAACCTGTGTCACTGAGAGCTAGTCACTCGACAATCGGGCCCCAAGATCTTTAACTGCATTACTATTATTATCATTTGACAAAGAATCACGTTTGAATATATAATATGATAATGTTTAAAGTTTTGTAACTTTTGGTACTGAGAATAATCCCTTTGTCATTTTAGTTCATGTTTACAATTTGATCCATTTTAGTGTTTTTGTAATAAAATATTGTTGTGTGAGTTGCACGACTTTTGGTCACCTCGTTAAAAAAAGGCTTCATTCAAGTCTTCAGAATGACATTTTATTTACAGCATTCATATTTCTTACATAACATTACAACGGACAAATATAAGCGTTTATCGAGTCCAAGTAGACGAATCAACTTGCCTCAGGCTCTCAGAATAAATCTTCTATCATTTTAGTTCATGTTCGTAATTTTATCCGTTTTAGTGTTTTTGTAATAAAATATTTTTGCACGAGTTGCACGACTTTTCGGTCACCCCGCAAAAATAAAGGCATTCATTTAAGTCTTCAGAGACATATTTTTCTATTTTACAGCATTCATATTTCTTACACAACGGAGAAATATAAGCGGGGATCGAGTCCGAGTAGACGAATCCACTTCCTTCTGGCCCTCAGAATAAACCTTCTATTATTTTAGCTCATGTTTTTAATATAAATCATTTTAGTGTTTTTGTAATAAAATATTTTTGTACGAGTTGCGCTATTTTTCGATCATTCTATCATTCCATCTATTTTTCGATCCGATAAAAAAAAGCCATTAATTTAAGTCTTGAGAATGACATTTTTTCCTTTTTTACAGCATTCGTATTTCTTACACAACGGACAAATACAAGCGAGGATCGAGTCCGAGTAGACGAATCCACTTCCGTTACGATTCCGAGTCGTTAATAAAGTCGTTAAGAAGACCCGGTAGCTGAGAGGGTATATAGCCCCAGAACTAGGGACAGTTCATGAGTGACATATCTCCCCTCTTTTACCAAGAATTGATTTTCGCTTAGCAGGCCCTCGCCCTCCTCTGCTTAGCATATAAGGTTAATGGGTCTATTCTTCGGATCATTTCGGGGAGAATTTAAAGTTTTAGCCCCTCTCTTTAAGCGCTTCTGTACATGAAATAATAATTAAGATAATGCTCAGTGAATGACGATCTCTCTTGTTCTTTCTTTCCCACCCTAGTTGGGGGAGGAGGGTATCAACCGCAGAACTCTTGTGGGCAATAATAAATTCAGTGCGAATTAGTAGTGCTCTGAATTTTTTGTTCCAAAGTATTGGATCAAGTGGAGGTCATTCGTTATTTGAACGTTGTAGAAAAATGGCCAGTAAAAATTGGGTTATTTGTGTTTTAACGAATAAAAAAATGAATAGCTAGTAATAACATAAAATAAAATTTGGACACAATTTGTTTTAGATAATACATTTAAAGGTATGAAATATTGGTTAATTATTAAGAGGGAATTTGTTACAAAGCTAAAGTCTGAGAAAGATATATTGTTGTAACGAAAGTTCTGTGCGTTTTTAAAATTAAAATACCGCTTTATTATTTACCATTTTTTTTTTTTTTTTTTTACTTTTAAGTATAGTTAAGATTGGGGTCTGAGAGAGTGGCTAGCAATCTAGAGCTCTTCATGATCGAGTACCGGTGGTGCCATGGATGTTTATAGTGGTTCTGAATCCACTTACACTATAGAGAGTTAGTTATAAGGCTGATAACCCTATCCTCTAAAAAGAAAACATCTCCTTTGTCGAAATCTAACAGTAGTGCAGACGGCTTTGGCCCACCATGGGGCTATTGCACCAATGAAGATTGGTTTGGTTTGTTGCTCTACGGTCAATTTTTGCACACTTTAAGCTAATTAGACTGGGATTTACAGGTTTAACGTGGATTTCGAACCACTAACAAACATCCATGCAACAGCCAGGTTTCGAATGTGAAGCCTGTGGCTGGCCACCAAGGAAGAAGTATAGGATCAGTCCTTTTCTGTTTATTAACAATAGATAACGATAACGATATTTTTTTTAACCTGTAAAAAAAGGGGTTTCCATTTCAGTTCTCCCTTCCTTACAAAACTGCTTTTAAACATCTGGCCTATTGATTGTAAATTTCAGCAGTTATTGTTTTATTGTCACCTTAAAGAATAAATCCTTTCATATACCAACTTATCTCAAAAGAATCTTCTTAATTCTACCACTTCGAGGTTGTTAGATAGACATTGAATCTAAATTACTACTATACTATTATTACATTATAATCAAGGATCCACTCATTTATTATAGATAGTTAGAAATAGAATGAATATTATCCTGCTGTAACAGCATTTATATAAAAAATGGATATAATTTTCGTGACAACCACAATCAGCCATGGTTGTTTTTTTCTGGAAATCTGTTCTTTCCACATTTTTTAAGCTATTTTGATGCTGAATCGGTGGTTTTTTTCCTTAATGACTACTTATGACAATTTCACATCTTCCCATAGAATACAAATTTTTTTCTCAAATTACTTTGGAAATCATTTGTAGACCTAAATCACCAGACCAAAACATCATTATCATAATAGTTAGCGTCGTTAATCGGTAGACCGAAAAGAAAACCTATTTATTCGGAAGTGGACTTGTTGAAAGCAAGAAAAAGAATCAAACATGTAATTTGTTAGTTGTAATGTTACAGATGCATTCATTATACGATGTCTCTTATATACTGTTGCATTATACAAGAGTTAGATTCTATTCGTAGTTAAATTTCTTTAAACGTCAAAAAATAAATAGCCCCAAAAAGATTCAATTTTGTTTATCTGTTAATTAAATAGTATAAGAATTTAATTACTTTAAATTCAATAATGCAGGAACAGAAAATATTTATTTCTTACAAATATTTAAAGCAAATAAATAAGTTTTTCACATTTATTTATTTAATCTATAGCTTTTAATTTTTAATCTTGAACAATGATTCCGAAACTAATTTTTCCTATTTCCTCTTTTTCAGAATAATTACTCAGCACCTCTTAGAAGGTCTACTTTCTTTAAGTGAAAAACAAACAAAAAACTATAGTAAAAAAAATTATGTTCTTTTATGTATCTATATTTCTACCTGCGTCTTACAACATATTAAAAAAGATATTGTAATAAGACACCATGAAGTTGAAATTATCAAATTAATCATTAAAATCACATTACGCACAGAAAATTAAGAAAAAGGAGGATAATATAAAATAACGTGTAACGTTAAAAATATTGCTAATGAAAAGTGTGTTGCTAGTGTGCTATTTATGCTAGTGTGCTATGCTAATGCTAGTGTGTTGCTATTTATGAATAAATCCTCAGCTCTATTTTTGCTAACAGTGTTCTTAAATTACCGCGAATCGTTTTTTACTGTCGGTTTGTTTTTTCATTATTAACAAATCTCTGACTGTTCTAAAACCAAGTTTCGTCAAATGCTACTGAAAAAATTCAATTATGATCCTTTGTATTACAGCCTATAATAGTGGAATATCTGCAGATATCTGCTTTTGTGGCCAAAATTGTTGGTATCCGTCTGAGAATAAGCGACGTGTAGTTTTTCTAAATTTTCTTCTTTTCTCTTCGTTCTTTATGTTTTTACGACCCCATTATTTTTTATTAAATAGCCCCCAAATGCACCCGAGGCTACTTCTCCTCCCTCTTGATAGTTGCATTGCCCTCTAGGGGCTGTATTACCAACTTTAGGAACCCATGATTTTGATTTACCTCATGCAAAAAGATTTGAACGACCTACAAAAGGTTTATCTCCGTTTATAAAAAAAACGAATATTAATAAGCGTATACGTTTCCTTTATCATGCACAATTGAAAGACACTAAAATAATATTTTAGCTTTCATATTTACAGCAAAGTATTACTGTACAAATTTCAATCTAAAAATAACTACTAACTAATTGATTTGAGAAATTCCTCAAATTAGTGTTCTAAAACGGTTAATATATTTTCCATGTATACATTTCCAATTCATTATATTTTTTAACCCTACCTAGAGTTAATTGACTCATAAATTAAACATTTACTCATATACAAAAAAAATTTATACCAGTATAGGTAAAGTATAGGGATAATCAGTCGTAAGGTAAAATTTGCAGTTCAATATTTAATATGACCAGTGGTAAAGCGTGCAGTTAATATTCAAGAAGGTTTAGGTTCAATTCCGTTGACGTTTCAGTCACTAATTTGAGAAACAAAAACACTTTATGATGATTTTAAAAGAGTGTGTTGGGGCCTCACATTGATACTAAGGCTACTTAATAATCTTCAGAGTTTTCATCCATCGAAACACAAATATGGGACAGCCATCTTTAAAAGTTTTTACCTTGAAGGCAATATCATCCTTTCATCCTTGATTGACTTTTCTTGATAGATATATAAGTAGAGCACATGTCATCCGATGTATAACAGAAAATAAATTTAAAAAAAGGATCTTAGCTTTTAACTTTTACCTGATTAGCACTTTATCATCCATTTTACTAAAAATTTCATTCAATTAAATACACTATCACTTAAATGAAGCTGATTTGGTTAGATCTTACCACTATAAATCACACGCATCATTTAGTTTAATGAGGTTCAGTTGGATATACAACATTTATCTTCAAGTGTGACTTGAGTGCTTAAATTCAATATAATTTCATTTGAATTGTATTGAAATTCACCATTAATGGATGCAAATACTATTGTTTAAGTACTATAATGTCATGATAATGGGATAATTAAGTAATGAAATAAAATGGTGTTAATTATTAAATGAATTATTCAACGAGCTTAAATAACAATTCTGAAGCAACATTAAATGAAATACAACTTTAAATTACTGATGTTGTATTTTGAATGCAGTCAGATTTCGTAGAATAGAAATAAATTTCATACACTTAATTAAATATATGTTGTACGTTATTATAAATTCCAATTATTTTGTTATTTTCTCATTATGCCATAATCTAGAATTTCTTATGCTTATTAAAATTTATTTAATAAATTTATATAATAAATTTTATATAATTTAAATTACTGTTTCTTTTTCATACATTTTAAACTTGTTTTTTTTTTTTTCTGATTATTAAAAAAAAGTACAAATATTGCCTTAGAATGATCATACCAAGAAGGAATTGTCAGAAATTAATTGGAATTTTTGTGTGTTTGTAGCTTGTATATAAATAAATTATTACAAAAAAATCATTTACTGCAGGAAAAATAAAAAAAAATTACATGATCTAGTACTTTATTGGTGCAAGTACTTCTATCTTTAATTCACGATGCATTATGGTTGGACATTAAGGTTTGCAGGGTTTTTTTTTTATGTTATACTATTGCTCACTTTAGAATTTCGGTAAGCATATCTATAGTTTAATAAAACATCCACGCTGACCAATCTCTCCAACCAAATCCTCCCCCAAGTTTTCAATCGATGGCAAGTGATAGAGGATCAGGAATGCCAAAGCAGTGTTTCTATATTGAAGAGGCAGTCATGTGACATTCTTGTTACATGTAGTCAGGCATTATCGCGTTGAAAAATTTATCCTTGAAGACATGCCAGGACATTCATGTAGGTAAAAGACGCCATAACTTATAGAGAGACTGCTGTCGTCTAGTATAAACTAATGATGTCTGATAGTCTGATGACGTCTAGTATAAACTTATAGATATACTGATGTCGTGATTCGCTACAAGAAATGAATTAATACGAACGTCAGCTGTAGTGACATCCCAAACCATCACACCAGCTGCAGATGTAATCTGCTATTCAAGCTGCAAGCTGCATTCATCAAGAAGACTCCAAATATATAACCAGTTTACACAACAGCTAAAAATGAAAGAAAAATGGACAACAAAGAAGAATAGAACTATAATGCTAATATTAAACGCTTGTTTGTCTTATCGGAACGAATTCTGACTGCAAAAATATATTGGTAAAATATATTTTTGAACAAGAATGAAGAACAAAATACAAACACATATGAAATGGTTTTTTAATATGCTTTCGAATACAACAAAAAAAAAGAATTTAGAAAAAAAGAATAATAAAGAAGTATAGAACTAGAGATTATTAAACGCTTGCTTATTTATCTTATCGGAACGAATTTTGATTGTAAAAATACATTGGTAAAATATATTTTTTAACGAGAATGTAAAAGAAGACACAAATACATATGAAATGGGTTTTTTAATACGCGTTCGATACAACAAAAGAAGTTAGAAAAAAGAACAATAAAGAAGAATAGATTATTAAACGCTTGTTTATTTGTCTTATCGAAATGAATTCTGATATATTTTTAAAATATATTTTTCAACGAGAATAGAGAAGAAAATACAAATACAAATGAAATGGTTATTTTAATGCGCTTTCGAATAGAACAAAATAAGAATTTAGAAAAAAGAATAACAAAGAAGAATGGAACTAGAAATTATTAAACGCTTGTTTATTTGTCTTATCGGAACGAATTCTGATTGCAAAAATATACTTTTGAACAAGAATGGAGAATTCAGAAAAATGTGATATTTCATGTAAAGGAATAATAAAAGGATTAAATTACAACAATATATATAAATTAAGAAATGGAATATCTTGTATGTCATTGCAAATCTGTAATGCATCGAATTTTTTCAGTATAGAATTAAAAAAACATCTAGATTATTCGTTTGGAAAAATAATCTAGCTTTACAATAAAATAATTATACGCCATTTGCAAAGTATTTATTTTCCCCTATTTTATTTACCGGAAAAGTTTTTACAGTGTATTGGTATTTTTTCCTGAAGAACGGATACGGTTAAGTAGTTCCTTAGCCTAAATGTAATTAAATGGCGAATGCTCTCTGTAACCTGCGCTGTAGGGGTAAAACGTTTGTCGAGTCGTATACATTCGTTGAGCTTAGAAAGTCATGTAAGTATTTAGCAGTTTCAGTTATGCGGAAATTAACGCATAAATGCAAGCATCATAAAAGGCGGCCTTATTGCCAAACATGAATCCGTAGAAGTTACATTAAGGTTGAAAATTATTATAGCAAAGTGTTCTAGTGCAGCTTATTTGCACAAGTTGAACTATTTGAGGCAGACTATACGGGAAAATGTAGTTAAAAGGATCTAAAGTGGGGATGAGTGGAAGGTTAATGTTCTGAAAATTGTTCTGAAAGGAATTATTTGTGAAATTAAAACCTTCTCAACCGATTAGGATATAGCTACATTTATAAGTATATATTTTATCATACATGGAATAGAATTATATTTGTAATAATCAATTTTAATAAGTAAACGCTATAAATGAAAAAAATATTGATAAAATGAATTGTTTAAGAAATTGTTTATTGATTTAATTTTTCAACTGTTTCATACGAAATTTTTAAAACAATTGTTTATGTACATTTTGTTATTTATACATAGTGCAAATTTTAAGGCAATTAGTTTTAAAATAATTAAAAAAAATTTTTTTTTTTTTTTAAGTATCACTCTTTTTTTTTCTGATATTATTTTCATCAAACTTTATAATCGATAGATAATTTTTTTATATTTCGGTTACTTTCTGTTTCGTTACATTTGCTGTTTAGTTTTTATTGAAAACTATTTAATATGTATACGTTGAGCCTTTTGTAGAAACGAATTAAATAAAAACTAGATATAAATTATTTTTAATAAAAGTCTTTATTTTATGAGTTATCCTAATGGATATGAAATCGTGGTTTATTAGAATCACTCTATTAGTGTTGCAATTGTGAATTCTGCAGATATGGGTGTGATCCATAAATTCCACACTCTTTCGTTTAAAGGTAATCTCAAACTCAATATATTTTTATTTCTATAAAAAGATATATGGTTTGCACTAATACATAATACATATTACATTTACATAAAAAAATGCATAATACATCTACATAAAAAACTTTAACCGTGCTTTCTCCCACACACTGGCAAGAGAGCCCCCTGTAGCTTTCAGTAAAAAAGTGGTCAGTAGGCCTCGAGACTCTTACCCGAGAGGAAGAAAAACACAACCTGCGCTCCCTCAGAGAAACGATTAGTTTATAGTCTCTCATCCCGAGAGGATATATGTAGTGCATCCCAGCGCCTCAGTTGGTCTACAGATTCTCACCCATGGAAGTATATTTCGTGCACCCTGTGCGTAGACGAGTATCGGGTTTTCGGCTTAGAAGTGGAGTCCTTCCATCGAATCTATAATTACCTGTCTTTAAATGTATTAAATATTGTATGTCTGTAATTGTATGCGTGTGGAGTTTGTGCGCGTGTAATTAAAACTGTGAGTTCTCCAACCTGTGCATCAAGAATATCAATCCCTCCCTACCCATTATAATCTGGTTGCCCAAACCTGCACACTACAAACAATAAGTCGTAATATATTATTTTTGTTAATTAAAGAAAACAAAAAAAAAATTTAATTTTCCCTATCTATATCAAAAAAAAATATATATTCCTTATCCCAACAAATAATGTTTTCATTTATAAATCTACAAAATATATTTCAAGAAAAACAACTAATTTCCAACATTCCGAAAATGAAAAGACAAATTAAAAATGTTTAAAATATCCGTTTTTAATGTTAAACTTCCGTGTCATTAATAAAGACAAATTAAAAAAAAATAAAAATTAGAATGTTGAATATGAGTTAATTAAATTCTTATTTATATTCTTCTTCATATTTTGATTACATTGAGAAAATATATTACTTTCTGTAACAACTCAGAAAATATCAATATTAATCAAATTAAAACCATTAAATGAGGGTAAAAAATAAATTTAAGCTTAGAAAAATTCTAATACAATTGCATTGCATATATTACTTTTTGTAACAACTCAGAAAATATCAATATTAATCAAATTAAAGCCATTAAATAAGGGTAAAACAATAAATTTAAGCTTAGAAAAATTCTAATACAATTGCATTGTATTAGAATTGTACATTGTACATTGTTGCCGATTCTTTGGGAATAAATGTTTAAAAAAACTGCAGTAAAATAGCGATCTAAGGAAACAAAAGCTATTCTAGGAAAACAATGGTATGCCATTTACAAAAAGTGAATTTTTTTTTTCCTGCTTTATTTACCGGAAAAGTTCTTCTAGAGCATGTCGAGATTTTTCCTTAAAGAACGAAAATGTAAGATGGTACTTCAACTAAATGTAGCTTAATCATAAATTCTTACTGTTACCTTCACTGTTGGAATAAGTATACGAATATTTGCATACATTTGTTGAGATTAGAGAGTCACGTTAGCATTCAGCAATTTCTGTTATGCAAAAAATAGCGTAATAAATAATTTTATTGCAAATTTTGGTATTATTATCAAATATGAATTCGTAGAATTCGCAGTAAGGTCGAAAATTATTGTAGCAGTGATTTATGCAGCTTGGATTCTGTGAGGTAGACTAAACGAGAAAATATAGTTAAAATAACCTAAATAACAAGCTTTAATGACTTAAGAATTATTACATTAGACGTTGTGAACAAATATAACAAATTAGATATGATATTAAAGCGAACGAATCAACGAATTGGAGAATGATTAAACTTAAAAAATATAAATATTGTTGACAGTAACTTGTGGATATGTAATTATAGCAAATAATTTTAGAAAGTAGTTGCTGATTAACAAAATTGAAAAGCTTCTGAAAGGTTACATTTTTCTTAATTTTTTTAGTGATTCCGCAGTTAGACAGTTAGGCATTTGTTGAAATAAAAGGGTTTTTTTTAATGCTAGCATTCAGTCCTCTAGGTCAGCGATCATCACACTTTTCTGATCACGTGATCACGTAGACGAAAATGATTAAAAGTTGTATTCTATATAATACAATGCTATATATATGTGTGTGTGATCATAAATAATATTATTTATTATTTATTTATTTTAATCAATATCAATACATTTAAATTAAATTAAAAATGTACATTTTAATTTTAATTTACGTTATTTTTAATCGATATCAATTAGAATTTAATGTTATCAATGTGATTGCATTCGTTTTTAATATCGGCAAAATATCGTTAGATGCCCTTTGTTAATGTAATTCGAAGATTTGGTTAACTGAGAATCTCCTAACGACCGGCTGAAACCTAAAACCATAAAATAGCGTCTAGGGAGCTCAATACAACAAATGCAACGGCTTTAAAGCTCATGGGGCAAAGATAGCAGATTCTACTTGAGCGTTCAGAGGCATATTGCCACTTTTCTTCCCATAAGTTTTCGTTTACCATAAGTGATTTTCCCGTAAATCCACTAAAATTAAACTACTGAAAACAGACACAGGAACTCACGAGAAACTCATGTGATACCTGATTAAGAGACCATGATCTCACGTTCTTTGGATCCCAATGATTCTTTCTTTGCAGGATCCCAATGATTTGGAGATCGCCACTGTAAGAGATAGCGAAGCGATTCTCATGGGACAGCGAGTTAAAATTTTGTGCTATTTGCTATTATTGCCACGGACCATTTTTATTTATTATTTTCTGAATTTTCGTTTTTAAGCATGATTATTATATTTTAGATGTTCTTAATTGATAGACCTTTTTTAATATAGTTTTTAATTAAATAACTATTTCAATTTCTGTAGTATTTCCATTTGAGCAATTAAACTATTAAGATGGTAATTCGCTAATTTAGAAACATTATTATGTGTTCGAAATGGCACAGTCATATCCCGATATTGTAAAGATATAAGAATGCTGATCCCATTTGCAACTACTTATAAATGTGATATGGCCTTTTCTACATTATTTGCTGTCAAAAAGAATCCCCATACATATTAGAAGAACAAATGGTATGGCAGATGCAATGGCCAAACCAAAGTCAAACTTAGAAGAAATGGATCAGGCAATGCATATTCCTCCTTTCCAGTAGAATTTGAATTTAATTTGATGATTAAGGTTTATAAAAAAATATTTAACAAAGAGGAGCGTATATTTTAAATTTCAAACAAAAATTCCAAAACCATCAAAAATATTTTACAGAGACCGCCTCGAAAATGATTCCAAAACATTTTGAGTAGCACCCCGCTAAAATATTTTTCTCCTAAAAAATAAGTTGTTATAGCATGTTACAATAAATTATTTTGCCATTTTACGCCAAACTTCAAAGAAATTTTGGGTCTTTAGTACCTTTAATTTAGCAAACAATCCCCAAACATACAAAACACTGATTCACTCTAATGCTAATTTTTTTTACATTTTTTTTTCTAGAAAAGAGCAAAGCTTGTGCAAGCAATGGTTAAAGAAAGCTACACAATGTTATAGCAGAAAAAAATGACAGATTGAGACGCTACAGCTCTGTTTACAAAGTTCAAAATAGATCTCGTTAATATTATGCTGAAATTACATCCATTAATATATTGGTAAACATCACTTAGCAATGAACTGTTTGAATTTGTGTGATAATATAGGAATATCAATTATTAACGGATAATTTACTTAGTGAATTTAATAATGCTATTAATAACTAAGCTTATAGTCAAATTAAATATTTGAGTATATGCAAAATCAAATATTTGACTAATAATTCATTAAGATTTATCAAACACTCTAAGGTTAGTAAAGATTAGAATTAAAATCTAAAGTAAAGATTAGAATATTATTTTGGATTTTCTAATTACTTAAGTCTCTTTATATATACAAAGTCTATATACTTATTATGCATTTTCTTATTACTTTCGCAGTGACATTTTAATCTAACGAAATATTGATTAAGGAGAATTGTAAATGAATAAAATTTAATTTGCAGTTCGTCAATTGTGTATATAGAACCAATTTTTGTGAAGCTTACTTCTCTTTTAATAGAAAGCATACTAAAATTAATTAATTTAAAATTTGAATCTTCAGCATTTGAAATTTGTAAGTGAATTTATTTTATTATTCAACAATTTTATTAATTATTTTCAGCACTTAAATATTTTGTTAGGAGAACATGAATTACAAAATAATAAGTGATTTTAAGTCTTGAAAATGCATGCGTAAATTTAAATTTAATAAATTAATAACTAATTATTAGTTCATCTATAAAAGTTCCAAAGTTTGTATGATAAACGAAAAAATTATACAAAAATAAATGCTTCAAAAAGACATTTATTTTCAATACAAAAAAATTAAACAGAATTAACATGAATTAAATTATTGATAAATATTATGTAATTAATTTTTGCAAAATATATGGCATTTGACATTTTATGATTTAATATCATTTAATAGGATATAATACAATCGTACCTTCTAAATCAGTGATTCTCAAACAGTTAGATGCAATTAAAAAAAGGAGTGTGGCATATTTTCTACAGATATAAATTAAATAAATGACAAAAATCAACCAAAATAATGCGTAAATATCCATAAAATATATTTCTCAAAGTTTGTGTGTGTGTCCGCCAATGTATTTTCTCAATTTACATACAAATTTCCCCAAAATTGGTCGGGATACTTCTATTACGGAGATTAGATCAACTAAAACAATTGTTGAAATTTGATGAATATTCGTTAAAAAATCACCTAATTTGGGAAAAATTAGGTTTTACGCCAATCTGGCGACTTTTAATACATGGCGAATTTTTCGTAGTGGACATTATTTTTTACGCTGTTGTACTATCTGTGTTCTTTCTTCTGACCTGAATTCTCCACTTTAACTTCTGCGGATATTAGAAATTTCATATCCAAAGTAATGACTAGTCTGTTCCAACGAGATGCTGGGAGAAATAATTGAACTTCACAATGGTTTTTATTTTTAAATTTGTAATGTCGCTTAAGAAAAGAAAACTATTCAATCAGACCAGAATTTATTCTAAAATAAAGAACAGCAGGTAGATCTACAGAAAATGAACAGAAAATCGAAATGAATCTAATTGGTCAAAATCGTTCATTGATTGAGCTGAAGAAGGCGAAAAAGCTGGCTTGATCAAAAGGGAATCTAGATAAATAAATTAGTAAGCTCTATTTTTTGAAGTCATGAAACGCCTGATTGTATATGCTAGTTTTTAATAAAGGCAGACTTTCCACAACATAAGAATTAAAGCTACTTATATTCATTCTTCGATTGGTAAGTAGATCACAGTTTTAAAATAAAATATTTTAAGGAATCTTATTTTTCCACTGTAACTTATTTATGGCGGATTATTTCTTTTATGTAGATATGATAACGGTGAGAATCGAATATTTCTTATTATCCAGAATAGGATTTACCCAACTCGTGGCCTATTGTTAAATTGCGAGTACGGGAACTACGTTTTGAAATCGCTGGTGGCATCCTTTGCTTCACTGCTTTCAGAAACAAGGGATAACCAGTGAGATTGAGACAATATTTGTAAAACATATCTCATCAATATTCATTCCGGTGAGATTTTTCGAGATTTCTTCCATACTTCTTCTTATTTTTATAAGATTTCTTCTGTTCTTAGATAACTTATCCTGTTGTCCTCAATCAAAATTTCTAGACTTCAAAAAGTTCTGTTTTCAATACTAGCGATCCTAATGGATAAGAGATACTTCTTCAATGGCGCAGCAACTCTATGGTGGACAAACGCTGTTTGCTTACTAGCAGATTTCGAGACAAGAGATATCTTCTTTTTCAGTAATAGGGTGATCAGCCCTACGCCTAACGGTCTACAGTCATATTAGATCGAGACTACAGTTTAAAATGGAATATCAACCGCTAAAAACATCATTTATAGGGAGCACCTCCGGGACTCTAACCTCGAACCTATGGCACCGAGCGCCAGTCATTCGGACATCAGGCCTCTATTAAAAATAATTTTCGCATAAATAATTTATTTTAGCATAATTATTCCCGTTTTTTCATTGATAAATAAAAACTATGAAGAAATATGCGACGGGGTTTTTTGAATGCACATATTATTACTTAAAATTAGTTAAATATATCATTTTAAAAAATAAATAAATAATCATGTTTTGCAATCTTGCTTTACATATTCGGCATATTGAATAGTCATATTTAAATAACATAATTCAAATGGCATAATATGTTTATTATTACCCTACAAGAGCTTTCAATTAGAAAAGGCATCCGAACAACTTATTGAATGAATTCAAACTCCATTCTGATGACGGTTGCAAATCTGTTTCTATTTCCTGCACCCACGCTTAATTTTAAGCATAATGTCGCACCAGAATGAATAAACATCCAGTCATAACCGAAACCGTAGCGGAAAGTAAACAGTGACCTTTTCCCCTCGAAGGAACATCCACAATTCGCGCAGCGGATGGAAGCAAATTTTCAATGATAATATTTACACAAAAATGAACAAGCTTGCTTGCCTTCAGTGGTTCATCCCGAATACGTCATAATTAATGCGTTGGCTTTTACCTCGGCCTCTTTACTCGATTCGGAACAGCGTAGCCGTCGGCCATTTTGCTGAAATCCATTAAATTGAAAGCAGTCTGCCACTTGAATGGCACCGAGTTCTGTTTCTCTCTGCGAATTGCTTAGATTATCATGCTGTGAAATGAGGTTTGGTTGGAAGCACTCCATTTATGTTCGTGTAGTGAAATTTCTGATCGTAAATTCAGTATCGTTTTATGCAAAGTTTATTGAAACTCAATGTTAATGCCTACAAATATGTCGCTTAAATGTTATAGACTTATTTATAGACCATCTATGAAAATTAAGCTTTTAATCGGATTTTTCTTTTGTTTTGTAAAGGTATCAATCGTAAATATAGTATATCATGATAATTATTATATTATATTATAATGATTATCATAATGAAGATAATCATTATGTTAGATGAGAATGGTTATTGTGTTGTATCATATTGATTATTATGATGTAATATATTTAAAATTGATAAATTATTAATTGACTTGCCAATGGGTACAGGATTTATTGTTGTAATTTGAAATAAATGAATTCCTCTTCTTCTTCATTGGCGTAACTTCTTCATAGTGGTTCAGGACCCTCTGCCTTCTGGCAGATTTCGAGACAGATGCTTTCTTTCTTTTTACGGAGTAGGGCTGTGAGCCCTACGTCCAACGCTCTACAAGGATGTTAGACCGGGTCTTACAGTTTAAAGGGGATTCCCAACCTCTACCAACATCCATGGCACCGCTGGGACTCAAACCCGAAACCTATAGCACCGAGCGCTAGAGTCCTAGTCAAATAAGTATTTCATCATCATCATCATCATTAGTGGCTCAACAGCCCCATGGTGGGCTCAAGGCCATCTGGCTACTGCCAGATTTCGAAACATGATATGTTTTTTTGGGGGGATAGAGTTGTCAGCCCTACGACCAACGCTTTACAGCCTTAATAGACAGGTACCTACGGTTTTAAGGAGATTCCGAACCACTACAAAAATCCATGGCACCACCTGGACTCGAACCTGAAACCGTTGGCAACGAACAATTAAGCATTTAGTTAAAAAAATTATTTTTAAACTACATTTTCGAATAATAATAATGGACAATTTCATATCATAACAATATTCATCATAGAAAAGGAGTTATCATGTTCTTCAACTCTTTGAACATTTTGTGCCATCACAATTCTGTGGGAGGTTTTTTATTTTCAAGTTTATTTTCTTTTCTTCGCCGGTTTTTACTCTCCTTTTCTATTTCCTCATACTTATCATTTTTTTTTCTAAAATCCAATGAAGAAAACTCCCAGTCTAAAACTTTATCATGTTTATTCGCAGAATAGATATGGAAAGTTTCTGTTTGATTTGCTGGTTGAATTTCAAATTGATTATCTCCTTTTAAAACACTGGACCTGAAGTTTCAAAACTTCATGCCCAGAGTTTTAAAAGGATTATAATTAGTATGTAAATTTTATGCTTTTTCAATAAAATGTATCAAACTATTTAATTTTTGTTCTTTTAAAAATATACTAAATGTTTTTAAAACTACTCTATATATTTTTAATTTAATGTTATTTTTTCTTTACATTTTTATTTATCATTTAGTTTATAAAATTTAAATAGTTAAACTCAGTGATTAATAAATTTGTGAAATAATTTTAGAATTACTGTTGAAGAGAAACAGATCTTGGAAAAATGTGTCTTAATTTTAAATGATTCTTAATAGTCACTTACAAAATATCGTGTTGTAAACCTAAACATGATTTTATAGTAAACCTGAACCTAAACATTATTTAGGAGTATATTTATCATTATTTAGAAGTATTTTTTATTGTTGTGTATTGTACAGATCCTGAAAAAATATGTCTTAATTTTAAATGATTTATAATATTCACCTCAACTAAGCCAGAAAATCGTGCTGTAAATCTGAACGGACTTTTTATTAAACTTAAACATAAACATTATTTAGCAGTATATTAATCATTATTTAGCAGTATTTCTATCCAGTATATTGTACAGATTCTAAAAAAATTGTCAATTTCAAATTATTAGGATTTACGGATTTCATACCTGAACTAAGTCAAAAACTCGTGTTATTGTGTATTGCACAGATCCTGAAAAAAATTGTCTTAATTTTGATTCTTAATGTTCATCTCAACTAAGTCAAAAAATCGTGTTGTAAACCTAAACCTAAACATTATTTAACAGTTGCACAAAAATATCTGAAATTTGTTTAATGCAATAGCAATATTTTTAATCTAAAATCCACCTTTAATTACTCTGTTTCTTCTTACTTTTTTCACAGAACGCGTTAATGTTTAGGAATGATATTACCTTAAATTAACTTCCAACAAATCTGTGGTAGATTACCAAAACGTAAGTTGTATCCTTGCAAAGCAGGCTTAGCCTTTACCACATTAGCAAATAAACATTCCAAAGATATTTCAAACACCAAAGTGTAAAAAGAAAAAAAATCGAACGATCTTTTATCTTTATGCATTTTATTATTTCAGATGGAAATGAATTAACACTGCTGCCACCGCGCCTTTAACGATTTTCCTCCGGAGTTATTTTAAATATGAAATAATAATTATAAAAAATGCTTCCAATTTTTCAGAACATTCCAAACACCATCTTTTATCGTTGTGTATTCCATTTCCCATTAATGACAAATTTCGAAATACTCATTAAAAGCGAATGTTAAATCGTTAATTTATACGAGAGTTTAATAGCAGACGACACATTAAAACAAGCGAATAATCGTTTGAATTTTGATGGCTCATGAAATTCGCATCTATCCTCTACACAACTGCACAAAAAGTTCTTTTTTTTTCCCTCAACTTAAACATTAAAGTTTTAACTGTAACTCGTAATAAGAAAATATATTTGGTATCAGAATGTTTGCGAACGTACATTAACATATATTTATTTGATTATTAGTTGAGGTTACTAATTACATACCGATTTTTAGAATTTGTGGCAAAGGTATAATGGTTTTTTTAAAACTTGAAATGCAAATACGTCATAGTTTGTTTGCTTAAATAATATTTAAAAATGAATCCACAGAATTCATTTTTAAAAACCGTATAAATTGTTTGATATGTCATAAATAAGTTGCATGAATTTTTGCTATTGGTCTTTTATTAATTTTCATAGACTTTATTATCGATTTTAGATAGTTTATCGATAGCTTATCGACTTTTTTATCATTGTGTAGTGTACAGATCCTGAAAAAAAATTGACTTTATTTTAAATGATTCTTAATATTCACCTCAACTAAAACGATTGTAAACCTAACCATGACTTTGTAGTAAACCTAAACCTTAACATTATTTAGAGTACAATCAGTATTATTTAGCAGTATTTTCTTTTGTTGTGTTTTATGGAGATCTTGAAAAAATTTGTCTTAGTTATAAATGACTCTTAATCTTCACCTCAACTAAGTCAAAAGTCGTATTGTAAACCTAAACATCACTTTTTAGTAAACCTAAACATCATTTTTTAGTAAACTTAAACAATATTTAGCAGCATATTTATCGTTATTTAGCATTTTTTTAGCGTTGTGTATTATATAGATCCTGCAAAAATTTGTCCTAATTGTAAATTATTCTTAATATTTACCTTAACTAAGTCAAAAATTGTGTTGTAAACCTAAACATGACATTTTAGAAAACTAAACCTAAACATTATTTAGCAAGTGCACAATTCAGAAATATCTGAAATTTTTTAATGCAATGGCAATATTTTTATTCTAAAATTTACCTTTAATCACTACATTTTTGTTTACATTTCTTGACAGAAGTCATTAATGTTTAGGAATGATATTACCTTAAATTAATTTCCATCGAATCTGTGGCAGATTACCAAAACGTAAATCGTATCCTTGCAAAACAGGCTTAGCCTTTTACCACATTAGTAAATAAACTTTCCAAAGATATTTCAAACACCAAGGTGTAAAAAGAAAAAAAAATCGAACGATCTTTTATCTTTATGCGTTTTATTATTTCAGAAGGAAATGAATTAACACTGCTGCCACCGCGCCTTTAACGATTTCATCCGGAGTTATTTTAAATATGAAATAATAATTATAAAAAATGCTTCCAATTTTTCAGAACATTCCAAACACCATCTTTTATCGTTGTGTATTCCATTTCCCGCTAATGACAAATTTCGAAGTACTCGTTAAAAGCGAATGTTAAATCGTTAATTTATACGAGAGTTTAATAGCAGACGACACATTAAAACAAGCGAATAATCGTTTGAATTTTGATGGCTCATGAAATTCGCATCTATCCTCTACACAACTGCGCAAAAAGTTCTTTTTTTTTCCCTCAACTTAAACATTAAAGTTTTAACTGTAGCTCATAATAAGAAAATATATTTGGTATTAGAATGCTGGAATGTTTGCGAGAAACGTACATTAAAAGATATTTATTTGATCATTAGTCGAGGTTACTAATTACATACCGATTTTTAGAATTTGTAGCAAGGTATAATGGTTTTTTTTTAAACTTGAAATGCAACTACGTCATAGTTTGTTTTGGAATAAAATTAAAAAGTGAATCCATAGAATTCATTTTAAAAAACTGTATACATTGTTTGAAATGTCATAAATAAATTGCATGAATTTGGTATTTGGTATTTTACTATTGGTATATTATTAATTTTCATAGTAGGTAACTATTTCAATCAATATAGAGATTTATTTATTTAATTATTTTGAAAAAATGTCATCCTCATCAGATGCATTCTTTTACAATTTTATTACACAATTTTGTTTATTTATTTATTTAATTATTTTTTGGGTTTATAGGAATATTTACAGAATTTCATACAACAAATTCCACGTTGTACAAATTAAAAAATTATTTTATAAAACTCAATATTTTTATGCGTGGATTATTACGAATTTACTGTAGTTTATATGTAAAGAACTTTAAAAACAAGAAACTAAAAAAATAATAAATATTAATGTTTTATAAATTATATTAAATATTAAATAAAAACATCGTGGTGTAAACCTAAACATAAATATTATTTAGCAGTTGCACAATTCAGAAATATTTGAAATCTTTTAATGCAAGAGCAATATTTTTAATCTAAAATTTACCTTTAATTACTCTGTTTCTGCTTACTTTTTTCACAAAACTCGATAATGTTTAGGAATGATATTACCTTAAATTAATTTTCATCAAATCTGCGGCAGATTACCAAAACGTAAATCGTATCCTTGCAAAGGTTTAGCTTTTAATACATTAGCAAATAAACATTCCAAAGATATTTCAAACACCAAATTGTAAAAAATTAAAATTCAACGATCTTTTATCTTTATGCGTTTTATTATGTCAGAAGAAAATGAATTAACACTGCTGCCACCGTGCCTGTAACGATTTTCCCCCGGAGTTATTTTAAATATGAAATAATATTTATAAAAAATGCTTCCAATTTTTGAACATTCCAAACACCATCTTTTATCGTTGTGTATTCCATTTCCCATTAATGACAAATTTCGAAATACTCGTTAAAAGCGAATGTTAAATCGTTAATTTATACGAGAGTTTAATAGCAGACGACACATTAAAACAAGCGAATAATCGTTTGAATTTTGATGGCTCATGAAATTCGCATCTATCCTTTCCACAACTGCGCAAAAAGTTCTTTTTTTTTCCTTCAACTTAAACAGTAAAGTTGTAACTGTAACTCATAATAAGAAAATATATTTGGTATTAGAATGTTTGCGAACGTACATTAACAGATATTTATTTGATCATTAGTTGAAGTTACTAATTACATAAGCGATTTTTAGAATTTGTAGTAAGGTATAATGGGTTTTTTTTAAACTCGAAATGCAACTACGTCGTAGTTTGTTTGGCAATAATGTTTAAAAATGAATCCCTGGAATTCATTTTAAAAAAAACCATATAAAGTGTTTGAAATGTCATAAATAAATTGCATAGATTGGTTAACTATTGATCTGTATGGTTTATTAATTTTCATTATCTATTTCAATCAATACTGATATTTTATTTATTTATTTATTACTCGTTGATTTTTATTTATTTATTTTTTTTTTGTAAAAATGCCATCCCTCTGATAAATTACTTTTACAATTTTATGTATACGTAATTTGAAAACTAATTATTAATTTATCAACCTTATTTATTAATTTCTTCTTTTTCTATTTGAAATCGAATGGTGGAAAAACAAAACTGATGTAGTTAAATATTTTTAACACTAAATTATTTATCTTATTAATCATGGTATTTATCATTGAATAAAATTTTCGAGTTTAAAAGAAATTAAATATTAATGTAGTAGAAATTAAAAATGTATCTTAAAATTTTTTATATTTAAATATGCATTAAAATAATAAAATTGTCAATAATTTCTTAAATTAACTGTATAATATTAAATATGTATGCATTTATTTAAGGCATAATCCTATTGTACATATAAAATGTTTTCATGGAGATACAAAATTTTAAATATTTTTATTACTATATAATTTTTATGGAAGAAATTTATTCGCAGATGTGATCTAACATACACATTCTTTGAAAGTGGTGCAAGTCAGTTAATGATAACAATTAATGCAATCTGCTATGAGCTTATTATCTATAAAAAGTTCCCCCAAAAAAAAACCCCTTAAAATGTTGACCATTTTGTCACCATAAATTTACGTAATTAATGAAACATAAATATAATTATTTTGAAAGTGGTGTAAGTTCATTTTTAGCAATGTCATAATATTTAGTTCAAAAATTACATTATTTCTCTACTTCATTTTATATGTTTGGCAACACAGTTGATGAATTTTTGGTTATTAACTAGAATTTTGTTGTTTGCTTCTGAATTATCGTCAAAGGAGGATTCCATAGTTAAAGCTGAAAACCCTATTAGTAGTGTGGTCTGTCTGTTCACCATATACAGTTCTGTATAATACTTCATTTGATAAAAATGCGGAGTTTAAAGATAGATTTATCCCCCAGACGAGGAAGACCATGAAAATTTGAAAATATAATACTACCACCTTTATATCATCATTCCAAGCACATCACATCCGAAAAATTCAACGATATGATCGATCTATTACCTTAAATTCCTCCATTACCCCAATACATCAAAGACTTTTTATAAAGTTCTAATTAAAATAATTAAAATGGTATTACCTGAAGGAATATTGAAATAAAGTATTGTTATTTATTTATTTATTTGACATATTTAAAATTTTCACAAAAAAATTGGTTTGATTCAATTGAAATCCCATATTTAATATTTCATAAATGTATGATTTTCACATTTTGTTGACATTGAAAGTAGTGTAAGTCCATTTGAAGTCATCAAAAGTATAAATTTCTTTTAACTAATGCTTTAAAAACGATCCCATTATGAACTTAAATCAATTTAATATCTTAAAAATATGAAATAAGCGTATTAACATATACCAATATTTTCTGTCCATTTATCTCCATATAACATAAAATGGACTTACACCAATTTGAAAGAAAAAGGCTCATATTTTTTAAAAGTCTGATATTCATAAAAAAGTAAATTTCTAGTTTTTTTTTTTTTATTCAACCTTTTTTCATGATTTTTTCAATTTTTTTTATACTTCTCAATTGTCCAAAAGCATTTCCAGACATATACAGCACATTTAATTTTTTGAAAATAAATTTAAAAATAATTCCCGTTCAATTTTTTAGTTCCTTCATAAAAATTTAAAGTTTGTGAAAGGGTTCAAAGTAAGACATACAACAATTCTATAACCTTCTTTAATCTTTACCATAATTATAATAAAAAAACCATCGTTTTATAAAATGCTAAATAATTAAAGCTCTAATAAATAATTAGAAAACATAAAAACAACTGTCATTTTATTAAAGATTTATCACCAAGATTTTGCCTTCCGTGATATTTTATCATTATATATATGTATATATATATCACGGAAGGCAAAAACTTGGAATCGTTGAATATTCTTAATGGCGCTTTAAGCAATAAACATATTGTGATCATATTGTAGTGTAGATAATATATTGTAATCATTTTGTAGTGTATTGTAGAGTATATATCAATAATCATATTGTAGTGTATTGTAGAGTACATATCAATAATCATATTGTAGTGTATTTTAGAGTACATATCAATAATCATATTGTAATGTAATAAACAATTACGCTACAATATGACTTAAAATTATGAATACTTAAATTGATGTTATTTAACGCATTATTATTGGCATATTACTGGCTATAGACTCTCACCGGAGAGAAAGTATATTTCGTACACCCTACACGTAGCTGAGTATCGGATTTTGGGCTTAGGAGTGGAATCCTTCCACGATCCTATAATTATATTTCTTTAAATGTATTAAATATTGTATGTATTTAATTATATGTATGTGGTGTTTGTGCTTGTGTAAATAAAGCTAGGAGTTCCCCTAAATGTACCTCAAATATCTCAACCCAACTCCACCCAGTTACAATGTGATTCCCCAACCTGCATACTACAATTAATATTCACAAATTTATATTTTTTATGTTATATTAATTTTAAATAAATATAGATACAGATATAGTGATAAGTACTTTATATTGTTTAAAATGAAATTATTTGCTGAGAATTGAAAATCAATTAATAAAAAATAATAATATCTTACTTATATATATCTTTACAATGAAGTTGCAAATAAATAAATTTTAAAGCTATAAAGTATTAATTACAGTAAAAAATACATTCCAAATAATGCTTAAAAGTTATATTTCTAAACTATTCGATAATAATTAACAATTCGAGCATAAAGAGAATAGAATATTTGTTTTTAAATTCGAGAAATTATTTGGCTTATCCTACGTATGAAACAAATAAAAATTTCTTTTGTAATCATATTACAAAAGTGTTGATTTACAATTTTTAATTTAATTTAACAAAAGGTTCTCAAAGAAACAAAAAGATTCTCAGAAAATATTTAAATACAGAAAATAAGATTTTAAATAACACGTATGAAAAGTAAACATTTTATCATTTCTTATTCCTGTTTTATTATTTTTGTTAAACCATCATCTCAAATAAAAATTCAGAAAGAAAGAATCTTAAGTCTTTGCAAAATGAGAAAAAAAAATATTTATTCATTACATATAAGAATTTAAGTATTAAATAATAATAACAAATAGCTGGTGTTATAAACAAAGAAAGACAAATCATATTACAATAGATGCGTCGTTGAATTTTTTTTTTTTTTTTTTTTTTAGATTTTCTTCTAGAAATCAGAGTTTAATTTCTAACACATTTATTTATTGTTTAAATTTAAAAAAAGAAAGCAATACATTCTAAATTTAAAAATACTAAATTCATTTTTATTTACTCTATTCTTCTCTGAAATTTATAGATTCGTACCAAATGATTGAAATCAGATTCTTTTTCAAAGCTTTTGTATCAATACTTCATTTACCTAGAAATTTAATTTGCGCTGGCAAATAAACTTTCTTCTTGCGAATGTGCAAAACAAACTTCAAAGTGAATTTTTACAACACAATGGTAAATATTTTATTTTCAAAATGAGTTCTGGAAAATAAAGAAACTCGTACTGTTTTCTTTACTTTCAAATTAAGACATCATGCAAAAGTTTAGATTATATTTTTAAAAAAAATACTTTTAAACGTTCTTTCAAGTCAATTAAATCGCAAAGCAATCAAGAACAAGGTTTTTAAACACTTCGAGTTCAAAACTTATGTGGTATTTTAAATTCGCTATACGTTTTATCTCCAAACTCTTGTTTAAATATTAAACTTGGATTTCAGTAAAGAATATTTATTACCTTTGTATTTATTTTAAAACTTTTAGATGGTTAATTATCATGCATAAATTTTCATTTTGAAATTTATTAATTACTTTTGGTTGATCATAAAGCTATGTTGCTTTGAATTTTAATTTCATATTTTCGCTAATTTCTTATCCCCATTGAATATTTTAGGAATTAATTTTTATTAACTAAAAGAACTATTTAAACTTTAGTAATTATATTTAAAATTCAAAACTACTATCACTAATGAACTCAAATGTCATCATTAGACTCAGATTCTGGAATAATGGATGAAACACTTATTAGTCCACCCACTATCTGTGTTTAGATTAAAGTGCTTTTCGAGTCCTATAAAGAAAATATTCCCTTTCTCAAATTTAGTTTTAAAAAAATCTTTTTCATCAAAGGATTTATCATTTAGATTACTAAATAGTAATGTGTGGTGCAAAATATCTTGTTGGTGTTTTCTTTTCCATAGAGAGTTATTGAAGACTACAGAACTCTCCATTTCACTGATTTAACTATGAAGGAGCAAAAGAAATTTGCTTGGTCTTTTCGAAACCTTTTGATAAAATTTTTCTATGATAATATTCCCGATGATGGAGACTTATTGGGTATATTATGAAATTAAGCCAGAAAAGTACTTTTACTAACTTGTAATATAACTATAAAAATAAATTTTGATGTGCGATCTTTTGTTTGGTTGCTGGTAGTACATCCAAGAGATATTTGAATTCATGTCATGTATTGCCATGAGTGTTTAGAGCTATGAAATTCTAAATGGATAGTCTCTTTAATATCAGGGGGAGTTATTTAAAAGATTGTGCCTGTTTCATTGAAGTAATTTATAAGAACTGTAACGAGTGTTGAAAGTTCTGTTAGCTTGCAACTCCTTGGCTTATTAATACAAGTCTTAGAATCGAATAAGGCCTTATCAGATAGCCAGCTTTCACTACCTTCAGCGTGAAGCAAACTTCTGTTGCCACTCAAACAATGAATTCATTGCTGAGTGTTCGTCCAACTATTACCTTTCGTAGATGAAATGCACGAGGATTATCATTTATTTTGCAAGAATCAATGCCGGCAACGCGGTTTATGGTTATATGACTTTCTGACACACAAACAAGTTCACCAAAGGTCCTATACTTCGTAAACTTATTGTTTGAGAGGCAAAGCTGACTTGTTTCCTTCTGTAAGTAACAAAATACACCCGTGTGATATGAGTTTAACATTTGAACGTACTACAGGTAACCAAGAGATTTCACTTTAAAATTAGTTTGTTTTATAGTTGCATAATAAGTTAGCAGATATATTTTATTTCTTTCCCTTATAATTTTTTTACATATTTTTGTTTGAGTCAGAGCATTCCTAGACGCCCTGTAAAATGAACATTGATTGCAATTATATCAATCTCACAATAAATCGTGTTTGATCATATCAGAATTGTAACTATTTCAGAAAATGTGAAATTAAATTAATTATTTTCAGTAAAAAAAAACAAATGACACCAAACTAAAGTAATTCTAGACATTTGCATTTTAACATAAACTTGCAGATATATTTAGATTATATAATGCGTTTTTATGCTATGAAATTTTATAGTATTGGCATTCTTGCATAGATATTATTTCCTAATAAATTTCTTATAATTGGCTATATCTATTTATATTTATCATTCCTAATAAAATTGTAATTTAACTTATCAATTTGTAATTGCCAAATGAATTAATAAATTCTTAATAAATTCTTAAAAAAATAAATTCTTTTCTATTGTATTGCAACTATCTTTATAGAATATAAATTAAGAAAAGAATTTAAAATTGCGCTTTCCTGTTCAAAATAAGAATACATTTATCAACAACATTAATATCTTTTTCTGAAGAAAACGTAAAAAAATATTAAAACTATTATTTATAATAATATACTTAATTTGTATTACAACTTTAATTATGTATTTAAATGATATATTTAATTTGTATTGCATAGGAACAAATAATGTGTTAAAATTAATTTATAAGTTATTAAAAGTTAAGTTAAAATAATTAATAAGTTGTTTAATGTAAAATGTTTATATATTTATGTAATTTATTGTATTATCACAATTATATAAGTAATATATTTTTATATAATTAGATTTATATTATTTATTTATTTTGTGATCCTTTTAAAACAAGAAATACTATGGACAGTACCTGTTACAAATGAAAATTAAACAGAAGGAAATAGTTAAAAAAATGAATGGAACAAAAAAAATATTAAAATTTTTTTTAATTGAAATTTTATATCGGATGCAAATAAAAGCCTGCATTTCATGAAAATTTATAGCAATTTTGCTATAGGTTGTTTAATAAATTTATCGTATTTATTTTATGAATCTAATTATTTTGTAAGTCATGGCAATTAGTTGGCAATTTTTTTAGATAAATAAATTTTAGCCTTTAGATTTTTTAAACTTTTTTTGCAACACTTGTGCTTCTTACGTAACTTATAATTATTTATAAAATATTTTATGCTTTTGAACAATATTGTATATCAATATCTATAATATTGACCTTCAAATCTTTAAGAGTTAAATCTCCTCGTTAAGATTTATCCGATAAAAACAACCCATTGATTTATCAATCGAATAATTCTAGCCAGCAGCCTTTTTCGAATTCTTATAAATGAATTTTTTTCCTCGTGAATTTCCTTAATAAAGTAATGCCATGGAAGTAAAACTTATACTGGTAGTTTCCCAATCTACCTCTTCTATTTCTAAAGTTCAGAAAAGGACGTTGGCAATAAAAGTGGCTACATTATTGCAGAAAGTTATATATGAGTAACAGACCAATTTGAATTAATTATCGCCATTTGGCAACTCGCATACACTATGGTAGATTCACCTAAATTTGAGCTCGGGTACTCATTTAGATTATGGGCTAAATCCTCTGGTGTGCGCTTGCTTCAATGAATCTGCATCTCCTATTAGAGGGCTTAGGAGGACGTCAGAATTGGACGGTTTCTAATGTCATCCTAGAGACACATAAAGGCCTTTCCCAAAGCATATCTTCTTTTTTGGCATTTGTCTGATGTATTGAAAATATCATCAAAATTATACTATGCCAGCAAGATTCTACAATCACTACCGTTTTTTAAAGCGGCTATTGTTTTACACTATAAGAGGGTAATAGAACCATTATCAATTTGTATTTTAATGTGTACTTTTTCTTCTTCATCATCGTTGGCGCAACAACTTCATGGTGGGTCAAGGCCGTCAACATACTGGCAAATTTCAAGACAGGAGATGTTTTTTTTTCAAGGTAGGATTGTCATTTCTATGCCCAACAGTCGTATTAGACTGAACCTACGGTTTAAAGTGGATTCAGAACCACTACAAACATCCTTAATGCAATCCTTAAATGTTATTACTACTGTATGATTTGAACATATTATTGTTTTCCAGCTCTCTGTTTTTTTAGGATTTTTTCCCCTTTTTCCCCATAGAGAATGTTTCCAGAACAATAAAATATCTTCGCTGATCATTTCACCTTTAATTTTAACATATTTATAGTCTCATTTGCAGATAAGCGGTAATACACATTTATATACAAAAGGATGATAGTTTGATTACCCTGATGGAGTGTAAAACACTAGTTACTTTGAAAAATGGTAGTGATTGTAAAATCTCGTTTAACCCGTTCGTTGTAAATTCTCATGGATGTCGCTCTCCATAATTTCGGAACTACCGCCATATTCAATCATGATTCGATTATGAATAGAATTTGAATGCAATTCTTCCATTTGTTATGAATCTGAACTTTGACTTTCCTCTGTTAGAGAGTATAAAAATTTTCTGATGTTCTCTGGATACACATAAAAATATATCTTATGTTAGTAATATTACATATTTAGTAACTTAATGCAAAATTAAAGATTTAAATGTAACATAAATATTTAAAAACCCAAAAAAAGATATCAGTACTGTTTATGCTTATTAATCCTGAATTGCAGAAATATGTTTCTAAAAATAGAGACTTATATTACTGATACTTCGTAGTTAAAGCATTTGGAAAAAATAAAAAAAAATGCTTAAACAACTATAATAAAATTATTTAGCTTACAAAATTATTTAATTTACTAACAAGAAAATATTTCATAACATAAACTGCCTTTGTTATATGGTAAAAAACCAAAACAGATAAAATTTTTAGCACAAAACCTGAAGAATTACTTCTTGGCGACTACTAAAATAAATTAAACATTAGAATAAAACTGAAATTGACGAATTATTATGCGTATATTAAATTTGCTCAGACATTTTGAAAAATTTAAAGCATTACTATCAGCAAAATTTATGTATTTTCAGAACAATATTGACATAACTATGTATACAAGCAGGTAGTATACATACGGAGTGTTTTAGAAATGTCAAAAGAAGTATTTGTCTACAGTAAATATTGATCATAGTTTAAAATAAACAATCTTTTTTGAAAATTGAGAGCTTTACAGCGCTTATAAAACATATTGAGCTTTATTCTGTAAATATGAACAAAAAAATGTAGTTTTAAGTCTGTTCTCTCTCAGATGATTTATCAATAAAGCAATTAAATAGAATTGTAGGGTCGAATTACTAAGTATATTTATATATTAATAATAAATAGTTTGTTAATATAAAACACTGATAATATTTTCCTGCATGTTGATTATATTAATTTATTATAAGAAAATGAATTTAAATGTAAATGTAGATGATGTAATTATTTCATTTAATGTAAATGAATTAATTATATGTAAAGGAATTAAAATTATAAAATCACTGCCTAATCGTATTATTGCCAGTTTGTATTATGTTAATACCAATTGGTACTCAATTACGATTATTTTCCCAACTATAAAATTTTCATATGATAAGGCATAAAGCATAATAATAATAAGGCATTTTCACTATTATTAACAGTTTTACAATACGATGACCACTTCGATGGATCATTGCAGGTCTCTAATACCATTCAATTTTGATGTCTGAAGAATTCGAATTCTTCATTCAGCACTTCAAGATCTTCGGAACGGATTTGTAAATTTAATTTGGCGAGATACGAGAATTTTTGACCTTGCTTATCTGTTTTCTGCCTTCTATCTTATCTCCTTCCATTCAAAGATTCGACTCACCTTCCACTGAACCCTACAAACACGCACTACTACATCTTCATATCATGTTGTAACAAAAGTTCTGTCCATTTATCCAATTAAGTAAATCTTTCACCGTATGGGTCAGGGTTTGAACAGCCCACTGTAGCCCATGCATGTCGTAAAAGGCGACTAAAATGGGTACCCAGTGCCCGGGGGTATAACCGTGGTGAAGTAAAGTCAGACTTCTCCCCTTGGGGGCCCATGTCTTTGTGGCGCAAAGTCAAGATAAACCAAATTCAATAGCAGAAAAGATATACCAATGTTCAATATTCATAGACACTAAACGAAGAAACAAATGATTGCGAAGTTACGACAAATTTAATAATTACATATAGTCCGTGATAAAGAAACATTTTAAAATAGAAATGCCCACAAATAAAACTTGCAGTCTTTTTTTTATTTGATTTACATCAAGACTAAAATTGGAGAAGTTGTCCCAACCACAGAAACCGACTAAGTCCTCTGCCAATTTTATTTTTTCTTTTCCTTTTTTGTTTCGTTTGCCGTTATACGGTCATATTTTGCACACGAGGACTAAGTACAGGAATCTATGGTTTAAAGAAGATTCCGAACCACTAATAAACATTCCTGCGACAGACAGAATTCAAACCTGAAGCATGTGGCACTAAATGCCAAAACGCTAGCCACTTGGCCGCCAGGGACTTTTTTTATTTTATTTTCACAGGCATCATACCGAAATTATAACATACATGATAATAAAAATATTCGGATAGAATCTAAAATTTTCTCTGCATGACAAATTGAAACACCACATTACATAAACAAACGCAACAAACTTTCATAAACTAAGACAACCTTTTTCGCATTAATATTACCCTGGGGCATTGAAAAAAACAATATGCATCTTCAAAAAATAATAAACCTGCACCACAGTTCGACTACCATAAAATCCGAAATGGAACCTTGACATGGCTGAGTGCACCACCATTCACCTGAAGTACCCGCCATCTGCCAGAAGCACATCTCCGCTCGCTATTAAGAGAGTATTATGATTTACGGTGGGCCATTAAAGGGCGAAAAGTGCTAAAAGAGGAGGAAAATACAAATTAGAACGAGCCCTTCACGGCACTTAAAACACCAGTCATTATACGCCGCCTTCTTCCACTTAGCCGACACTGGAATGAAAGGGGTGGCCCATGATTACATTTTGAGGAGCTGGGGACCCTCCGGGGGTTTGAGTGAGTTTGGAACGCTTCGGGGGGGTGCATTCTTTTTTCACCAAGGAAAATTTGGCAAGCGTGGAAAGTTCTTGGGTAATAAAATAAGCAAGTGGCCCGAGATAGAGTGGACAAATGCTTCAGAATGTAATCTGAGAAATTCCGGAAGAAGTCTATGGGAAGATATTACTTTAATTGCTCAAGAAATTTCCCCCAAAACTTCTCTAGGAAAGAACGAAAAGCGTGGTTAATTCTTAATTTATTTTTTTTTAATTATCTTTTTGTATTTATATATTTTTTATTTTAAAAAATCTTTATAGAAAATCCCAGCTACCTACATTTAAAGTTATTTATTATATAGTAATATTAATTTATTTTAATTTAATTAGTTGTCATTTATGAGTAAGAGAGGTTTTATAAATAAGTTGCGATTCCGATATATATTAATAAAAAAATTGAAGAAATTTGAACAACTTCCAGGAAAAATATATTTAGCGCAATCCTGAGAATAAATTGACAAGAGACTCTCGTCCGGAGTGGAAGTATATTTCGAGCAGCCAACCCGCAGCTGAGTATCGGGTTTTCGGCTTAGAAGGGGAATCTACCCAAGATATATATGTCTGTAAATATATTAAATATTGTATGTCTCATTTAAATAAAGTTATGAGTTCTCAAACCTGCGTCTCTAGTCTCAATCCAACCACACCTAGTCACAATTTGATTACCAAACCTGCACACTACATTTATGTAGTAAATTTATAAGTGTTATATATTTTGATTTTCAATTGCTTTTCACTTCTTTCTTTTTTCTCAGAACTCACAAAAGGTTCTTTTTCACTTAGTTCTCATTTCACTTAGGTTTATTAAAAATGATTGTTTCCTAACAATGACGACGTTATTTGCTGCTACAGTGATAATCACATTAATGTGTTTTGAAATATTGTTGTTATGTTCACTTCATACAAAACAAAAAGTTAGAATATTTTATTGATATTTACAAAAGTCGAAAACTGCTGAATGTTCGTATATCAATTTGCCTCGTAGCATCAAATTGAAAATATGATTTCTTTTAATTTATTGTGTTGAAAATCCATTAGAGATTTGTGTAATCAATGAAATGAATAAACATTCATCTTTCCTTAAATACATTAAATTATTTTTTATATTAATATTGGAAAAGAATTCATCTTTATGATTACTTATTTATTATACAATTGACTGGTCTTAACTTTAAAACATTTACCAGTGAGCCTTCCAATATCTTTTGAGTCTATTGATTACATCACAGGATTTTAAATACTCTAGTGTTCACATAATGATCAGAAATATAATAAATGAAGTCGCAGGTGTATAAATTCACAAAAGTAAACACCAAACATTATTTAACATAATGTATCAATTTAGGTTTGACAATACTTTGCTTCGAGCCCATCAGGCCCTTGTATTTATTAAATTACACTATTATAAACATTAACAGATTGAAAAAAGTATCTATATAAATCTAAATAAATAAATCTTAATAAATCTAAAAGTTAAAAACATTATTTAATTTCATAGCAATAAGATAAAACAAAATAAAATCTACGTTTTTTTGTGAACTAATCATCAAATATTCTAAAAGTTTTAACAGACGCCCTTGTTTCGTTATTCAACTTGAAGCAAAGTTCCTTTGCCCCTCGAATAATAAGTTTGCCGCGGCTCGCACATCCAACAATTGTCCCCCGTAATTTAATTTAAGAAGCATCCTACTTGTGAAACAATGATGACAGCGTTGTTTCTGATTAATTGATTTTTCTCCCACGCAAACTCTGGAGGTCATACACATCGTAAACCTATTGTTTGCGTGGCCAGCAACATTAAGCAATCTTTGAACACTGCCTGTTAGCCCCGGCCGAAACCAGTTTGCTTCATGTTGAAAGTAACAAAACAAGCCCGTGTGCTATGCGTTTAAGAATTTATCCTAAAACATTATCAATAACTTCCATATTCATTTGGGTTCCAGATGAAATCTCTTTTATTTTCCCAGTACAAAATAGAGTTGCATTTATTTAACGACCATGGTCATTAAGTAAAATTTAAAATATGTAACTGCCATTAAAACTCACAAAACAAAAAATCAAATGTATTAACTTTCAATTTCTTCTACTTTGCTGAATAAAATTTTAAATATATATTAAACTTTTTTTCCTAAAATTCTTCCCAGTATGTTTAAATTAAAAGAAAAACTACCAGAAAAGAAAAAACAGAGGTGTGACATTATGAAGTTAACTTAATATCCATATTTATAGGAAGCGATTTAAAAGGCTGAGAAATTACAGTACTGATGATAGGTTTTAATCAAGTTAATACATTTTTTTTTAATATAGATACTATTTGTGCGTAATATAATAATTTATCGTACATTTTTTACTTAATTTTTTCACAAATTGTTTTCATAAAAAAGATGTCGAAAAAGAAAATGCAGTGTTAATGACATATAGAAAGTATATCCGCATAAGTATTTTCTAAAGTATAAAAGTATACAAAATATAAATACTTTCTATATGAATGTATAGAAAGTTAACTTTATAATCTATCCACCATTGTTTATATGAACCTGTTTAAAGGGCTGATAAATTATTGTATGAACAATAATATTATTCAATTTATTACATTTTTCAATATATAGGACACTATTAATCTAATATAGTAATTTATCTTATATATTAAATTTATATAGTTTTTACTTTATCAGATTTATTAATTATAGTATGACTAGTCTTATAATTGGGGCCTGTTGGCAGAGTTATTAGCTCTTTGGCGCTCGATGCATAGGGTTTGAGATTCAGCGGTGCCATGAATGTTTGAAGTGATTTGAAATCCACTTCAAACATCCATGGTCCCGGTCTAATAAGGCTGTAGAGCGTTGGGCGTAGAACCTTCCAGTAAAAAAATAATAATACTAATAAATAAATAAAAACATCTCCTTTCACGAAATCTGCCAGTAGGCAGACAGCCTTTGCCTATAATGGGGCAAAATGAGCCCCAATAAAGAAGAAATTTTATAATTGGGGCCGGATGTCCGATTGACTAATGTTTGGTTCTTCGGTTTCGAATCCCGGTACGCCATCGATGTTTGTAACGGTTCCGAATCCATTTTAAACCGTAGGTCTCGGTTTAATATGAGTGTAGAGCGTTGGGGTAGGGCAGAAAACTCTACTCCGTTAAAAGAAACGTTGAAGAAGAAGCCTTATAATATTTTCTACTATTTATTTAAGACATATTTTTTTCTTTATTAATATTATCAATTGATTTTCAAAAATGTAACTGATTTATAAATATAAAAGAATTTGAATTAATATTCTTATATATATTTTCATATTGACAAGTGGTTTATCCAACTATACGAAATTTGAAAAAAATACTTCTGGACTTAAAAAATTCATGTCATATTTCTCAAAAAATAATTTTTTATTGCATCAATGAAATATAATGATAAAAAGGAGAAAGAATAACAGTTCTTTTAAACAAATATTCTTTTTAAATTATCATAAGAGATTTTCATTGTTCTTTATCAAAAACCTTCGGATAATCACTTTATAGTTAAAAAAATTACCTGAACAATAAATCGCCCACATTTCACGTGCAAGAAATATCAAACACAAAATCTGAAATAAAAAAAAAATAAAAAAGTGTTCTTTTTCAGTGACAGCACCTATTTCTGCCTCAAGTAAAATTAATTACATTGACAACGAAAAACAACACAGAATAAAATAAAAAAAATATTGAAAATTTTAATGAAAGAAAAAAAATATGACGTTAATATTCTTTTTAAAAATATTGCAATTTCTCACTAAACTTTGATATAAAATCTAAAACTAACTGTAGGATCGAACATTATGTAGATTTATTTTAAGCTAATATTTACATCGCGATACACCGTAGTTTTCAATGAATAAAACATTATCCATAAAAGAATTTTGCGCAAATTATTATTTTTAATTTATACAAAATTCCTTAAGAATGCCAAGGGCTTAAATGAAGATAGATATCTTTTTATTTACTTTAGAAGTATTTTTCTCGCCAGCTATTTACATTTAATGTACTTATAAAATCGTAATTATTTGTAAATAAATGCATTTTTTAAAGGAATATTAAAATATCCGCTTATTTAAAAGAAATTGTATAAACCTTACTTGGGGGCTTTTCTGAATACAGTAAAAAAATACTCTTTTTACGAATTATATACAAGACAAAGGATAATGAATACTTATATTCATGTATATATAATTCTTTAGAAATAGAACTTGAATTTTTGAGTATCAGTCATTGCAGATTAATTCAAAATGTTAATTGCAGAATCTTGAAAATCTTGCACATTACACGGAACTTATTTGAGATAAAGTATTTTAATTATTTAATTGAAGAAGTTATTTATTATTTTGTTAATCTAACAATATTTGGGATATTAAATATGAATAATGCATATCCAATATTTCTAAAAAAATGGAGATATAAAAGTATTAATAGCTATATAAATTTATTTTAGAATAATTGATGATTCCGAGATAAAAAAAAAGCAGTGTTTTAATTGTAACATATCATAACACTATTCTTCAAATAACTAAATGGTCATGAAAATCTTCAGGTCTAAAAAAGAATACTAACCTTTTTAGAAATTTTATCCTGTTTTTAATTTTATTTTGTTATTAAATGAAACTGGTTTTCAAAATTAAGTTCACTTATTTTTAAATAATTCATTTATTAAATGAAATTGAAATAAATTTGTTTATTTACACAAAAAAATTATTAGCTCAAGTTAAAATGTATATAGAATTATGTAATATCACAATATTTTAAAAGCTAATTAGCAAATAAAACTAAACTATTAATTAATGGGATTAAAATAAAACTAATTTTAAAGTATTAAAATCGTTATTATGCATTAAAAACGAAATTACTATTTATATTTAATTAATTAAAAATGCTTAAATAAGAATTGATTCTAATTATAAATCTGTATACTTGAGAATTAATAATTATAATTATAATTATATTATGATTAATTATATATATTAAGAATAAAGTATAATTATTGTGTAGAAAATTGAAAGGATTATTAGCTAGTACAATAATTATAATTGAATTTCTTTAAGCTGATTATGATTTAATTATTTTATACTACGTTTATTTATAGGTATTATTAAGAATGTAAAGATATTTTTAAACATAATAAAATAAATATTTTAATAAAGACTGAAATGAATAGTATATTTCGTTTTGTTTTGTTTTGTTCTGTTTTAAATTATTCTTTTCATTTGTGATGTATACAATATTTTTTTAAACAATTAAAAAAAAACTCTACATGTTTTTTTTTTTTAATTTGTATTTTTAATGATAAATATTTATGATTTATTTGTAGTTTAATGGAAATCTATAAAATGAGACTTAAGTCATGTTATAATATATAAAAGTACTAATATAAACTTTCATTTTTATAATTAAACTGTTATTTTTGTAATTATTATGTATATAATTAAGACATTATTACTTCTTTAATTGATTTACTATTCTCAGCAAATAATTTAATTTTAAAATAAGTAAACTATTTATCAAGCTATCTGTATCTATATTTCTTTAAAATTAATACAATTTAAAATTATAAATTTGTAAATAATAACTATAGTGTGCAGGCTGGGCAATCAAATTGTAACTGGGTGTGATTGGGTTGAGATATTAGAGGCACAAGTTGGAGAACACATCACACACATACAATTAGAGACATACAATATTTAAAGACAGATAATTATAGATTCGTGAGAGGATTCCACTTCTAAGCCGAAAATCCAATATTCAGCTACGCGCAGGTTGGGCGAAATATACTTCCTCTCTGGCGAGAATCTGTAAGCCATTTAATATGCAAAGATGGGTTAAATAACATCAAATTAACTACTCATAATTTGAAGTCATATTTTAATGTAATTGTTTATTACACTTCAATATGATTATTGATATATACTCTACAATACATTTCACTCATTGAAAACATCATCACAACTGTTATATAGTTTAGAATTTTTTTAAATGAATGACTCAAGATATTTTTAGTTCCCAAAATTTCTTGTTTATTATCTGCAGAACTTTATAACCTGCAGATATTTGGGGGGTTTTTTTCAGATCAAAAGTATTAAAGATCTCGTATAATGATGGAGTAATTCGCGACTAAAATTATATAGGTATATCATTGTTATATCTCTGACATACGTTTTTCAGTTTTGAAGAGCGTTTTTAATGCAGCAATTATATAAAAAATTGCTATAAACTTAAGATAAAGGAAACCAGAAAGATGATACGTATTTAAGAGCTGAAGGGAAAACAAAGGAGATGAAATTTTTTGACGATTTGCAATCTTCATATTTCCTCGAAAGATGAAAATTTCGATTAGTATAACAATTACTGATTTTACTTTCTGTTGAGGCAGTTTTTAATCTTATCTATGTAACCATGCGTCACCCTACGCATTGGTGAGAGCTTCCCTTGTGGTATTCAGGAGAAAGTACCTATCGCGCTCCCTGCTCATACCCGAGTATCGGGGTTTCGGTTTAGAAGTGGAATCCTTCCACGAATCTGTAATTATATGTCTTTATATAGGTAAATATTGTCTGCCGTTAATTGTATGTGTGTGGTTCTTGTGCGTGCGTGAATAAAGTTGTGAGTTCTCCAACCTGTGTCTCCAGTATCTCAACCCAACCACACCTAGTTGTTTCAACCTACCTATAATTTCATTCACTAACAAACGCCGATGCATGAAAAGCATCGCATTTTGTCTCACTCTATAAAACTACTGCTTATTTTTATTGTCAACAACTATCAAACATGCTGTTGTTGTATCCCTCATGGAAGAAGGGAAGAAGGGGGCAGATGCTGTTTTTCCTGAAGTATCCGTAAATAGAAGTCTGACTTGGCTCCATATCGCTGAAGAAGGAGGGCACTGCCTTCCTGGACTATTAATGGAAACTACCCTGCATTTGCGTATCGTATGGGAGAAAACCCAGAAAACTCCCATAATGTTTATAAAATAATGGTAATCCGATTAACGAGGCAGTATGCTGAACATCCCAAATAACATCGAGTATCCAAGTATTTTTTTTAAACAGTGTTCATAACAAACCCTCTAGTGGACTGAACCATTGTTAAACATTTTAACTTAAAAAAAGATATACTACAAACAAAAACAATATTTCATAATGTCATATGATATTTAAAATGTTCAGTTATCCTCTGTGATTCTAGAGCTGCTCTGTTAGCTATTGTTTCTAACAATAATCCTAAAACCCAAGACATATTGGATTGCCGTTATCATCTTGAAAACCTGGCATCACTTGAAAAAACTATAGTCCTCCAGTGGGTTCCTGCCCACTGTGGGGCTCCAGGCAATGAGAAAGCCGACTTCCTGGCTAAAAGGGGGGCTTTAATCACACAAAAAATATCTCGTCCTATGCCCTTCCACTCTATCAAAAATCTCATCAAAAGATCAATTAAAGTCCTCGCTCAAGAAGACCTCTATAACCGTGTTTCCCAAAAGTCCTGGAAGAATGCCATCCCGAATCTATGTAATGTTCCAAGGCGTAGAGCAGTCGTTCATTTCCGACTAGCCACTGGACATGACTGCCTCCGTAAACATCTTTACAGACTCAAAATTGTTCCTTTCCCGATATGCACTCTGTGCAGCTCTGGAGAGGCCATGGACTCCACACATCTACTGTACTGTCCTGCTCTGAGCAAGACTTTTCTCGCCGAGCGATATTGGGAGGCTACAGATTTGTTAGATTAATGAACTCTGTTGCAGCATGGTTGTTGTTTGCTCTGTTCTTTTTTTTATTTTTCGTTGTTCTGTAACTGTTCATAATCTGCCATTGTAAATAAAAAAAAATAAAAAAATTTCATACTAATAATTTATATGACAGTTGAAAGTTAAGATTTTGTCTTTTTATATTGGAATAAAATGTAAGGCAAAATGAAACTAAATAAACAAATAGAACTATTTAAACCAGCTTAAAAATTAATAACTACCTGTGTTGAATATATGATTAAACTTTCAAAAACTTTCGACTTAACATTAGTAAATGAAATAAGTAGAAGTTCAGTTCCGTTAGAGATAACTTCAATGAAAAATGAAAGATGATATAATTAATAACTGAAACATAATTATCAAGTAAATCCTTTAATGCACTTTTTATGGGTTTTGAAATAATCTATCATTAAAAGTAATTCTCCTTTATTAACTATATATTATTACACGTATATTTAAAAGATAAATATTTTTATAAATTATCACGGAATCGATACAAAATTCATGAATCATCAGAAACTTCAGCGTTTTAACGTGTCTTTTGTTATCGTATAAATTAACTATTCACATTCGTTTTTATCGAGAATTTTTCATTAATAAAGACGAAACATACCATGATAAAAAAGGGTGAGATTCAAACATATCCTAAATTAAAATACTTTTAATTACTGTTTTATTTTATAGCTGGAAAGCTTCCGCTACATACGATTAAAACCATTGAACTTTTAATTCCTTTTCATTCGAAATCATAAAATGTGTGTGGATATTTTTTTTAATTTTTACGTTTAGTTATATTTTGATTTAAAAAAACATATTTGTGGTTATTTACGATTGCTAACAGACTACTACAACCTGAAAAAGCGGATGTTCGTTCTGATAAGTAAAACTGCATTTTAAAAGAAGATAGTAACATCGTTTAAAAATGTCACGTTTAAAAAAAGAAAATAAATAATTTAATTAAAAGTGAAGGTTATGCTCACCTCTTAATGACTCGAATTTTAATGAAGGCTACTAATTTATACGATTGCAAAAAAAAACTTTTATCGTATAACATTCTCTCATTTATTAAGAATTGTTGGAAAAATTAATGGTCGTTTAAATTGTAAGTAAATGACCGATTTTAAAGTATTAATAGATGATGAAGTATTGTTATAGTATTGTCTGATAACTTCAATAACGAAATAATTGTATAATAATAAAATAATTGTAACGAATTTTAATAACTGCTTCTAGTTTATAAAATGACCGTAGAGTGACAAACCAAACAAAGTAATGAGCGGAAAAAAAACCCATTGCGAACAGCGTGAAGCTCAGAGATTTAAAAGCACTTCTGAGTATTAATTCATTCATAAAAACACATCAAATTCATTCTCATTACTTTTTTTTTTAAATTTTCATGTTATCCTTCTTTATCTAACATTTCTGTGCATAATGAAAATGTTAATTTTTTTTTTTTTTTTTTTTTTTTTTGGATTTTAATGCATAATTTTATAATTTTATGCTTGAGTTCTGTCCTATTTTCAACATATTAATTTTCTCTGCTTTAATACGTAAGTAAAAATAAAGAAACACAAATTTATTGCCATATCTTTCCGTTTTATCGCTTAAAAAAACAGATGTTCAAGGCGAATTGAATAATTTTTTTTTTCCATAAAGGAAATAAAAGGACGAATAAGTTTGGCAGCCATTCATGTAAACAAGATGGAATGGATTTTTTATGTAATTTCAGCAACTTTTTTTTTTAGTTTTATTGCATTAATTAATAAAAGTCCATTATCATATTATTAAACTATTTCTTAATTAACTATTATATATTAAAAATAATTTTATTTTCTAACATGCAGTTATCACAGTTTTTCCAATACCTTATAAAGAGCGATATAGTTTTTTTATGCATATCGGCAATGGTGAAGAATAAAAAAAGTGAATACTTGTTGTTACATTGTTGAGAAAGAAAGCATATGAGAGGTCATAAATTCTCGCTTGTAGTCAATAACGGAAAAAAAGATGTTTTTTTTTCATTCTTATCGAATATCTGAAATCAATTTTTCTTTAGTCATTTTAGTTTAACTCTTGTTGCCTATCGGATATATTAAACAAGATTTCCAGCTACTTTATCAGTGCTATTTATTTAACTTCAGAGGAAACTTTATTTCGCCAATGTATCACTTTTCTAAATAATGCACTGTTTTTGCTTAAAGTGAATGGGAATAAAACATTAAATTTTCTACTTCTTATTTATATTAATACTTAGCATACAAATTTCGGGACTTATGTTAGAAAAGTAATGAAATGGCTATGATCTATGCTTTACCTCAGACCTGTTAGAGTTCAATTCGAAATATATTATTTAATCTAGGCAGTAATTTTATCACTACATCTATTTCAGAGAAAGGTGAAAATCCCTCCTCAATTACGTAAGTCCTCCTGTTCATTTGTGGTGCCCTATTTTCACTTTATCTGCACAATCTTGTATATCTTGCGAGTTTCCTGTCTCACCAACATAAATTTCTGAAGGAAACACAGGGAGGAAATACTTTTCTTCCTCAAATAAATCACAACTTCCCATGTAAACATGGAGCATGATACAATAAAACTAACTAACATCGATGATGGATATTACGAAACTAACTCCCTGCCACTACTGTCCATATTTGAGTAATGGCCGTCTTCCTGCTAGGGGCCCACCATGGGGCTGTTGCCCCAATGAAGAAGAAGAGATCTCTTAATTGGGGCCAGATGGCCGATTGACTAGTGCTCGATGCTGCGAGGTTCGATGGGGGGCCACGGATGTTTGTAGTGGTTCGGAATTCAATTTAAATAGTAAATCCTTGTCTAATATGACTGTAGAGCATTGGGCGTAGGGCTGAAAACCCTTCATCGGTAAAAGAAAACAACATCGCATTTTTTGGTATCTGACAACAGAAGGTCATGGCCCACCATGGGGATGTCGCGCCGTTGAGGACGAAGTCTTATAATATTTTCTGTTATTTATTTTAAACAATTTTTATTATTTTATTGTTATTATCAGTTGATTTTAATATAACTGATTTTAAATATAAAGAGAATTCAATTAATGTAATATTATGTGTAGAAAACTATTATGTTTATAATTTATTAAGATTGTATATAGTACCACATTGAAACGAATTGTTTATCCAACTATGTGAGAAATATAAAAAAATACTTTTCGAATTTAAAAGCTCATTTCATATTTCACGAAAAATAAATTTTTATTGTATCAATTAAATAAAATAATAAAAAAATGAATAATACTACTTTTAAACAATTTTTTTTTATATAAATTAGCATAAGAACTTTTCATTCGTCTTTATAAAAAAATTTCGGATTATCACTTTATGATTAAAATAAAACTATTTAAACAATAAATCGCCAACACTCCACGTGCATGAAATATCAAATGTAAAATCTTAAAAAAAATATATATATAATTTTTCAATGGCAAGATCTATTTCTGCCTCAAGTAAAATTAATTACATTGACAACGAAAAACAGCACAGAATAAAATTAAATAAAAAAAAATATTGAAAATTTTAGTAAAAGAAAAAAAAATGAAATTAATATTCTTTTGAAAAATATCTCAATTTCTCACTAAACTTTGATATAAAATCTAAAACTAATTGCAAGTTCGAAGATTATGTAGATTTCTTATAAACTAATATTTACATCGCAATGCAGCGTAGTTTTCAATGAATAAAACATTATCCTAAAAAAATTATTATTTTTAATTTATACAAAATTCCTTTAGAATAGGTTAATGCCAAAGGCTTAAATGAAGATAGATATCTTTTTATTTACTTTCAAAGTGTTTTTCTCATGAGCTGTTTACATTTAATGTGCTTATAAAATTGAAATTCTTTCTAAATAAATACATTTTTAAAGGAATATAAAAAATATATATCCGCTTCTTTTAAAGAAAATGTATAAACCTTACTTAGGGGCTTTTCTGATTACAGTAAAAAAATACACGTTTTACGATTTCTATACAAGACAAAGGATAATGATTACTTAAATTTATGGATGCATAATTCTTTGGAAGTAGAATTTAAATTTTTCAGTATTAATATATGCAGATTTCCTGAAGATGTTAATTGCAGAATCTTGATAATTTTGCAGATTACATGGACCTTATTTGAGATAAAAATTATTATTTTGTTCCTCTAATTATATTTGGGATTTTAAATATAAATAATGCATTTCTAATATTTCTAAAAAATGGAAATATAAAAAATTAATAGGCGTATAAATTTATTTAAGAATAATTGATGATTTCGAGATTAAAAAAAGCAGTGTTGTAAATATAACATATCATAACACAAATCTTCAATGATTAAACGGTTATGATAATAAAATTAATATTAGCCTTTTATATTAATTTTATTATAAAAGGATTAGATATTATCTTAGATATTATTTAGATATACTCTTTAGCTAATAAAATTAATATTAGCCTTTTACAGAAATTTTATCCTGTTTCTAATTTTATTTTATTATTGAATGAAACAGGTTTTCAAAAATTCTTTAAGTTCACTTATTTTTAAATAATTCATTTATTAAATGAAATTAAAGAAAATTTATTTATTTATACATATAATAATTTTTTTAGTTATGAGCTCAAGTAAAATGCATATAAAATCAAGCAATATTATAATATTTTAAAAGATAATTAGCAAATCACACTATACTGTTAACTTATTTTTTAAAAATATTATAATTAACATTAAGTTAATGTTAAATTATAGAGATTAAAATAAAATTAATTTTAAAGCATTAAAATCTTTATTGTGAATTAAAAAACGAAATTACTACTTATATTTAAGTAATTACAAATGCTTAAATAAGAAAATTCTAATTATACTTGAGAATAAATAATTATATTATGAATAAAGAATAATTATTATATGTTATTAATTAGCCCAATAATTATAATTGAATTTCTTGAAGCTGCTTATGATTTAATTATTTTATACTACATTTAATTAAAAGTATTTTTTAAGAATGTGAAAACTTTCTTTTGAATATAATGTGGACTATTTTAATAAAGTCTGAAATGCATTAAAATAATTCATAATGTTTCGAACTATTGTTTTTCATGTGCGTTAGTTTTTTTTAAAAGTAATAAAAAGTTCTACATGTTTTTTTATTATTTTGTATTTCTGATGTGTAACATTTATGATTTATTTTTAGTTTAATGAAAATCTATCATTGGAAGTTACATTTGAAAAATATTTTTTTTTTAAATCATAAGGCTTAAATAGTAATATAATATATAACAATACTAATATCAACTTTCATTTTTGCAGTGTCTAGGTTTGTCAGGCCCAGAGTGCTTTTATTTGTAGCTCTACTGTCATTTTATGCACACTTTAGGCTAATAAGACCGTGAACTAGTTTAAAGTTGGTTTCTGAACCACTAACAACCATCTATGCCACCACCAGGATTCGAATCTGAGGCCTGTAGTACCAAAGGCCAGAGCTCTAGGCAATTAACCATCAGGCCGCATACAGGTTGGAGAACTCACAGGTTTATTTACACATGCACAAATGCTACACACATACAATTAGAGACATACAATGTATAGAATATTTAACATATTACATTACTACTTCTAAACCGAAAACCAGAAACTCGGCTACGCTCAGGGGCGCACAATATACTTTATCTACGGTGAGAGTCTGTAGGCCAGCTAACCATTTCTGATAACCTAATTAACCACTACCTGCGCGTACCTAATTATCGGAGTTTCGGCTTAGAAGTTGAATCCTTGCACGAATCTATAATTATATGTCTTTAAATATGTTAAACATTGTGTGTCGTTAATTGTATGTGTTTAGTGGTTGTGCGTATGTAAATAAAGTTGTGAGTTCTCCAACCTGTGCCTTACAGTATCTCAACACTACCACACTCATTACTATCCAGTTGCCCCAACCTACAACTTTACATCTATAATTTCATTCCAAGGGGATTTCATTTACTAACAAACACTGATGCATGTAGCTCATTTTGTCTAATTATATAGAAGTGATGATTTCTTCTATTGTCAACAACTGTTAAACATTTTAACATAAAATCAAAAATATAACAACAAACAAAAGCAATGTTTCATAAATTTGAAATGCAAGTCTTTATATTTTCCAATAAATTATATGGTAACTAAAGAGGAAATTTCATTTTTTTTTGTATTGGAATAAAATGTAAGACAAATAGAACTATAAAAGCCAGCTTAAAAATTAATAACTACCTGTGTTGAATGTTTTATTAATTTTACAAAAAAAATTTAATTAACATTATTAAATCAAATAAGTAGAAACTCAGTTCCGTTAGAGATAACTTCAATGAAAAATGAAAAATGATATAATTAATAACTGGAAATTAATTATCAAGTAAATCCTTTAATGCACTTTTTAAGGGTTTTGAAATAATCTATCATTAAAAGTAATTTTCCTTTATTAACTCCAGTCATGCCAAGTATATTTAAAAGATAAACTTTTTTATAAATTATCACGGAATTGATACGAAATTCATGAATCATCACAAACTTCAGCGATTTAATGTGTCTTTTGTTATCGTAAAAATTAACGATTCACACTCGTTTTTAACGAGAATTTGTCATTAATAAAGACGAAACATACCGTAGTAAAAAAGGGTGGGATTCAAAAAAAAAAAACTTAAACACTTTTATAACTGTTTTATTTTATAGCTAAAATGTTTTCGCTCCATATGATTAAAACCATCGAACTTTTAATTCCTTTTTTTCGAAATCATAAAATGTGTATCGATATTTTTTTTATTTTTACGTTTAGGTTTTTATATATTTTAATAAAAAAAATCATATTTTGATTAAAAAAAAAAAAAAAAAAAAAAAACATTACGATCGCTAAAAGGCCACAATCTGAAACAGCGGATGTTCGTTCTGATAAGCAACACCGCATTTAAAAAGAAAATAATAACATACTTTAAAAATTTCAAGTTTAAAAAAAAAGTAAGTAAATAATTTAATTAAAAATGGAATTCATTTCAGCTCGTAATGACTCAAATTTTAGTAATAGTGCTAGTTTATACGATTGCAAAAAAAAATTATTATTTTATATTTTTTTTTCCTTTATTAAAAAATGTTGGAAAATGGTGATAAATTCATTTAAATTGTAAGTAAATTACCTACTTTAAAGAATTAATAGATGATGAAGTATATAACATTATTAACTTCAATAATGAAATAATTGTATATAATTGTATAATAATAAAATAAATGTAGCGAATTTTAATGAGTGTTGATAGTTTATATGATTGCAAAAAAATGATTGCAAAATAACATTATTACATAATGTTCTCTTGTTTAGTCTAGCTTACATCAACAAGAAAGTGGTTTTGTACCTAACTATAATTACATTCAGGTAACAAATTTACAATTGAAATTGAAATTTAAGATGACTACCAACAATTCTGGTTGCAAATGCAGCTTATTATGGATTACAAAAGTTTTTCATTACATTTCCTTCGTCCTATTTGGATTTAAGATTGACGTAAATTAGTTATTGAAAAAAGATCGAAGGTAACCCACTACGAATAGAGAGAATAGTGACTTAAGATTTCTGAGTATTAATTCATTCATAGAAGAACACCAGATTCATTCTCATTAGGTTCTTTATTTTATTTTATTTTATTTAATTTTTATATTATCCTTCGTTATCTTACTTTTCTGTGTGTAATGAAAATATTACTATGGTGGATTTTAATCAATAAATGTATAAATTTAAGCTTCAGTCTGTCCTTATTTTCAACATTTTTTTTACTATGCTTTAAGACGAACGTAAAGATAACGAAACACAAATTTATTACTATATATTTCTGTTTTTTTGCTTAAATAAAATAGATATTCAAGGCGTATTGAGAAATTTTTTTTATTTCTATAAGGGAGACTATAGAACAAATAGAAATTGGCAACCATACTTGTAAACAATACGGGATGGATTTTTTATATAACTTCAGCAACGGTTTTTTTTTTTTTAGTTTTATTACATTAATTAATAAAAGTACATTACCATATTATTAAACTATTTCCTAATTAACTATTATATCCTAAAATAATTTTATTTTCTAACATGCAATTATCACAATTTTTCCAATATCTTATAAAGAGCGATATAGTTTAGAGCGATATATCTGCAATGGTAAAGAATAGAAAAAATGCAAATACTTGTTGTTACATTATTGAGAAAGAAAGCATATGAGAGGTCATAAATTCTCGCTTCTAGTCAATAACGGCGAAAAAAAGATAATTTTATTTTCATTCTTATCGAATTTCTAAAATCAATATTTCTTTAGTCATTTTAGTTTAACTCTTGTTGGATATATTAAACAGGATTTTCAGCTGCATTATCAGTGCTATTTATTTAACTTCAGAGGAAACTCGCGTTTTTCCAATGTATCACTTTACTAAATAATGCATTGTTTTTGCTTAAAGGGAATGGGAATAAAACATTAAATTTTCTACTTGTTATTAATATGAATACTTCGCATACAAATTTCGGTAAGTATGTTAGAAAATTAATGAAATGGCTATGATTTATGTTATTCATTTCAGATCTGTTGGAGTTCAATTCGAAATATATTCCTCGGTCTATGCAGTCCTTATTGTAATTCACTATTGTATACTACTATAGTGTCCTATTGTATCACTACATCTTGTTGAGAGGAAGGTGAAATACCCCCTCAATTATGTTTGTCGAGGGCTCTTGACCATTTTTGGTAAAATATTTTCCCTTTATCAGCCCGATTTTTTCTCTCTCTCAAGTTTCCTATCTCCCCAATATAAATATCAAAATTATTATTTCACTTTATATTCTGATGGCAGAGAGGAAATATTTTTATTTTCTTAAAATTAATCTCCAAGTACCCATATAAGCACCGAAGATGGATACAATAAAACTTGACTCCCTGGCACTACAGTCCATGTTGGACCATAGCCTTCTGCCTAAATGCAGATTCCGAAACAGGATATATTTTCACTTTACAAGATAAGGTTGTCAGACCTACGCCCAACGCTTTACAGTCGTATTAGACCACCCGACTCGTGGCGTAGTGGCAACGTGCTCACCTAACGTGCAGGGCAGCTAAGGATCAAATCCTCTGGATGTATGATTGTAGTCACTACTTTCAGAAATCAAGAGATTCAATGCGATTGTGACAATGTGTCTCGCATCTTCTGCTTGGTGGGGGTGTTCTGGGTTTTCTTCCATACGAAACGCAAATACGGGCAGTTATGCCTAAACGTCCTCCCTGAAGGCACAGTCCATCTCCTTCACCCGTCGGGGAACTGGTATGTAAGAGTATGTATGTAAGAGGCCTACTGATGTCCTACCACACCTTTTTAACTGATAAGAGGCTACATTGTCCTATGTATGTTGGTGAAGTGTGGAGAAAAGAAAAGTCATATTAGACCGGGGCCTACGGTTTAAAGTCGATTTCGAACCACTAAAAATATCCATGACACGACACCACTGGGACTCGGACCAAAAATATGTGGTACCGAACGCCAGTCTCTTGATCATTAGGTCCCATACAATAAAGCTATGGATCTTAAATTTATCCATTGAATAAAGAAAATTTAACGAGACGGGGTAATGTGAGAACTGTAACTGTCCTATTCTTCAGATGCTTCCCTGGAGGCGTTTCTCCCAAATTGCAGTAAATGCAGGGAAACAACATTGATCCACCTAAGCTGTGTACCTATAATAATGGTGCTCAACAAGACTAGTGATTCGATAAGAAAAACATGAAAAGGTATAAAGATTATCCCTCTTTCTCCCGCCCCTCCCCCAACCTATACAAAATATATTTGTATTTATTATTATATCTATTCATTTCTTTCTATTCATTGTTAAACTTTATATTTATATATATATATATATATAGAGAGAGAGAGAGGATGCTATTTTGTTTAATATAATATTTTATCTTATATATTAAATTTATATAGCATTCATTTTATCAGATTTATTAATTATAATAGGACAAGTCTTATAATTAAGGTCTGATGGCCGATTAACTAGCGCTATGGCGCTCGGTGCCTCGGGTTCGAGTCCCTGAGGTGCCATGAATGTTTGATCTGGTTCGGAATCCATTTTAAGCTGTAGGTCTTTGTCTAAGTTTTGGCCATAGGACTGACAACCCTACTCCTTAAAAAGAAAAAAAACATCTCATGTTTCGTAATTTGCCAATAGACAGAAGCTCATGACCACCATGGGCTGTCACGCCATTGAAGAAGAAATCTTATAGTATTTTCTATTATTTATTTAAGATTACTATTTTTATTAAGATTTATTTCCTTACTAATATTATTAGTTGATTTTCAAAAGTTTAACTGATTTATAAATATATTGGAAATGGAATTAATATTGTTGTATGTACAGAAACTTTCGTGATTCATGCTTAAACTTTATGGTGTATATACACATATATGCATTGTATGTGTGTAAATAATATATATATATATATATATATATATATATAATGTCCCTGTCTAATATGACTACAGAGAGTTGGGTATAAGTACGACAACTCTGTTAAATGACAACATCTAATGTTTCGGAATCTGCCAGTAGGCAGAAGGCCTTGGCCCAACCATGAGACTGTCGTACCATGAGACAGTGTTAAAGAAGAAGCCTTGTAATATTTTCTATTATTTATTTAAGACAATTTTTATTCCTTTATTATTATTGTTATTAGTTTATTTTCAAAAATTTAACTGATTTATAAATATAAAGGAATTTGAATTAATTGTATATATTTTCATATCGAAAGGAACAATCAATGAAACATAATAATAAAAAGAAGAAAGAATAATACTTCTTCTGAACAAATATTCATTATAAATTATCATAAGAGATTTTCATTGGTCTTTATCAAAAAAGTTCGGATTATAACTTTATAATTAAAATAATTATCTAAACAATAAATCGCCAACATACCACGCGCAAGAAATATCAAATGCAAATTCTTAAAAAAAGAAAATTTTTATTTTTCAGAGGCAACACCTATTTCTGCCTCAAGTAAAATTAATTACATTGGCAACGAAAAACGACAGAAAATAAAAAAAAATATATTGAAAATTTTAGTAGCAGAAAAAAAAATGAATTTAATATTCTTTTGAAAAATATCACAATTTCTCTCTAAACTTTGATATAAACCCGAAACAAACTGTAGGATCGAACATTATGTAAATTTCTTTTAAGCTAATATTTACATCGCGATACAGCGTAGTTTTCAATGAATAAAACATTGTCCATAAAAGAATTTTGCGCAAATTATTATTCTTAATTTATACAAAATTCCTTAAGAATAGGTTAATGCCAAGGGCTTAAATGAAGATAGATATATTTTTATTTACTTTAAAGGTGTTTTTCTCGAGAGCTGTTTATAATTTAATGTGCTTATAAAATAGTAATTATTTCTAAATAAATTCATTTTTAAAGGAACATAAAAATAACCGCTTATTTTAAAGAAAATGTATAAACCTTACTTAGGGCTTTTCTGATTATAATAAGAAAAAAGCATGTTTTACTCTTTATATTCAAGACAAAGGATAATGAATACTTATATTTATGTATACATAATTCTTTGGGAGTAGAATTTGAATTTTTTGAGTATTAAATCATTGCAGATTATCCGAAAATGTTAATTGTAGAATCTTGAAAATCTTGCAGATTACATGAACCTTATTTGAGATAAAAAAAAATTATTATTATGTTCCTCTAATTATATTTGGGATTTTAAATATAAATAATGCATACCTAATATTTCTAAAAAATCGAAATATAAAAATTTAATAACTGTATAATTTTTTTCAGAATAATTGATGATTTCGAGATACAAAATAGCAGTGTTTTAATTGTAACATAAATATTCAATTAGCTATATGGTAAGGAAATTCTTCTGTTATTCAGTTACTAATTTTATTTTATTATTGAATGAAACTGCTTTTTAAAAATTATTGTACACATAAAATAAAAATTATTGTACATATACACATTAAGTACACATATTTATAAATAATTCGTTTATTAAATGAAATTAAAGTCAATTTATTTATTTACGCATACAATTATTTTTCTTTAAAAAAAATCTAACTCAAGTAAAATGCATATAAAAAGATGTAATATCATAATATTTTAAAAGATAGCAAATAAAACTAAACTATTAATTTATTTCTAAAGAAGTATTAAAGTAATATTAAGTTTAATGGGAAATTAGAGAGATTAAAAAATAATTTTAAAGTATTAAAATCGTTATTATGCATTAAAAACGAAATTATTATCTATTAGCTCACCCTCTCCCTATATATATCTTGTTCAAATTTATAATCGTTCATAAAATACTTTTTATTCATCCATTGAAGTTCAAATACACCGTGTTGAACTTGTAGTGGATGACACTTGATGTTAATGCATTTTTTCAAATATTAATTCAGTAACAAAATTTAATTAATCAATTTTAGATTTTATTAGATTTAAGTTGCATATATCTACCAATAAATGGCCCCAGATAAAGTTAAAAAAATGAATGAAAATTATTACAAAGGACTTTCTGCAATATAGTGAAAGAAAAGTAGGAATTCACTTAAAATTATTTTTAATATTACTTGTTTCTTTGGTTTGGTTTGTCGCTCTACGGTCATATTTTGACGTGAGGGCTAATTAGACAGTGACAACAATTTAAAAAGATTTCCGAACCACTAATAAACATTCAAGCCACAGCCAGGATTCAAACCTGAAGCCTGTTTGTACTTAACGCCAAAACGCTAGCCAAATGGCCATCAAGCACTGTTTTGTTCACTTATTTTTATTTCTTCCACAGACTTTTATTGGATGTCACAGACTTCATACCTAAACAATATCATACATGATAATAAAAATATTCGGATGCATCTAAAATTTTCTCTGCATGAAAAATTGAAACAGCACATTACATAAACAACGCAACAAACTTTCATAAACTAAGACCGCCGCTTTTTCGGTACCCTGGGGCATTGGCAAAAACAATATGCCTCTTCAAAAAATAATAAACCTGCAGCATAGTACGACCACCATAAAAGCCGAAATGGAAACAGGAGAGTCAAGAAATGGAACCTTGACATGGTTGAGTGCACCACCATTCACCTGAAGTACCCGCCATCTGCCAGAAGCACATCTCCGCTCGCTATTAAGAGAGTATTATGATTTACGGTGGGCCATTAAAGGGCGAAAAGTGCTAAAAGAGGAGGAAAATACAAATTAGAACGAGCCCTTCACGGCACTTAAAACACCAGTCATTATGCGCCCGCCTTCTTCCACTTAGCCGACACTGGAATGAAAGGGGTGGCCCATGATTATATTTTGAGGAGCTGGGGCCGCTCCGGGGGTTGAGTGAGATTGGAACGCTTCCTCGGGTGCGTTCTTTTCTCGCCAAGGAAATTTTGGCAAGCGTGGAAAGTTCTTGGGTAATAAAAATAGCAAGTAGCCGGAGATGGAGTGGGCAAATGCTTCAGAGTGTAATCTGAGAAATTCCGGAAGAAGTCCACGGGAAGATATTACTTTAATTGCTCAAGAAATTTCCCCAAAACCTCTCCAGGAAAGAACGAAAAACTTGGCTGAATTAATTAATTAATTAATCGTAATTATTTTTTTTAATTTATCTTTTTATAATTTTTTTTATTTAAAAAAATCTTTATAGAAAATCACGGTTATCTAAATATAAAATTATTTATTATATAATAATATTAATTCATTTTAATTTAATTAATTGTTATTAATTATATTGAGAGATGTTTGATAAATAAGTTGTGATTCCGATATATATAAATAGGAAAAGAAAGAAATTAAAAAACTTTCATTAAATAAAGAAAAGGAAAACTATGATTAAAAACGGTAGAAAAAAAATTATCTATTTTATTTTTTTTATACATAAAGAAAATCAAAATGCGGTTTTTGAATGCCCACAAATGTTTTGTAAACGCCTCCTGTGGTGTTCAGGAGAAATAATCAATTGGCCTGTAGACTCTCACCGAGAGAAAGTTCTATTTAGCGCAAACTTGAGCTTCTAAAAAGAAACGTTTAATTGGCCTGCAGATGAATCTCACATAAAGAGGTTGTATATTCTTTCATTTAGAGGTTGTATATTTTTTTTATATTTTCACCCTGCACTTTAACAGAGAGGTCTGGCTCAAAAGTGGAGTCCTTCCATTATGCTCTAATTATATTCTGGTTGCTTTACGTTTTGTGTTAAATATCATCTAATTGCGTGTGCGGGGAGAATGTGTGCATAAATATAAATGTTAGTTGTGAAACATGTGCCTCAAGTATCTCAACCTAACTATACCCATTACAAATTACTAAAGCTGTGGCACGCGGTGCCGTAAGTATTGGGTTTGAATCCGGCGATGCCATGCATGTTTGTAGGAGTTCGGAATTCACTTTAAACCGTAGGTTCCTGTCTAATATAACTGCAGATTATTGTTCGTGGGGCTGGTAAACCTACCTCGTGAAAAGGATGCATCTCTTGTCTCTAATTCTACCGTTAGGCAGATGGCAATGGCCCACCATGAGGTTGTTACGCAAAGGAAGAACAAATCTATTTAAAGAAGTCGGCCAAACTTAAGACACGCGTAAATATACTAACGCTCAATTGGTGAATATACAATGCATAAAAGAAGCAATAGGTCCCGATATTACAAGAAGATATACCAAATTCAATAGCCGCAGAAATATACCAATGCTTAATATCCGAAGACAACTCATGGAGAAACAAATGACTGCAGCATTACCACAAATTTAATAATTATATGTAGTTCATTATAAAGTAACATTTTAAAATAGAAACGATGAGAAATAAAACTCTCAGTCGTTTTCTGACTTAATTATCTTTAGCATTAAAATTAGCAAAGTTGTCACCACAGCAGAAATTGACAAAGTCATCTGCCAATTTCATTTTTTCTTCTGTCGCTCTACGGTCATATTTTGCATACGAAGACAAAGTAGGCCAAACCTACAATTTAAAAAGGTTTCCGAACCACTAATAAACATCCATTTCACAGCCAGGATTAAAACCTGAAGCCAGCTAAAGGCCTAAACTTGGCCCCTTAGCAATCAGACACTTTTTTTGGTTCAATCATTTTTATTTCTTCCTCAGACTTTTATTGGATGTCACAGACTTCATAATAAAACAATATCATATACGATAATAAAAATATTCGGATGCATCTAAAACTTTCTCTGCATGAAAAATTGAAGCACCTCATTACATAGACAACGCAACAAACTTTCATAAACTACGACAACCTTTTTTGGATTAATAGTACCCTGGGGCATTGGCAAAAACAATATGCATCTTCAAAAAACAATAAACCTGCAGCACAGTCCGACTACCATAAAAGCCGAAATGGAAACAGGAGAGTCAAGGAATGGAACCTTGACATGGCTGAGTGCACCACCATTCACCTGAAGTACCCGCCATCTGCCAGAAGCACATCTCCGCTCGCTATTAAGAGAGTATTATGATTTACGGTGGGCCATTAAAGGGCGAAAAGTGCTAAAAGAGGAGGAAAATACAAATTAGAACGAGCCCTTCACGGCACTTAAAACACCAGTCATTATGCGCCCGCCTTCTTTCACTTAGCCGACACTGGAATGAAAGGGGTGGCCCATGATTACATTTTGAGGAGCTGGGGCCGCTCCGGGGGTTGAGTGAGATTGGAACGCTTCCGGCAGTGCGTTCTTTTCTCGCCAAGTAAAATTTGGCAAGCGTGAAAATTTCTTGGGTAATAAAATAAGCAAGTGGTCCGAGATGGAGTGGGAAAATGCTTCAGAATGTAATCTGAGAAATTCCGGAAGAAGTCTACGGGAAGATATTATTTTAATTGCTCAAGAAATTTCCCCGAAACTTCTCTAGGAAAGAACGAAAAGCGTGGCTGAATAGCAATTATTCTTAATTATTTTTTTTTTTAAATATCTTTTGTATTTTTAATTTTTTTATTTAAAAAAATCTTTATAGAAAATTTTACTTACCTACTTATAAAATTATTTATTATGTAATAATATTAATTCATGTTAATTTAATTAAGCGTGGCTTAATAGCAATTATTCTTAATTAATTTTTTTAAATATCTTTTTGTAATATTGTTATTTTTATATTAAAAAATCTTTATAGCAAATTAATAGTTACCAATACATAAAATTATTTATTATATAATTATATTAATTTAATTAATTAATATTTTTGTATAAGAGACATTTGATAAATTAGTTGTGATTCAGATACACATAAATAGGAAAAGAAAGAAATTAAAAAACTTTCAAGAAAAAAAGAAAAGAAAAGCTATGATTAAAAAATGTGGGGGAAAAATGATCTATTTTATTTTTTAAAACATATGAGGGTAAGGTGAAAGGTTCTCGGACTGATAATGAAAGACTGCGACTTTGAGTTAAAAAATGATTTTATTTTTCTACATAATATCCTTTGATTTCAACACACTTGGTTCAACATTTTTCTATCAGTATTCCTTCCCGGAAGTGAGAGTCTGGAAGGTTGTGAAAATATTCATCTACGGTCCTCTCAACTGCTTCATTGGATGTGAAGCGCTTCCCAGAAACAAATGTCTTCAAGTTTGGAAACAAATGAAAGTCTGAGGGTGCCAAATCAGGAGAATAGGGGGGGGGATGTCCGAGCAAATCGTACCCCAAATCCTGCAATTTTTCCATTGCCAACGCACAGTTTTGCACAAGGGCGTTGTTCTGGTGAAAGATTACCTTTTTCTTCTTCAATCCAGGCCTCTTCACGCAAATTTTGCCATCCAGATGGTCAAGAAGATTAGAGAATAATTGTCTGTAATTGTTTTGCCTTTTGCGAGGTAATTATTTAACATGATCCCTTTCGCATTCCAAACCCCGCTGGCCATGACTTTTCCGGTAGATGCGATCGACTTCACTTTTTTTGGCTCTTAACCACCGGCTCCCACCCACTGCTTGGATTGCTGTTTTGTTTCTGGCGTGTAGTGGCGGACACATGTCTCATCCATGGTCACAAATTGGCGCATAAAATCGGTCGGATCCCTATTTATTGAATTGGTCCAAAGATTGCTGAGAAAATCGTTTGCGTATTTGCTTTTGATCGGCATCCAGCAAATGCGGCACGCTCAGAGCTTTCACATCCCAGATTCTTCGTGCAAGATGTTTCGCACCCTTTCTTCCTGCCGATAACCCCACAGCCTCAGCTATCTCCCTCACCTTCACTCGCCTATCGTCCAACACGATATCATGCACTTTTTCGATGGTTTCCGGTGTGGTTGCGGTTTTTGGACGTCACTCACGTGGGTCATCTTCGAGGGATGTGCGACCACGTTTAAATTCAGCTGCCCACTTGTTAATGGTTGACATGGAAGGAGTAGCACATGTGCACCCAGGCAGGAAACAGAAATTTTTGCAGATTGGAGAGGCATCTCTGTTTCAGCCCAGGATTTTTCACCTCACCCTCGTATAACGAAAATCAAAATGTGATTTTTGAACGCTCACGAACATTTTGTGAACGACTCCTATGGCGTTCAAGAGAAATAATCAATTGTCCTGCTGACTCTCACCGAGAGAAAGTCTATTTAGCTCAAATCTCAGCTTCTAACAAGAAATGTTTAATTGACCTACAGATGAACCTCACCCAAAGAGGTTGTATATTCTTTACGCAACCCTGCACCTTAACAGAGAGGTATGGCTCAAAAGTGAAATCCCTCCATTAAGTTCTAATTATATTCCAGTTGCTCTACATTTTGGGTTAAATATCATCTAATTGCATGTGCGTGAAAAGTGTGTGCATAAATATAAGTGTTAGTTGTGAAACATGTGCCTCAAGTATCTTAACCTAACTATACTCATTACAATTTGGCTCTCGAATGCGATGCCCCTCCCCCCTCCGTAGCTGTCCTTACAAAATAGCTTTCTAACGTGATGCCCATACCTGGCTACACCAGAGAAAAACATATTTAAACTGATATTGAATACTGAATTTAAATGTAATTTGTATTTTATAAGACGTACAAAAGTATGGAAATGCGAATTAGAATATGTCATGTTGATGATTAATAACTATAAAAGATGAAAGGATCTTAACTTATTTCATATTGAATATTCCACTTGTAATTCCTTCCCCGTCGCCATCTGAGTAGTTGGATTCTTGCCAGTAATATTGATATCTCATTTGAAAATAAAGGATAGTTAGGTGTTTTATGTCATGATTTGTATTATTAGGATAATGAATATTTAGTTTAATTTTTCTTAGGAATGAAAATATCTATATTTATATCTATATTAAATAAAAATATCTATATTATGTTTCAATTTTAAACATTTTCTCATTATTATGTTTTATGATTATTATTAAAATGTTATGAATTCAGAATGAAAACAATCCACCTCTTTGACTGAACTAATGAATACAAAAAAAGAATTAAGTAAAATATAAACTGGAGTATTGCTGATATTTTCGTGTGTATCGACAAAAAGATATTATTGTTTAATTTCCTTTTTAATGTTATCGCAAATTTTATTGTTGTAGTTTCGATTTGTGGTTCAAGAACAGCAATGTATGCCGACACTGCTACACATTCTTATGTTGCCGAAACATTTTACCATTTTCTCGAGAAGAATGGTCAAATATTGGATAACAGTACTGTGGACATGGACCTTGGCCGATGGGCATGTACAAAAAACAACAATTTCTCATTATACTAGTGAATATTGGTGTTAAAGTAATAATAATTTCTACTAAACTTATAATATTGAAAAATGCTAAAGGAATGCCATGGTCATGATGTAAAATTTAAAATGTGTAACTGCTATTACAAATTCACAAAACAAGATTCAAATATATTTACCTCCGATTCCTTCTACTTTGCTAAATAAATTTTCAAATTCATATTTTTTTTTTCTTTAATTCATTGGAGCATTCAATGGGGCTCTCACGCCATTGAATAAGAAATATTATAATATTTTCTTTTATTTATTTAAGACAATTTTTATTCCTTTATTATTATTATTATTATGAGTTGATTTTCAAAAGTTTAACTGATCTATAAATATAAAGTAAATTGGATTAATATAACCGTATGTATAGAAACATTTTGTGTTTATAATTTATTAAATTGTATATATTATCACATTGAAATGAGTTGTTTATCCAACTATGTGCGAAATACGGAAAGATATTTTTCGATTTTAAAAGCTCATTTCTCAAAAAATAATTTTTTATTGTATCAATGAAATATGATAATAAAACAAATGAATAACAATTCTTTTAAACAAATATTCTTTATAAATTACCATAAGAGCTTTTCATCGATGCTTATAAAAAAAACTTAGGATAATCACCTTATGAATAAAAAACTACCTGAACAATAAATCGCCACCATTCCATGTGCATCAAATATCAAATTCAAAATCTAAAAAAAAAGAAAAATGTTATTTTTTCAGCGGCAACACCTATTTCTGTCTCAAGTAAAATTAATTACATTGACAACGAAAAACAACACAGAACAAAATAAGAAAATATTAGTAAAAGAAAAAAAAATGAAATTAATATTCCTTTGAAAAATATTTCAATTTCTCACCAAACTTTGATATAAAATCTAAACTAACTATAGGATCGAACATTATGTAGATTTCTTTTAAGCTAATATTTACATCGCGATACAACGTAGTTTTCAATGAATAAAACATTATCCATAAAAGAATTTTGCGCAAATTATTATTTTTAATTTATACGAAATTCCTTAAGAATAGGTTAATGCCAAGGGCTTAAATGAAGATAGATATCTTTTTATTTACTTTAAAAGTGTTTTTCTTGGGAGCTGTTTACATTTAATGTGCTTATAAAATAGTAATTCTTTCTAAATAAGTGCATTTTTAGAGAAATATAAAAATATCCGCTTATTTTAAAGAAAATGTATCAACCTTACTTAGGAGCTTTTCTGATTACAGTAAAAAAATACACGTATTACAGTTTCTATACAAAACAAACTAAAATGAATACAAAAAATAATGTCTCTATAATTCTTTGGAAGTAGAATTTCAATTTTTGTGTATTAATCACTGCAGATTACCTGAAGATGTTAATTGCAGAATCTTGAAAATTTTGCAGATTACATGAACTTTGAGATAAAAAAAAAATATATTATTTTGTTCCTCTTACTATATTTGGGATCTTAAATATAAGTAATGCATACCTAATATTTCTAAAAAATGTAAATATAAAAGAATTAATAGCTATATAAATTTATTTAAGAATAATTGATGATTTCGAGATATAAAATAGCAGTGTTTTAATTGCAACATATCATAACATTATTCTTCAATTAAATATATAGTTATAAAATTCTTCAGATATAGAAATGATTATTAACCATTTCCAGAAACTTTATTCTGTAACTAATTTTATTTTATTATTGAATGAAATAAGTTTTCAAAAATTAAGTTCACATGTTTTTAAATAATCCGTTTACTATACGAGATTAATGTAAATTTATTTATTTACACATACAATTAATTTCCTTTAAAAAAAATTAGGTCCAAATTATTAGCTCAAGTAAAATGCATTTGAAATTATGAAATGTAATAATATTTTTAAAAATAAATAGCAAATCAAACTAAACTATTAATTTTATTTCCCAAGAGGTATTAAAATTAACATTAAGTTTAATGCTAAATTAGAGACATTAAAACAAAAATAATTTTAACGTAATAAAATCGTTATTATGCTTTGAAAACTGAATTACTTTTGATATTTAACTAATTACAATTGAATTGATTCTAATTATAAATCTGTATACTTGAGAATAAATAATTATAATTATAATTATATTATGAGTAATTTTATATAAATTGAATAAAGATTAATTATTATGAAGAAAAGTAAAATTGTTATTAATTAGTACAATAATTGTACAATAATTGAATTTCTTTAAGCAGATTATGATTTAATTATTGTATGCTACATTTTTTTAAAATTAGTATTAAGAATGTAAAAATTTTCGTTTGTATGTAATAAAATAAATATTTTAATAAAGTCTGAATAATTTGTAAGATTAATAATTAAGATTTTTTTATTGTTTTGTTTTGTTTTAAACTATTCTTTTTCATTCGCGATAGTTTTTTAAGCAATTAAAAAAAAAACGTTTTACGTGATTATTTTTTTTTAATTTGTATTTGTGATGTGTTATATTCCTGATTTATTCTTAGCTTAATGGGATTCTATCAATGAAAAATCTACATTTGAAAAAATTTTTTTGTTAAAATGATTACAATTGACTGATGGTATAATATATAAAAATACTAAATGGTGCAATGGTAAATACATGATATAATATATAAAATACTTTCATTTAAATTTTTTGTAGTGTGCATAATGGTCAACCAGATTCTAACTGTGTAGTTGGATTGAGATACTTGAGGCACAGGTTAGAGAACTAACATTTTTATTTTCACAAGCCCAAACACTCACACACGCGATATTTAAAGACAGATAATTATAGATTCGTGGAAGGACTCTACTTCTAAGCCGAAAGCCCGTAACTGGGCTACGCGCCGGGTGCTCGAAATATACTTCCTCTCCAGTAGGTCTCCTGTAGGCCAACTGGCCATTTCTTCTGAACGCTATAGGGGGCCGGTTTTGCCGGTGCATAGTAGGAAGCATTGTGTTACTTTTAAATTAGTTTGTAACTCTCCGTTAAGATTTTAGCACAATTTTATAAATCACTTATTTTATAGTAATTATATATTCTTTAACAAAGTCAATATTTCTTAATTAGATGTTCAATTATTTAATTTTCTACTATTATCCTTCAGTTGATATTTTCTTAATACAATATTTATGATAAATGTTGTAATATCTTTACATTTACATTGTCGTCAGGATCACTATTAAAAAGATATTATTATTCAACAGGACCATTATTATTATTATCACTCTAAAAATTTTTGTTGACAATTTTATGAACTGTCCTTAATAAAAATGACGTTATTAATTACTCAATATTTGCGATAAAAGCCCTTATAACTTTTTTAACCTCTTTGCTATTTAAATATTATTTTTAGTTTGATTTTTAATGATAAGTTCAAAAAAAATTTTTTTTTCTTCATTTATTTGTATCGTTGATTTCGCTTCTCGTAATGTTTAGAAATCAGTACGTTTTTCAGAACAACAGTGTTGTTTTCTTTTTTTTTCCCCCTTTGAAGTGACTGAATAGGCCGGGGATTCCGCCTTTTTACAAAGTGAGTCCTTTGTAGTTTCGTTTATCACGCCGTGTGATAATTAAGGTCTGCCGCAGACCAGGCAATTAGATTCGACGTAGACTCGAGAACTCTGAAAATAACCGACCTTGGAGTGAACTGTACTTGTTTAATCGTGCACTTGTGATCCAATTTTATATTTATTTTTTTATTTCTTTGTATAATACCCTAGAATTCTGTATTTGTTATATATCTATATATATAGTGCTTGTAAATGAAACTTAAAGCGTACTGAATTTTATTAAGTGAACCTGAAAGTGACCCTCTTCTTGAAGCCGTTATAGGTCTAATATAGGCCGGAACGTTGCGATAACCGCAATTTCTGCTTATAATCCGTAGTGCCTTTTACCTGCAGGTACTTTTTCACATCAAAAATTTTAATGATCTTGTATAATCATGGAGTACTTCACGACTTAAGTTAGAAAGTTATAGAGTTTTTAAAACTATGACATAAAGCTAGCCAATTCTCTTTTCAGTGTTAAAAAGCATTTTTGATACCACAATTACATAAAAAAAAATGTTAGAACCTAAGTTAGTGAAAATCAGAAAGTTGATACGCATTTAAGAGCTATGATGAAAATAGAGGAGACGAAATTTTTTCCACAATTTTCAATCTTCATCTACAAAGAGGAAAACTTCGATCAGTATAATAATTACTGATTAGAAATTTTGTAGAAAATTTATAATTCTTATCTATGTAACCATGCTTTCTCCTAAGCATTTACGAGAGCACCGTCTGTGGCATTCAGGAGAAACGATGAGTTGGCCTATAGACTCTCACCTGGAAAAGAAGTCTTTTTCACGCTTCTTGTGCTTACCTAAATATCGTTATTTCGGCTTAGAAGTGGAATTCTTCCACGATTCTATAATTATCTGTATTTAAATAAGTTAAATATTGTCTGTCGTTATATGTATGTGTGTGATGTTGATGCGTGTGTCAATAAAGTTGCAAGTTCTCCAACCTGTGCCTCCAGTATCTCAACCCAACCACACCCAGTTGTTCCTACCCACAACACTACATCTGTAATTTTCTTTCAAAGGGGATTTCATTCACTAACAAACACTGAGGCATAAAGAGCGTCTCATTTTATAAAAGCGCTGCTTTCTTCTATTGTCGACAACTGTTAAACATGTTGTTGTTGTCGTCGTAAGGAAGAAGAGAAGAAGGGGGTAGCTTCAGTTTTTGATGGAGCACTCGTAGGTAGAAGTTTTACTTCTGCTCCGGACGCTGAAGAAGGAGGAAAATGCCTTCCGCGAGGTCCTGTACGGGAGATTATCCCGTATTTGCGTATCGTATGAGAGAAAACCCAAAAAACTCCCGCCAGGTAGTCCGATTCATGAGGCAAGAGAATGAACATCCCAAATACATCTAGTGTCCTCCTTTTTTGAAATAGTGTTTACTACAAAGCCGCCAGTGGGTTGAACTACTGTTAAACATTTTAACTTAACAAAACTTTAACTTAACAAAAAACATACTACATACAAAAACCTTGTTTCATAAGCAAATGCAAGTCTTCATGTTTTACAATAATTTATACGGCAATTGAAGAGGACGTTTCATTTTTTATATTGGAATTAAAACATAAGATAAATTTAAATATAAAGCGAGATTGAAAATTAATAATTACATGTGTTGAAAGTTTTATTAAATTTACAAAAAAAAAATTTGACTTAACATTAGTAAATGAAATAAGTAGAAGTTCAGTTCCGTTAGAGATAATTTTAAAGAAAAATGAAAGATGATATAATTAATAACTGAAAGATAATTATCAAGTAAATGCTTTAAAGCACTTTTTATGGGCTTTGAAATAATCTATCATTAAAAGTAATTTTCCTTTATTAACTCCAGTCATGCCACGTATATTTAAAAGATAAACTATTTTATAAATTATCACGGAATTGATACTAAATTCATGAATCATCAAAAACTTCAGCGATTATTCGGTTGTTTTAATGTGTCTTTTGTTATCGTATAAATTAACGATTCACACTCGTTTTTAACGACAATTTGTCATTAATAAAGACGAAACATACCATGATAAAAAAAGGGTTTGATTCAAACATAACCTAAACTTAAATACTTTTATAACTGTTTTATTTTATAGCAAAAAAGTTTTCGCTATATATGATTAAAAACATCGAACTTTTAATTTCTTTGCATTCGAAATCACAAAATGTGTATCGATATATTTTTTTTTTATTTTTAGGTTTAGGTTTTTATATATTTTGATAAAAAAAATGTATTTGTATTTATTTAAGATCTCAATAGACCATAACCCGAAATAACAGATCGTTCTGATAAGCAACACACACATGTAAAAAGAAAATCATAAAAGAAAATAAATAATAATAAAGAAAGAAAGTAAATAATTTAATTAAAAGTGGATCTAATTCTCAACTCGTAATGATTCGAATTTTAATAACTTCTGCTAATTTATTCGATTGCAAAACAAAAATTATTATTTGATATTCCCTTATTTAATAGAAATTGTTGGAAAATATTCGTTTAAATTCCAAGTAAATTACCTGCTTTAAAGAATTAATAAATGCTGAAGTATATAACATTGCCTGATTAACTTCAATAACGAAATAATTGTATAATAATAAAATAATTGTAACGAATTTTAATGACTGCTACTAGTTTATACGATTGTAAAAAAAATATTATTATTAAAAAATATTCATCTATTTATTAGAAATTGTTGGAAATTGATTATAAATTCGTTTAAATTGTAACTAATTCGTTGTAATTGTAAACAGTAGGTCCTGATCTAATTAGCCCAAAGTATGCATAAAATGACCGTAGAGACCATAGAAAAAAAGAAACCTACTTCTAAAAGCCAGGAGTATTGATTCAAACATACTTCTGCGTATTAATTCATTCACAAAAGCACCACAAATTCCTTCTCTTTAGTTTTTTAATTTTCATATTATTCTTCGTTATCTAACTTTTCTGTTTGTAATGCAAAAATTACTGTGGTTCACTTTAATAAACAGTTTTATAATTTTAAGCTTCATGCTGTCTTATTTTCAACGTCTTCGTTTACTATGTTTAAAGGCATACTACTGTGCCCAAAAAGTAAGACTAATTTTTTTTTTCAAAAACTCTTTATTTATTATTCTAAATTTATTTCATCGCATTCAAAGAAATCCCCTCCGGACACAATGCACTTATGCCAATTTTTTTTCCAATCCTCAGTGCATGCTAAAAAGTCATCGGCAGGGATGGCCTTCAAAGCGCGCGGCGATTCACGTTGAATCTCTTCAATCGACTCAAAACGGTGTCACCGGAGAGGTCTTTTGAGTTTAGGGAAAAGCCAGATGTCACATTGTGTGAATACGGTGGTTGTGGAACGATATGGATTTCATTTAGGAATGCTCACCAAATGCCTTGTGCAACATTTTATACGTGCCCACAAATAAAATTTAATACAAGTGCTAAATTAATTCAGATATTTCAAAAATCGACCGGAATCAGTTTTAGCGTCTCACAAAACCAAGCGTAACTCAAACACTAATGAATATTTTGACGTCAAATTTTACACAGATGTCAAGGACAGTGCCAGCAACCCAAAACAGAAACAAAAATTGAATTTCCATAATCTCCGGGAATTTTAAATAGAAAGTTTATCTTACTTTTTGGACACTGTGATAGATAAAGATAAGGTAACACAAATTTATAAATATATCTTTTTGTTTTTTCGCTTAAAGAAGATTGATATTCGAAGAGTATTGAGTAATTTTTCCTTTCTATAAAGGAGATAAAAGGATAAATAAGTTTAACAACCATTCATAGGCACAATATGGGATGGAATTTTTTATGTAACTTCAGCAAGGTTTTTTTTTCTTTCATGTTTTTTTTTTTTTAGTTTTATTATATTAATTAATAAAAGTGTATTACCATATTATTAAACTATTTCTTAATTAACTACTATATATTAAAAATAATTTTATTTTCTAACATGCAGTTATCACAATTTTTTCAATATCTTATAAAGAGCGATATAGTTTTTTCTATTCAATTCTACCATGAAAAAAAAGCGAATACTTGTTGTTACATTATTGAGAAAGGAAGCATATGAGAGGTCATAAATTCTCGCCTGTAGTCAATAACGGAAAAAAAGACGATTTTTTTTTATTCTTATCGAATATCTAAAATCCATTTTTCTTTAGTCATTTTAGTTTAACTCTTGTTGCCTATCGGATATATTAAACAGGATTTTCAGCTGCATTATCAGTGCAATTTATTTAACTTCAGAGAAAAATTGCATTTTGTCAATGTATCACTTTACTAAATAATGCACTGTTTTAGCTTAAAGTGAATGGGAATAAAACATTAAATTTTCTACTTGTTATATATGTAAATACTTCGCATACAAATTTTGGTAAGTATGTTTGAAAATTAATGAAATGGCTATGATTTATGTTATTCATTTCATACATGTTGGAGTTCAATTTGAAATATATTTTTCAATCTATTCAGTCCTTATTGTAACTTTATCACTACATCTTGTATAGAGGAAAGAGAAATTTTCCTCAGTTATGTCAGTTGATATCTCCTGACCATTTGTGGTACTACATTTTTCCTTTATCTGCACAATTTTACTTACAATCTTATCTCTCTCGCAAGTTACCTGTCTCTCCAACATAAATTTCTGAATTAGAGTTTCCTTTTCATATTTGGATGACAGAATACTTTTTTTTTCTGCAATGAATCATAAGTTCCTATTAAAACACCGAGTATAGATACAATAAAACTAACGAATTAACTAAATCTCTGACACCACAGTCCACGTTATACAATGACCGTCTGCCATGACAGATCATGAAACAGAAGAGGTTTTCATTTCACGAGGTACTCTCAGCCTTTTAAAAAAGTCAGATTAAAAAAAATATTTTTTTTTAATGCTAAATAAATAAATCATTTTAAATCTAAAAATAAAAAAATGCAATAAATTTAAAATAGAGGTAACCAGACAGATGACATGTTTGTAAGAGCTATAGTGAAAACAAAGGAGATGACATTTTTTCGACTATTTGCTACATTCATATGTACTTTATAGATGAAAATTTCATTCAGTATAACAATTACTGTCTTGAATTTTTTTTGAAGCAATTTTAATTATTATCTGTGTAAATATGCTTCCTCCTACGTATCGGTGAGAGTTCCACCTATAACGTTCAGGAGAAAAGGTCAATTGGCCCATAAACTCTCACCGAGTGGAAGTATCTTTCGCACTCCCAGCGCATACCTGAGTATCGGGGCTTTGGCTTAGAAGCGGAATCCTTCCCGAATCTATAATTATATGTCTTTAAATATGTTAAATATTGTCTGTCGTTAATTGTATGTGTGTGGTGTTGGGGAGTGTATCAATAAAGCTGCGAGTTCTCCAACCTGTGTCTTCAGCATCTTAACCCAACCACACCCAGTTACTATCCAGTTGCTCCACACACTACATCTATAATTTCATTCAAAGTTGATTTCATTCCCTAACAAACATTAAAGCATAAAGAGTGACTCATTTCGTCTAATTCAATAAAAGTGCTGCTTTCTTCTATTGTCGATAACTGTTAAACATCTTTACTTAAAAACAAAAACATATTAAAAACAAAAGCAATACTTCATAAGCAAATGCAAGTCTTTACATTTTCCAATAAATTATATGCCAATTAGAGAGGCAAATCAATTTTTTTATTGGAATAAAATCTAAGACAACGGAATTAACTATTAAGCCAGCTTAAAAATTAGTAACCGCCTGCGTTGATTGTTTTATTAATTTTATAAAAAAATTTTGACTTAACATTTGCAAATGAAATAAGCAGAAGTTCAGTTCCGTTAGAGATACCCTCACTGAAAAATGAAAGATGATGTAATTAATAACTGAAAAATAATTATCAAGTAAATCCTTTAATGCACTTTTTATGGGATTTGAAAGTATCTATCATTAAAAGTAAATTTCCTTTATAAACTCCAGTCATGCCACATATATTTAAAAGATTTTTTTATAAATTATCACGGAATTGATACGAAATTCCTGAATCATCTGAAACTTTAGCTATTATTCGGTTGTTTTAATGCGTCTTTTGTTATCGTATAAATTAACGATTCACATTCGTTTTTAACGAAAATTTTTCATTAATAAAGACGAAACATACCATGATAAAAAAAAGGGTGGGATTCAAACTTATCCTAAATTTAAATACTTTTATAACTGTTTTATTTTATAGCTAAAATGTTGTATGATTAAAACCATCGAACTTTTAATTTCTATTCATTCGAAATCATAAAATGTGTGTAGATATTTTTTTTAACTTTACGTTTTGGTTTTTATATATTTTGATAAAAAAAATTGTGCTTATTTACGATCTCAACAGACCACTATCTGAAATAGCGGATGGTCATTCTGATAAGCAACACCGCATTTAAAAAAAAATAATAACAAATTTTAAGTTTAAAAAAAGGGAAGGAAATAATTTAATTAAATGTGGAGATAATTCTCAAATCGTATAGACTCGAATTTTAATGACTGTTGTTAATTTATACGATTGCAAAAAAAATATATATATTATTACACAATGTTCTCTTATTTATTAGAAATTGTTGGAAAATATTCGTTTAAATTGCAAGTAAATTACCTATTTTAAAGAATTAATAGATGATGAAGTATAAAGCATTGTCTGATTAACTTCAATAACGAAATAATTGTATAATAATAAAATAATTATAAATAACTGTCTAATAATAAAATAATTTAACGTATTTTAATGATTACTGCTAGTTTATATTATTATAAAAAATATTCACCTATTTATTAGAAATTGTTGGAAATTGGTGATAAATTCGTTTAAAGTGTAAGTAATTTACTGTAATTGTAAACTATATGTCCCGGTCTAATTAGCCCAAAGTGTGCACAAAAATACCGTAGAGTGACAAACCAAACAAATTAGTTAGCGAAAAAGAAACCTACTTCGAATAGCGAGGAGTATTGATTTAAAGATATTTCTGAGTATTAATTCATTGACAAAAGTACCTCAAATTCCTTCTCTATAGTTTTTTAATTTTCATATTATTCTTCGTTATCTTTGCAATGCGAATATTACTGTGGTTGATTTTAATAGACAATTTTATAATTTTAAGCTGCAGTCTGTCTTATTTTCAACATCTTCGTTTCTTATGTTTTAAGGCATTGGTAAAGATAAGAAAACACAGATTTATTACTATATCTTTCTGTTTTTTCGCTTAAAGAAGACAGATATTCAAAGCGTATTGAGTAATTTTTTCTTTTTGTAAAGAAAACTAGAGGACAAATAAGTTTGGCAACTAGTCATGTAAACAATATGGGATGGATTTTTATTTAATTTTAACTTTTTTTAAATTTTATTACATTAATTAATAAAACTACATTATCCTATTATTAAACTATTTCTTAATTAACTATTATATCTTTAAAATAATTGTATTTTCTAACATGCAGTTATCGCAATATTTCCAATATTTTATAAAGAGCGATATAGTTTTTTTTCTATTCATATCGGCAATGGTAAAGAACAGGAAAAATGCGAATACTTGTTGTTACATTATTGAGAAAGAAAGCATATGAGAGGTCATAAATTCTCGCTTCTAGTCAATAATGGCGAAAAAAAGGTCATTTTTTTTTTCATTCTTATCGAATATCTGAAATCAATTTTTCTTTAGTCATTTTAGTTTAACTCTTGTTGCCTATCGAATATATTAAACAAGATTTTCAGCTACATTATCAACGCTATTTATTTAACTTCAGAGGAAACTTCATTTTGCCAATGTAGTATAAATTTTCTAAATATTGCACTGTTTTTTGCTTAAAGTGAATGGGAATAAAACATTAAATTTTCTACTTGTTATTAATATGAATACTTCGCATACAAATTTCGGTAAGTATGTTAGAAAATTAATGAAATGGCTATGATTTATGTTATTCATTTCAGATCTGTTGGAGTTCGATTCGAAATATATTATTCAATCTATACAGTATCCTTATTGTAATTTTATCACTACATTTTGTTGAGAGAAAGGAGAAATCCTCCCTCAATTATGTAAATGGATACTTTCTGGTCATTTGTGGTGCCATATTTTCGCTTCTTCACTTTGTATATCTTCCAAATTACCTGTATCAAGAACATAAATTTCTGAATTAAAATTTCACTTTATATTCTGATGACGGAGAGGAAATACTTTTCTTTCCCAAATGAATCACAAGTTCCCATGTAAACACCTTGGATTGATACAATAAAGCTTACTAAATCAGTCCCTCGCACTACAGTCCATGTTGCGCCATGACCATCTGCCTACTGTCAGATTCTGAACCAAGAGAAGTTTTCATTTTACAGATTAGGGTTGTCAGGCCTACGCCCAACGCCCTACAGTCATATTGGACCGCCACACTCGTGACCTAGTGGCAACGTGCGCAGCCAACTTGTAGGAGAGCTGAGGTTCGAATTCGTTGGATACATGATTTTAGTCACTTTTAGTCAATTATCCACTGTAACTCTATTGCATGAAGCATTCTATCACCCATTTTGATAGAAGAGAAGTGAGATAGAAAGTTTCATGCAAATAATTTACAAGGGCAAATAATTTACTGATGCCAATACAGTTTGCGATTAATTGATTTTTCACCAACGCAATTAAGTTCATTGAACGTCATACACATCGTAAACCTATTGTTTTCATGGCAAAACATGGCCAGCGACATTTGAACATTCTCTATCAATATCTTTGGCCCAGGGCAAAACCAGTTTTCTTCCTATTGAAAACATGTAAATAAAATAAGCCCATGGGCTATGAGCTTAAGAATTCATCCTAAAGCATTATCAATATTCCATATTCATTTATCTTCCAGGTGAAAATATCTCCTTTTTTCCCCAGTACATAATAATTTTGTATTTATTTAACGACTTTGGTCATAACGTAAAATTTAAAATGTGTAGCTATCATTACAAATTCACAAAAAAAGAATCAAATATATTAGCAATACATAACAGTATATTACATATAATAACAATACATAACAGTATATTACATATAATAACAATACATAACAGTATATTACATATAATAACAATACATTACAGCACAGTACATATAATACCTATAGCAATACATTAATGGGCCTGAATGGTCGAGTAGCTAGCGCTTTGGTGCTCGGTACTACAGGTTTCGTGTTCGAGTCCCGGCGGTGCCATGGATGTTTTTAGTGGTTCGGAATCCACTTTAAGCCGTAGGTAACGGTCTCATATGATTGTAAGAGCGTCACGGAGGAAAAGGCAGACTGCTACCTGCGGGTGCTCTATCACAGCAGAAGCTGCTCTATTTCCAGAAACTGCCCATCCATGAGTAGATCACTCATGGGATGTCCGTCTCGCACTGCAGGACATTGAGGATTAGTCACAACAACAACAATACATTAACATTTAATATATAACAATACAAAAATATTGCAAAAGTTTAACTGATTTATAAATATAAAGGAAATTGAATTAATATAATCGTATGCATAGTAACCTTTTGTGTTTATTAAGATTGTATATATTATCATTTTGGAACGAATGGTTTATATAATTATGTATGAAATTTGTAAAAATAACTTTTCGATTTTAAGAGTTCATGTAATATTTCTCAAAAAATTATTTTTTATTGCATCAATGAAATATAATAATAAAAAGAAAAAAGAATAACACTTCTTCTAAATAAATATTTTTTTTAAATTACCATAAGACACTTTCATTGGTCTTTATTAAAAAACTTTGGATAGTCACTTTATGATTAAAGAAAGCTACCTAAACAATAAATCGCCAGCATTCCACGCATGAAATATCAAATGCAAAATTTAAAAAAAAAAAAAAGTTATTTTTCAGCTGCAACACCTATTTCTGCCTCAAGTAAAATTAATTACATTGACGACGAAAAACAACACAAAATAAAAAAATAAATATATTGCAATTTTAGAAAAAGAAAAAAAATGAAGTTAATATTCTTTTGAAAAATATTGCAATTTCTCACTAAACTTTGATATAAAATCAAAACTAACTGTAGGATTGAACATTATGTAGATTTCTTTTAAGCTAATATTTACATCGCGATACAACGTAGTTTTCAATGAATAAAACATTATCCATAAAAGAATTTTGCGCAAATTATTATTTTTAATTTATACAAAATTCCTTAAGAAGAGGTTAATGCCAAGGGCTTAGATGAAGATAGATATCTTTTTATTTACTTTAGAAGTATTTTTCTCGCCAGCTGTTTACATTTAATGTGCTTATAAAATTTTAATTATTTCTAAATAAATGCATTTTTTAAAGGAATATAAAAATATCCGCTTATTTTAAAGAAATTGTATAAACCTTACTTCGGGGCTTTTCTGAATACAGTATTAAAAAAAAATACTCTTTTTACGAGCTATATACAAGACAAAGGATAATGAATACTTATATTCATGTATATATAATTCTTTAGAAATAGAACTTTAATTTTTGAGTATCAATCACTGCGGATTAATTCAAAATGTTAATTGCAGAATCTTGAAAATCTTGCAGATTACACGGAACTTATTTGAGATAAAGTATTTTAATTATTCAATTGAAGAAGTTATTTATTATTTTGTTAATCTAACAATATTTGGGATATTAAATAGGAATAATGCATATCCAATATTTCTAAAAAAGTGGAGATATAAAAGTATTAATGGCTATATAAATTTATTTTAGAATAATTGATGATTCCGAGATAAAAAAAACAGTGTTTTAATTATAACATATCATAACACAAATCTTCAAATAAATAAATGGTTATGAAGATCTTCCTGGTATAAAAAAGGATACTAACCTTTTTAGAAATTTTATCCTGGTACTAATTTTATTTTATTATTAAATGAAACTGGTTTTCAAAATTTAGTTAAGTGCACATTTTTTTTAAATAATTCGTTTATTAAATGAAATTGAAATAAATTTGTTTATTTACAAAAAAAATTATTAGTTAAAGTAAAATGCATGTAGAATTATGTAATATCATAATATTTTAAAAGATAATTAGCAAATCAAACTAGATTATTAATTTATTTCTACAGAAGTATTAAAACTAACATTAAATTTAATGTTAAATTAGAGGGATTAAAATAAAACTAATTTTAAACATTAAAATCGTTATTATGCATTGAAAACGAAATTACTATTTATATTTAATTAACTAAAAATGCTTAAATAAGAATTGATTCTAATTATAAATCTGTATACTTGAGAATTAATAATTATTATTATAATTATATTATGGTTAATTATATAGATTAAGAATAAAGTATAATTATTATGTAGAAAATTAAATGGGTTATTAATTAGTACAATAATTATAATTTGAATTTCTTTAAGCTGCTTATGATTTAATTATTTTATACTACATCTCTTTAAAAATATTATTAAGAATGTAAAGATTTTTTTTTTTTAATATAATAAAATAAATATTTTAGTAAAGTCTGAAATGCAATAGTGTTTTTCGTTTTTGTTTTGTTTTGTTCTGTTTTAAGCTATTCTTTTTAATTTGCGATAGGGTTTTTTTTTAAACAACTAAAAAAAATTCTACATGTTTTTTTTTTATTTTGTATCTGTAATGAGTAATATTCATGATTTATTTTAAGTTTAATGGAAAACTATGTAACCATGTATATCTATATAACCTATGTATTATCTATGTAACCGTAAAAGAAGTATGCTTAAGAAAGTATGCAAAAGAAAACCTTAAAGTAACAAACCAAAAAATTTAGTTTACGAAAAAAGAAACTCACTGAGAATAGCAAAGTGCAGTGATTTCAAAATATTTCTGAGTGTTAATTCATTCATAGGAGAGTATCAAATTCCTTCTCGTTAGTTTTTTTTCTTTTTATTTTTTTATTTTATTTTATTTTATTTTATTTTTTTTTTCATATTACCCTTCGTTATCTTACTTTTCTGTATGTAATGGGAATGTTACTATAGTTGATTTTAATCAATAATTTTATAATTTTAAGCTTCAGTCTGTCTTATTTTCAACATCTTTACTTACTATGTTTTAAGACATAGGTAAAGATAAGGAAAAACAAATTTATTACTATATCTTTCTGTTTTTCTCTTAAAGAAGATAGATATTCAAGGCGTATTGAGTATTTTTTTTTTGTTTCTATAAAGGAGATAAAAGGGGCAAATAAGTTTGGCAACCATACTTGTAAACAATAAAGGGTGGATTTTTATGTAACTTCAGCATCATTTTTTTTTTTTCTTGTTTTTTTTTTTTTTTTTAGTTTTATTACATTAATTAATAAAAGTACATTACCATATTATAAAACTATTTCTTAATTACCTATTATATCTTAAAAATAATTTTATTTTCTAACATGCAGTTAACGCAATTTTTGCCATATCTTATAAAGAACGATATAGCTTTTTTTTTTTCTGCTCATATCTGCAATATCAAAGAATAGAAAAAAAGCGAATACTTGTTGTTACATTATTGAGAAAGAAAGCATATGAGAGGTCATAAATTCTCGCTTGCAGTCAATAACGGAAAAAAAGATTTTTTTTTTTCATTCTTATCGAATATTTAAAATCAATTTTTCTTTAGTCATTTTAGTTTAACTCTTGTTGCCTATCAGATATATTAAACAGGATTTTCAGCTACATTATCAGTGCTATTTATTTAACTTCAGAGGAAACTTGCATTTTGCCAATGTATCACTTTTCTAAATAAAGCACTGTTTTTGCTTAAAGTGAATGGGAATAAAACATTAAATTTTCTACTTTTTATTTATTTTAATACTTCGCATTCCGATTTCGGTAAGTATGTTAGAAACTTAATGAAATGGCTAGGATTTATGTTATTTACTTTAGACCTGTTGGAGTTCAAATTGAAATATATTCTTCAATCTATGCATTATCCTTATTGTAATTTTATCACTACATCTTGTTGAGAGAAAAGTGAAACACCTTCTAATTTATGTTAATTGATGCCTCCTGGCCATTTGTTGTACCCTATTTTCCATTAATCTGCACAATCTTGTCTATCTAGCAAGTTACCTGTCTCACCAACGTAAATTTCTGAATTAGAATTTCACTTTATATTCTGATGACAGAAAGAAAATACTTTTCTTTCTGTAATGAATCCCAAGTACCCATTCAAACACCGAGGATGGATACAACTAACTAACTCCCTGGCACTACAGTCCATGTTTGAGTAATGGTCGTCTTCCTACTGGGTGAATGAAGAAGAATAAATCTCATTATTGGGGCCAGATGGCCGATTGACTAGTACTCGATGCTGCGGGTTCCATTCCCGGTGGTGCCATGGATATTTTTTATGGTTCGGAATTCACTTAAAACAGTAAGTTCTAGTCTAATATGATTGTGGAACACTGGGCAGAGCTGACAACCCTACATCGGTAAAAGAAAACAACATCTCACGTTTCGGTATCTACCAATAGACAGAAAGTCATGGCCCGCCATGTAGCTGTAGCGCCACTGAAGAAGTCTCTTAGTATTTTCCTTTATTTATTTAAGACAATTTTTATTTCTTTATTATTATTATTTGATTTTCAAAAGTTTAACTGATTTGCAAATATAAAGGAAATTGAATTAATATAATTATATGCATAGAAACCTTTATATAATATATTCGTTATATTTTAATTTTAATATATAAAATTTTCTTATATATAACAATACATTATCAATACAATAATAGTATATATATATATATATATAACAATACATTACATATAATACATATAATTGATAATACATTGGCCAGCATTAGTTGCTTCGGATTCGAGTTCCGGAGGTACGATGGATGACTGTAGTGGTTCGGAATTCACTTTACGCAGTAAGGCCTAGTCTAATATGACTGTACACCATTGGGCGTAGAGCTAACCAACTACCTCGTTAAAAGAAAGCAACATCTCACGTTAATAACAATACATTAACATTTAATATAAAATATTTCAAAAATTTTGCAAAAGTTTAACTGATTCAAAAATATAAAGGAAATTGAAATAATAATGAATAATTGCATGGATAGAAACCTTTTATGTTTACAATTTATAAAGATTGTATACAGTATCACATTGAAACGAATTGTTTATCCAATTATGCGCGAAATATTAAAAAATACTTTTCGACTTAAAGTCTCATTTTATATTTCTCAAAAAAATAATTTTTTATTGTATCAATGAAATACAATAATAAAAAAATGAATAATACTTCTTTTAAACAAATATTCTTTTTTAAAATTTGCATTGGCCTTTATCAAAAACTTAGGATAATCACTTTATTATTAAAAACCTACCCAAACAATAAATCGCCAAAATTCCACGCGCATGAAACATCAAATACAAATTCTTAAAAAAAGAAAAATTTTATTTTTCAGTGGCGACACGTATTTCAGCCTCAGGTAAAATTAATTACATTGACAATGAAAAACAACACAGAAAAAAATATTGCAATTTGCTTTTGAGAAATATTGCAAATTCACACTAAACCTTGATATAAAATCTAAACTAACTGTAGGATCGAACATTATGTAGATTTCTTTTAAGCTAATATTTACAACACGATACAGCGTAGTTTTCAATGAATAAAACATTATACATAAAAGAATTTTGAGCAAATTATTATTTTTAATTTATGCAAAATTCCTTAAGATTAGGTTAATGCCAAGGGCTTAAATGAAGATAGATATCTTTTTATTTTCTCGGGAGCTGTTTACATTTAATGTGCTTATAAAATAGTAATTCTTTCTAAATAAATTTTTAAAGGAATATAAAAATATCCGCTTATGTTAAAGAAAATGTATAAACCTTACTTAGGGGCTTTTCTGATTACAGTACAAAAAATATGCGTTTTGCGATTTCTATACAAGACAAAGGATAATGAATACAAAAAATAATGTATCTATCATTCTTTAGAAGTAGAATTTAAATTTTTGAATGTTAATCACTGCAAATTTCCTGAAGATGTTAATTACAGAATCTTGAAAATTTTGCAGATTACATGGACCTTTTTTAAGATAAAAAAGAATTAAATTATTGTGTTCCTCTAACTATATTTTGGATTTTAAATATACGTAATGGATACCTAATATTTCTAAAAAATGGAAATATAAAAGAATTAATAGCTGTATAAATTAATTATTTAACAATAATTGATGATTTCGAGAAAAAAAAAGCTGTTTTTCAATTGTGACATATCATAACATAAATATTCAATTAACTAAATGGTTATGAAAACGTTCAGATATAAAAAAAGAATAACAGCCTTTTCCAGAAATTTAATTTTATTATTAGATGAAACTGGTTTTCAAAAATTTTTTAGTTCACATATTTTTAAATAATTCGTTTATTAAAAGAAATTAAAGTAAATTTATTTATTTACACATACAATTTTATTTCTTTAAAAACATTATTAACTCAAGTAAAATGTATATAAACTTATGTAATATCATAAAATTTTAAAAGATAAATAGCAAATGAAGCTAAACTATTACTTTATTTCTAAAGAACTATTTAAATTAACATTAAGTTTAATGTTAAATTAGACAGATTAAAACAAAATCAATTTTCAATTATTAAAATAGATTATTATGCATTAAAAACGAAATTACTATTTTTATTTAAGTAATTACAAAAGCTTAAAAAAAATTAATTCTAATTATAAATCCTACTTGAGAATAAATAATTATAATTATAATTATATTATGACTAATCACGTATATTATGAATAGAGAATAATTATTATATAGAAAATTAAAAGAGCCATTAATCAGTACATTAATTATAATTGAATTTCTTTAAACAGATTGTGTTTTAATTATTTTATATTACATTTAATTAAACGTTTTATTAAGAATATAAAAACTTTTTTTTTAATATAATAAAATAAATATTTTATATATAAAATCTTAAATGCAATACGATTATTTGTTTTGTTTCAAACTATTCTTTGTCATTTGTGATAGTTTTCTTAAACAATTAAAAATAAAGCTCTTCGGGGTTTTTTTATTTTGTATTTGTGATGTGTAATATTCATAATTTATTTTCAGTTTAATGGGAATCTATCAATGGAAGTTACATTTGAAAAATATTTTTTTTTAATAAATCCTGAGATATAACTAATGTTATAATATATAAAAATACTAATATCAACTTTAATTTTTACTTTTGTGGAGTGCAGGTTGGGCAACCAGATTGTAACTGTGTGTGGTTGAGTTGAGAATCTTGAGACACATGTTAGAGAACTCACAGCTTTATTTACACACATACAACCACCGCATACATACAATTAGAGAAGGAATATAAAAATATCCGCTTATTTTAAAGAAAATGTATAAGCCTTACTTTGGGGCTTTTCTGATTACAGCAAAAAGAATACGAGTTTTATGATTTCTATACAAGACAAAGGATAATGAATACTTATATTTATGTATACATAATTTTTTGGAAATAGAATTTGAATTTTTGAGTATTAATCATTGCAGATTTCCTGAAAATGTTAATTACAGAATCTTGAAAATTTTCTGTAATTAAAAAAGATTACATGGGCCTTATTAGAGATAAAAAAAAATATTATTTTGTTCCTCTAACTAAATTTGGGATTTTAAATATAAGTAATGCATACCTAATATTTCTAAAAAAATGGAAATATAAAAGAATTAATAGCTGTATAAATTTACTTAAGAATAAGTTATGATTTCAAGATAAAAATAGCAGTGTTTTAATTGTAGCATATCATAACATAAATCTTCAATTAACTATATGGTTATGAAATTCTTCAGATATAACAATGATTATTAGCATGTTAAGAACTTTTTTCTGTTATAATTTTATTTTATTATTGAATGAAAGTAATTTTCAAAAAATTTTTAAATTCACTTATTTTTAAATAAATCGTTTATTAACTAAAATTAAAGTACATTTATTTATTTACACATACAATTACTTTTTTTTTTAATTTATTAGCTCAAGTAAAATGCATATAAAATTATGCAATATCATAATATTTTAAAAGATAGTTATCAAATCAAATTTAAATATTAATTTACCTCTAAAATAGTATTAAAATAAACAGAAAGTTTAATGTTAATTATACAGATTAAAACGAAATTAATTTTAAAGTACCAAAACCTTTATTATGCATTAAAGTCATAATTACTATTTATATTTAACTAATTACAAATGCTTAAATAAGAATTAATTCTAATTAAAAATCATACTTGAGAATAAATAATTATAATTATAATTATATTAAGGTTAATTATATACATTATGAATAAAGAATAATTATTAAGTGGAAAGTTAAAAAGGTTATTAATTAGTACAATAATTTTAATTGAATTTCTTTAAGCTGATTCTGATTTAATTATTTTACACTACATTTATTTAAAAGTATTATTAAAAACGTAAAAATTTTCTTTTGAATATACATATAAGTAAATATATAAGTAATATTTATATAAGTAAATATTTTAATAACGTCTTAAATACAATTCGATTTTTTGTTTTGTTTTAAAGTATTTTTTTCATTTGGGATAGTTTTTTTAACTGTTAAACATTTTAACTTAAAAACAAAAAATATATATTGCAAAGAAAAACATATCCCAATTAGAGAGGAATTTTTTTTTTTTTTTTTTTTTTTTTTTTTTTTTTTTTTTTTTGAATAAAACGTAAGACAACAGAACTATAAAGTCCGCTAAAAAATAATAATTACCTGTGCTGAGTGTTTTATTAAATTTGTAAAAACATTTTGACTTTACATTAGTAAATGAAATAAATAGAAGTTCAGTTCCGTTAGAGATAACTTCAATGAAAAATGAACGATTAGATAATTAATAACTGAAAAATAATTATCAAGTAAATCCTTTAATGCACTTTTTATGGGTTTTGAAATAATCTATCATTAAAAGTAATTTCCCTTTATTAACTCCAGTCATGCCACGTATATTTAAAAGACAAACTTTTTTATAAATTATCACGGAATTGATACGAAATTCATGAATCATCAGAAACTTCAGCGTTTTAATGTGTATCGTATAAATTAACGAATCACATGAGTTTTTAACGAGAATTTGTCATTAATAAAGACGAAGCATACCATGATAAAAAAGGTGTGTTTCAAACATATTCTAAATTAAAATACTTTTATATCTGTTTTATTTTATAGTTAGAAAGTTTCCGCTACATATGATTAAAACCATCGAACTTTTAATTCCTTTTTATTCGAAATCATAAAATGTATATCGATATTTTTTTTCCACTTACGTTTAGGTTTTAATATATTTTGATAAAAAAAAATATATTTGTGGTTATTTACGATCGCTAACAGACCACAACCTGAAATAACGGATGTTCGTTCTGATAAGCAGCACCCGCGTGTAAAAAGAAAATAATAACATCGTTTAAAAAAGAAAGTAAATAATTTAATTAAAAGTGGAGGTAATTCTCAACTCGTAATGATTCGGATTTTAATGATCGCTGCTAATTTATACGCTTATATTTTAATATTGCTGCTAATAAAACTATTATTGTATAATATTCTCTGTCAATATGCATTTATTAAGAACTGTTATAAAATGGTGATAAATTCTTTTAAATTGTAAACGAATTGCCTACTTTAAAGAATTAATAGAGGATGAAGTATATAGCATTGTCTGATTAACTTCAATAACAAAATAAATGTAAAATAGAAATGAATGATTAATAAAAATGACATATGTTTTTAATATTTAGTAATATAATTTATGTTTAGAGCAATTTTAAAATTTAAGTTGAAGTGAACATACCATCTTTATACGTATTTATATTGTTTAATTAATTACACTTAAGTAAAAGTTTTTCATTGCATTTCCTTCGTCCTATTGGGGTCTAGTATGGACACAAATCAGCTATCGAAAAAAGATTGAAAGTAACTCACTACGAATAGAGGGCACAGTGATTTAGAGTATTAAAGATTTCTGAGTATTAATTCATTCATTTTATATTATCCTTCGTTATTTTACTTTTATGTGCGAAATGAAAATGTTACTATGATGGATTTTAATCAATAATTGTATAATTTTAAGCTTCAGACTGTTTTTATTTTCAACATCTTTATTTACTATACTCTAAGACGAAGCTATAAAGATAACGAAACACAAATTTATTACTATACTTTCTGTTTTTCCTCTTAAAGAAAATAGATATTCAAGACGTATCGAGTAACTAAAGTATTGAGTATAAAGGAGACTATAGCACAAATAAGTTTGGCAACCATGCTTGTAAACAATAAAGGGTGGATTTTTTTATGTAACTTCAACAATAATTTTTTAATATTATTGCAATAATTAATAAAAATACATTATCATATTACTAAACTATTTCTTAATTAACTATCATATCTTAAAAATAATTTTATTTTGTGACATATAGTTATCACAGTTTTTCCGATATCTTATAAAGAGCGATATAGTTTTTTTCCAACCATTTTTACAATGGTAAAGAATAGAAAAAAAAAGCGAATACTTGTTGTTACATTATTGAGAAAGAAAGCATATGAGAGGTCATAAATTCTCCCTTGTAGTCAATAACGGAAAAAAAGATGATTTTTTTTCCATTTTTATTGAATATCCAAAATCAATTTTTCTTTAGTCCTTTTAGTTTAACTCTTGTTGCATATCGGATATATTAAACAGGATTTTCAGCTACATTATCAGTGCTATTTATTTAATTTCAGAGGAAACTTGCATTTTGCCAATGTATCACTTTTCTGAATAATGCACTGTTTTTTTCTTAAAGTGAATGGAAATAAAACATCAAATTTTCTACTTTATATATATTAATACTTCACTTACAATTTTCGGTAAGTATATTAGCAAATTAATGAAATAGCTGTGATTCATGTTATTTATTTCAGACCTGTTGGAGTTCAATTTGAAACATATTCTTCAATCTATGCAATATCCTTATAGTATATCACTTATAGTGTATATCCTTATAGTATACCATATCACTACATTTTACTGACAGAAAAGAAAAATCCTCCCTCAATTATGTTAGTCGATGCCTCCTGGTCATTTTTTACCACATTACCATACCATTTTTTTACGTGTACCGTATTTTAACATTATTTGTTCAATTTTACTTACAATCTTGTCTATCTCGCTACTTACCTATCTCACTAACATAAATTTCTAAATTAGAATTTCACTTTATATTCTGATGGCAGGATGAAAATACTTTTCTTTCTCGAATGAATTACAAGATCTCATGGAAGCAACTAGGACGGATACAATAGCACTAACGGACTAACTCCTTGCCACTAGAGTCCATGTTGGACCATGACCGTCGCCCTGCTGGCAGATTCTGAAATAAGAGATGTTTACATTTTCCAGTGTACAGTTGTCAGCCCTACACCCAACGATCTACATTCATATTAGACCCATCGTCTCGTGGCAGCGTGCGCCAGTGGCAACGTGCGTAGCTGGCGTGAAGGCGCTTTGAGGTTCGAATGCATGATTGTAGTCACAGCTTTCAGAAACAAGGAGATTCAGTGGCGATTGCTGCTCACCACAGCTGCTGATTGGGAGTTTTCCAAGTTTTCTCCCATACAAAACGCAAATACAGGGCAGTTATCCCTAAAAGCACTGCCCTTCCCCTTCATCTGTCGGTGGCTTAGTCTAATTGAATGGATTCTATAAAACTATTGGCCATCATGGGATTCTGCACATCTTTAACGAACGACGAATTCCTCTTTAAAGAACGAATCATCTTTTGGGGCTATCCAGGAATCAAGCCAATTTATAGCTTTTTCAACAGAATAGAAATGCTCCTCAGCCAGCGTCTGGCCTAATGCCCAATTGGCTAGCGCTCTGGCCGTTGGTACCACAGGCTTCAGGTTCAAGTCCCAGCGGTGGCATGGATGTTTGTAGTTGTTCGGAATACACTTTCAACCGTAAGTCCCTGTCTAATATGACTGTAGATAGTTGGGCGTAGGACTGATAACCCTACCCCTTATCTCTTGTTTCGTAATCTGCCAGTAAACAGAAAGCCTCGGCCCACCACGGGGCAGTTGCACCAATGAAGGAGAAGTCTTATAGTATTTTCTATTATTTATTAAAGACTTTTTTTATTTCATTATTATTATTATTATTTGATTTTAGAAAAATTAACTGATACATCAATATAAAGGAAATTGAATTAATATAATTATATGCATAGAAATCTTTTATGTTTATAATTTATTAAGATTGCACACAGTGTCACTTTGAAACGAATTGTTTATCCAACTATGTGCAAAATATGAAAAAATACTTTTCGACTTTAAAAGCCCATTTTATATTTCTCAAAAAATGATTTTTTTATTGTATCAAGGAAACAGAATAACAAACAAAAAAATGAATAATACTTCTTTTAAACAAATATTATTTATAAATTACCATAAGAGCTTTTGATTGGTCTTTATCAAAAAATTTCGGATTATCACTTTATGATTAAAAATAATTACCTAAAAAATAATTCGCCAACGTTTCACGAGCAAGAAATATCAAATGCAAAATCTTAAAAAAGAAAAAGGTTATTTTTCAATGGCAACACCTATTTCTGCCTCAAGTAAAATTAATTACATTGACAACGAAAAACAACACAGAATAAAAATATATATATATTGCAATTTTAGAAAAAGAAAAAAAATGAAGTTAATATTCTTTTGAAAAATATCGCAATTTCTTACAAAACTTCGATCTAAAATCTAAACTAACTATAGGATCGAACATTATGTAGATTTCTTTTAAGCTAATATTTACATCACGATGCAACGCAGTTTTCAATGAATAAAACGTTATCCATAAAAGAATTTTGCCCAAATTATTATTTTTAATTTATATAAAATTCCTTAAGAATAGGTTAATGCCAAGGGCATAAATGAAGATAGATATCTTTTTATTTACTTTAAAAGTATTTTTCTCGGCAGCTGTTTACATTTAATGTGCTTAGAAAATAGTAATTCTTTCTAAATAAATGCATTTTTAAAGAAATATAAAAATATCCGCTTATTTTAAAGAAATTGTATAAACCTTACTTAGGGGCTTTTCCGATTACAGTAAAAAATTACTCGTATTACAGTTTCTATACAAAACAAAAGAAAATGAATATAATAAATAATGTCTCTATAATTCTTTGGAAGTAGAATTTCAATTTTTGAGTATTAAATCACTGCAGATTTCCTGAAGATGTTAATTGGAGAATCTTGAAAATCTTGCAGATTACGTGAACCTTATTTGAGATAAAAAAAATTATTATTTTGTTCTTCTAACTATATTTGGGATTTTAAATACAAATAATCCATACCTAATATTTCTAAAAAATAGAAATATAAAAGAATTAATATCTGTATAAATTTATTTAAGAATAATTGATGATTTCGAGATAAAAAATAGCAGTGTTTTAATTGTAACATATCATAACATAAATCTTCAATTAACTATATCGTTATGAAAATAAAAATTATTATATATTACCATTTTCAGAACTTTATTCTGTTACTAATTTTATTTTATTATCGAATGAAACTAGTTTTCACAAATTCTTTAGGTTCACTTATTTTTAAATAAATCGTTTATTAGCTGAAATTAAGGTAAATTTATTTATATACACATACAATTTTTTTTCTTTAAAAAAATTATTAACTCAAGTAAAATGCATATAAAATTATGTAATATCATAATATTTTAAAAGATAATTAGCAAATTAAATTTAACTATTGATTTATCTCTAAAATAGTATTAAAATAAACATTAAGTTTAATGTTAATTAAACAGATTAAAACGAAATTAATTTTAAAGCATTAAAATCATTACACATTAAAGTTATAGTTACTATTTATATTTAAGTAATTACAAATGCTTAAATAAGAATTAATTCTAATTAAAAATCTTATTTGAGAATAAAGAATTATATTTATAATTATATTACGGTTAATTATATATATTATAAACAAGTAATAGTTATTACATAGAAAATCAAAGGAGTTATTAATTAGTCTAATAATTTTAATTGAATTTCGTTACGCTTATAGTAATTTAATTATTTTATACTACATTGATTTAAAAGTATTATTAAGAATGTAAAAATAATTTTTGAATATAACAAAAGAAATATTTTAATAAAGTTAGAATTAATTGTAATATTAATAATGAACATTTCTTATTTTGTTTTGTTTTAAACTATTCTTCTATTCTTTTTCATTCGCTATAGCTTTTTAAGCAATTAAAAAAAAAGTTTTACGTGATTATTTTTTTTAAATTTGTATTTTTGATGTGTAATATTCATGATTTATTTTTAACTTAATGGGATTTTATAAATAAAAATTACATATGAAAAATATTTTTTTTAAATATAAGGAGTATAATATATAAAAATCATGGTATAATAATCATGGTATAATATATAAAAATACTAATATCAACTTTCATTTAAATTTTTGTAGTGTGCAGGTTGGGCAATCAGATTGTAACTAGGTGTGGTTAGGTTGAGATACTGGAGGCACAGGTTGGAGAACTCGCAACTTTATTTACACACGCAGAAACACCACATACATACAATTAGAGACATACAATATTTAAAGACAGATAGTTATAGATTCATGGGCGTATTCCACTGCTAAGAGAAAATCCGATACTCAGCTAAGCGCAGGTTGCGCGAAATATACTTGCTCTCTGGAGAGAATCTGAAGGCCATTTAATATGCAAGGTTGCGTTAAATATCATCAATTTAAATACTCATAATTTGAAGTCATGTTGTAATGTAATTGCTTATTACATTACAATATGATTATTGATACTCTACAATAGACTTCATTCATTGAAACCATCATCACAACTGTTATATAGTGGTGCTCCGTCAGAACAGAAGCTGCACCCCTCTTCCCTCCTTCCATGAGGGACACGACGACAACAACAACAACTGTTATATAGTTTAGAATTTCTTAAAATGGATGATATATTTTTAGTTGCCAAAGTTGTTAATTTCAAGATATTTTTAGTTGACGAAATTTCTTGCTTAATATCCGCAGTACATTATAAGCTGCAGGTGTATTTTTCAGATCTAAAGTATTAAAGATCTCGTATAATGATCCAGAAATTCGCAACTAAAATATATAGGTATATCTTTGTTATTTATACTTATTGCATAAAGCTAACAAAACGTTTTTCAGTTTTAAAGAACGTTTTTGATGCAATAATTATATAAAAAATTGCTATACACTTAAGATAGAAGAAACCAGAAAGATGATACGTATTTAAAACCTACAGTGAAAACAAAGGAGACGACATTTTTTCGACGAATTACTACATTCATATTTACTAGATAGATGAAAATTTCTTTCAGTATAACAATGACTGATTTGAATTTTTGTTAAAGCAATTTTAATTATTATCTGTGTAACTATGCTTCCTCCTATGCATTGTCGAGAGCGTCCCCTGTGGCGTTCGGGAGAAATGGTCAGTTGACCTATAAGTTCTCATCAGGAGAGAACGTATCTTTCTCGCCCCCTGCGCGTAACTGAGTATCTGGTTTTCGGCTTAAAAGTAGAATCCTTCCACGAATCTATAATTATATGACTTTAAATGTATTAAATATTGTATGTCGTTAATTGTATGTGTGTGGTGTTTGTGCGTGTGTAAATAAAGTTGCGAGTTCTCCAACCTGTGCCTCCAGTATCATCAACCTGTGCCTCCAGTATAACAACCACACCCCCTTGCAATCCAGTTGCTCCAACCCACAGCACTACATCAATAATTTCATTCCAAGGAGATTCCATTCACTAACAAACACTGATGCATAAAGAGCATCTCAGTTCGACTAATTTAATAAAAGTGCTGCTTTCTTCTGTTGTCGGTAACTGTTAAACATTTTAAGTTAGTAAAAAACGTACTACACACAAAATAACGTTTCATAAGCAAATTGAAGTCTTTATATTTTGCAATATTTTATATGGCAATTGACGAGGAAAATTTATTGTTTTGTATTGGAATAAAATGCAAGATAACGGAGCCAGCTTAAAAATTAATAACTACCTGTGTTGAATGTTTTATTAAACTTTCGAAAAAAATTAGACTCAACATTAGTAAATGAAATACGTAGAAGTTCAGTTCCGTTAGAGATAACTTCAATGAAAAATGAAAGATGATATAATTAATAACTGAAAAATAATTATCAAGTAAATCCTTTAATGCACTTTTTATGGGTTTTGAAATAATCTATCATTAAAAGTAATTTTCCTTTATTAACTCTAGTCATGCCACGTATATTTAAAAGATAAACTTTTTTGTAAATTATCACGGAATTGTTACAAAATTCATGAATCATCAGAAACTTCAGCGTTTTAATGTGTCTTTTGTTATCGTATAAATTAACGATTCACATGCGTTTTTAACGAGAATTTGTCATTAATAAAGACGAAACATACCATGATAAAAAAAGGATGTGATTCAAACATACCCAAACTTAAATACTTTTATAACTATTTACTTTTATAGCTAGAAAGTTTTCGCTACATACGATTAAAACTATCGAACTTTTAATTGCATTTCATTCGAAATCGTAAAATGTGTATAGATATTTTTTTCCTTGTACGTTTAAGTTTATATGCATTTTGTTAAGAAAAAAAAGACCTTTTGTGGTTATTTACGATTTCTAGCAGACCACAACCTGAAATAGCGGATGTTCGTTCTGAAAAAAAGAAAATAATGTTTAAAAATTTTAAGTTTTTAAAAAAAATGAAAGTAAATGATTTAATTAAAAGTGGAGCTAATTCTTGATAGGTAAGGGATCAAATTTTAATGATCAGATCTGATTTATACGAAAGCAAAATAAATATTATTATTACATGAAAAATATATCTATATCTCTTATTTATTAAGAATTATTGGAAATGGGTGATAAATTCGTTTAAATTGTAAGTAAATTACCTACTTTAAAGAATTAATAGAGAATGAGGATCATAACATTCAATAGCGTAGCGAGTTAACTTCAATAGCGAAATAATTGTAAATAATTGTATATTAATAAAATAATTGTAACGAATCTTAGTAACTGCTTCTAGTTTATACGATTGCCTTCTTAACATAACATCAGCACAATGTGATATTATTAGCATAATGTTAGCATGATGTAACATTATTAGCATAATATTAGCATAATGTAACATTATTTTAAAGTAAACATACAAAATACAAATTATAACAAATATGGGTTCATATCGCCGACAGGTTTTAATGAGAAAGCACTGATAAGTGAGAGTGGGTCGTTTTACCGATTAGTCTAGCTTACATCAGCAAGAAAGTAGTTTTGAAACTAACCATGATTACATAACAGGTAACAAATTTAGAATTGAAATTGAAATTTAATAGGGCTATCAATAATTCTGGCTACAAATACAGCTTAGTATGGATTACAAAAGTTTTTAATTACACTTCTCTCATCCTATTTGGATTTAGTATGGATCCATCTTAATATGGGTTTAGTATGGACACAAATTAGTTGTGGCCTGATGGCCAATTTGCTAGCGCTCTGACCTTTGGTATCACAGGTTCGAATCTTGGGGTTTGGCATGGATGTTTATTAGTGATTCGGAATCCACTTTATTCTGTAGATTCCAGTCTAATCAGCCTAAAGTGTGCAAAAAAATAACCGTAGAGCAACAAACCAAACAAATTAGCTAGAGGAAAAAGAAACCCACTGAGAATAATGAAGCGCAGTGATTTAAAAATATTTCTGAGTATTAATTCATTCACACAAGCACGTCAAATTCATTCTCATTGGGTTGCTTCCCCCCCCTCCCAATTTTCATATTCTTCTTCTCTACCTAACTTAATTTCTGTGTGTAATGCAAATTTATTAAAATGGTCGATTTTAATAAATAATTTTATAATTTTAAGCTTCAATTCTGTCCTATTTTCAGCATCTTTATTTACTATGTTTTAAGACGTAGGTAAAGATAAGGAAACACAAATTTATTACTATATCTTTCAGTTTTTCGCTTAAAGAAGATAGATATTCAAAGAGTATAGAGTAAATTTTTTTGTTTCCATAAAAGAGACTGTAGGACAAATAAGTTTAGCAGCCATTCATGTAAACAAGAAGGGGTAGACTTTTTATGTAACTTCAGTAACCCTTTTTCTCTTGTTTTTTTTTTTTTTTTTTTTTTTTTTTTTTTTTTTTTTTTTTTTAGTTTTATTACATTAAATAATTAAAGTACATTACCATATTATTAAACTATTTCTTAATTAACTATTATATCTTAAAAATAATTTTATTTTCTAGCATGTAGTTATCACAATTTTTCCAATATTTTATAAAGAGCAATATAGGTTTTTCTTTTCAATTCTGCAATGAAAAAAAAAGCGAATACTTGTTGTTACATTATTGAGAAAGAAAGCATATGAGAGGTTATAAATTCTCGCTTCTAGTCAATAACGGAGAAAAAAAGACGATTTTTCTTCATTCTTATCGAATATCTAAAATCAATTTTTCTTTAGTCATTTTAGTTTAACTCTCGTTGCCTATCGGATATATTAAACAGGATTTTCAGCTACATTATCAACGCTATTTATTTAACTTCAGAGGAAACTTGCATTTTGCCATTGTAGTATCACTTTTCTAAATAATGCACTGTTTTTGGTTAAAGTAAATGGGAATAAATCATTGATTTCTATTTGTTATTTATGTTAATACTTCGCATACAAATTTCGGTAACTATGTTGGAAAATTAATGAAATGGTTATGATTTATGTTACTCCTTTCAGACCTGTTGGAGTTCAATTTGAAATATATTCTTCAAACTATGCAGTTCTTATTGTAGTTTTCTCACTACATCTTGTTGAGAGGAAGGAGAAATCCTTCCTCAGTCATGTCTGTCGATGCCTCCTGACCATTTATAGTGCCTTATTTTCCCTTTATCTGCACAATTTTACTTAGAATCTTCTCTATCTCGCAAGTCTTCGTTGGAGGTGTGTGTTGCAGTCGCTGCTTTCAGAAACGAGGATACTAGATGGTAAGTTTGACAAGGAATATAAAAGCCATCTCTCCTGGACTGTCATGCTGTCTGGGGGGAGTTTTCCGATTTTCTCCCATACGACATGCAAATGTAGCGTCAGATACAACTAAACGTCCTCCCGGAAGACTATGTCCTCTCCTCGTCGCCAATCAGTGGGCTGCTTGGGTTGTAAAGTTAAATAGAAGGCATACTAGTGTCAAACAGAAAAAGGAGTTAATATAATAAAAAATATCTTAAAATTTAAAAAGTCCTCGATTAAAAATATTTTACAAAATAAAGCAACATTATAAAATGACAGAATGTTTTACACCAAACTTTCCTTTGAGATAATTCATGTTTAAATATCATTCTTATTATGTATACAATTCATATTCTTTAATCTTTACAGTCATTATTGTAATTTTATCACCACATCTTTTTGAGAGAAAGGAGAAATCCTCCCCTCAATTATGTCAGTCCATGCCTCCTGGCCATTTGTAGTACCCTATTTTCTCTTTATCAGCACAATTTTACTTACAATCTTGCCCATCTCCCTATTTACCTGTCTCACCAATATAAATTTCTAAATTAGAATTTCACTTTATATTCTGATGATAGAGAGGGACATACTTTTCTTTCATAAATTCTCAAGAGAAATTATTTCGTTTAAATTCATTCGTTATCAATAATGTTCCGAAAACGATGTCACCAATAGAAAAGAAACTCAACTCTGCATATATAATTGAGTTTTACTGTAGAAATGATTAGAACGTTCATAGCCGTGACTTTCTCACAACAGGGCGTGAAAATTAAAAAAAAAAATGTGTAACTGATTACTTAATTATTTTTTTTGTCAATTAATTTTTCAAATAATTCATTAGATATTTATAATAAACCATCTTTTGAATAGGTACGAAATTCATTTGTTCTCTGTCCGATTCTTCTCTTAAAATGTTCAAACGTAGTTGAACCAAAGTCTTCTTTGTGCAGAAGAAAGAAAGAGAGCTGAAACAAACCCAAATTCCACTGTTCCAATAAAATATATCCAATGACCCTCTGGATATGTAAATATAAATTCGTCGTTAATTATAAGTATAATTTACTAATTAACTCCCAGACATTACAGTCCATGCTGGACCATGGCCTCCCTAACAATACGACTCCAAAGTCGTCTATCTAGAGCTTTGGTTTTCCAATTTATGATCTTTAGGTTCTTCAGATCCTTTTCACTTCATCAATCCATGTCTATTTTTGGACTTCCCTTTTTCCTTTGGCTATGGAAAAAAAAAAGGCATGACTTTCTTTTCCATGGTACTTCCCCTTGAAAATATTCTGTGTGCTTCTGCTGTCGTCTATCCTCTCTATGTGTGTTCTAGCCATTGAATTGAACTCTACATTCCAGTCTCCAAGGATTGATACGATTTCATAATAGATATATAATGATACGATTTCATAATAGATATATAATGATACGGTTACATAAAAAGATATAATGATGCGATTACATAATGAGGAACGTATATCGTTGACATGCAAATTGTTACGTATCAACCACTATTCAAAAGTAATGAAAATATTTTATAGTTTTCTTCCTCATATATACACACCTTTCTTTTATTAAAATTTGTTACTGTATTTTGGAAAACAGAAGGAAATTGATCATTTGCATTCAATCAATATATTTCCTCTCTCCTACATACAATCACATTTCACCTCTTCCTCAAAAAATATATAAATATTTGCCATAATATGGAAAAAAAAATTTGTATTCTGCCATTGATTTTAATAAAATGGACTAATATCAATATTTCCTACTTATTCATGAATTTATACCTCATTATGTCTCTATAATTATCTCAACTCATTTATAAGAATGCTAATGGATGTACCGGTTGCAAAATTTTTATGTAAAATAATTTCAACTTAATGGATAAAATAATTAGAATGGGTGATTAATTAATATCAGTCTGTTAAAAATAAAAAAAATTAGTTAAAATTTAATTAATTAACGAGTAAAAGTTAAACTATTACTACAGGAAAGAATAAAAAGTTCTTTAGAAAAGTGAAGTTAGTTAAAGTAGCTATTCATTGAAAATTGAACACCTTGCTATATTCGTACCATAAAGAGTCCTAATGAATTTAGTCCTTTTTTTTTAAATAGATGCTAGCAATAATGACGCTTTGTTGGCCGATTATAGCATATTAAATATTTTTAGTTTTGGTAAATTTTATTTAAAAAAATATCTGTTCAGAATTAATGTTTTAAATAACTCGCCTTAAATAGAAGAACTTGGATAAATAAAGCAATTATTATTATTATTATTATTATTATTATTATTATTAAAGAATTCTCATTTTTTTTTCACCTTTTCATTTTTTAGCATTTATTTTTAAGAATATAATAATATTAATTAGGAAAATAAATAGTAAATTACATTATTTCTACGTTTTTTTCTTACAATAACTTAATTAATGGCACCAATTAGTTTTGAAACCACGCATCACTGGTGGCGGGAAAATCTGATGGCAATAAAAAAATAAAGTTTTATTTAATAAAAGAAATAATAAAATGTTTTAATAATAATTAATATAATATTTAAATAATAACTGATATTATTAATAGTAATAATAAATAAATATAATTTGTAATCGTGTTGTTAATTTTTCCTCTTATACACAAGCAAGAGCGCCCCTTTAAGAAATTCAGGAGAAATGGTCAGTTGACTTATAAATGCAAGAGAGGAAGTACATTTCGCACATCTTGCGCTTAGCTGAATATCTAGCTTTCAGCTTATTATTAGAAATGGAATCCTTCCATGAATCTATAATTATATGTCTTTAAATTTATCAAATATTGTCTCTAATTGTATGTGTGTGGTGCTTGTGCATGTGTAAATAAAGCTGTGATTTCACCAACCTTTGTCTCAACCCAACCCCACCTAGTTACAATCTGGTTGTCCAACCTACACACTACAAATTAATAATAGTTATTACAATAATATTTAATATATATGTTTAATAACTAATAAATTTTTAAAACGAAATATATAAATTCAATGGGAAAATGAACTTTTAAATGTTATAGTTTTTAAGCTATATTGGCACAAACACACATTCAGTCATCCAATTTTATAATTATAAGCAATATTTTCTGGAAAAATTCAATAAGCATTGTAAAATTAAAAACGTTTTGGTTTTATTATAATTACAAAGAAACTGCTTGATTATTGTGTCTTTGAATATTATCTCAAAAACAATTAATTCAATAGTTATAATACTCAAAATAAAAACTATCAAACATTCAATGAAACTCCACATTAATATCGCAAAAAATTTAAAATATTTTTTTCAAAGTACTTTTAAAGGAAGAAGTACAGACATGCTTTGAGTGAAGACAAATGAAATAATTTTGTTAAACATAAATTCGGTCGTAAATAATTCATAAATTCAAACATTGCAAATTGTTTTCATAAAATATATATTCATTACAGCGATATCAATTGCTCAATACCGTTTCTATTTTTCTAAAATATGATCATCAATTTCTTGTTTCAACCCATTTACGTCATTTTTGTAATATCAGTACTCAACTTTCAAAGTTTTTGTGGTAAATGATTTATTGCTAGCATTTCAAAGTCTCGGGTTACATAAAAGGAAATTGCATTAAAATCTGGATATATAATAAAGACAGTTAAAATAATTTATTTTTTTAAATCTTGTTCTTGTAAATGATATAAATTATTTTTTTTTAATTTATCTTCTCTTCTGTAGGTCTCATATCGGGTAAGGAAATAGGTTTCCATAAACTTTCATAAACTCTTTTTATATTATGCGAGGCTTATTTGTAATAAAAAGCTAGGTTTGTATAAGGAGGAACAATGGATTGAAATAAAAATCGTTTATGGTTCCATGCGAACTATCTAGGTAATTTACGCACAAGGTCACCATTCACCACTTGTAGATGCTGTAAAATAAACTTTCTTGGATCCTGCGCATACAGTTCTACAGCATAGAAGCTATTAATCAAACTATTTTTAATTATTTTAACATTTCACAATCGAATGTTTTAATGTAAGTGGTATTACAGAGAATGAACAGGCAGATTATCTCGCAAAATATGCAGCACATACAATAATATTTCAATAGATATCACCGGAAGATCTTATATTTCAACAAAAAAAAAGAAAGCATAGATAAAAGCAACAGAACAGTGGATAGAGGGCAAATACACTCAGGAATACAGTCATTTAGATAGTATTAAATCTTCCTGTTTGCTAATCATCGAAAAAAAGACATTCTTCTATCCAGGTTTCGCACAAAGCCATATCCTGCTAATTTTAAACTCCATCGATTTGGCCTGACTTTATCTCCATTATGCCCGATCTGCAAAACTGCGGAAACAGTTGAACCTATTTTGTTTCAATGCGTGAAATATGTAAAACCAAGAAACACACTACAAATTGCTTTCGGATATAAAGTACTTCCTTTCTCTTGGATATTTGATATGTCACAATATGCTTATTATAAGACAACAAAGATACTTCAATTTCTACGAAAAGTCTCGTAACCCTGAAAACTACGGGGTATTCCACTTTTTCTATCTGGGGATTTATATTTATTTCAAGTACTAGTTGTACTTCATATGTTCTAATCATTGTTTAACTGTTAAAATATTATGATCTATTTTATAGCAAGTTTTATCCATTTCTTTCTCTTTCAAATTTAACCACCTTATTTATGTTCTTTTAGTTGCCGAAAGTACGTGCAATGATTCTTTTCTTTCGAAATATATTTTGCAATCCGTCATGGGCAGAAATCAAGAATTTAGAGCTGTAGAGTAATTTCGTTATAGAGATTTAATTTCACCGTTGACAGATTCTTTTATCTCTAGTATTTTAACAGCATTTAGATAAACTGAAATAAAGCAGCATCAGCGAGCACACATCTAAAAGCACCTAGTTAAGTCAAGTCAAGGTAAGTGGAGAAAAACGTAAAAATCGCTGGGTGTAGGATCGGAACTGTGAATTGGGGATAAAGCAGTTTTCGACTGGATATTCCTAATCGTTTGGATGCTCCAGGTGACTGTTATATTGGGGTATTTTTTCTTTTATTCACTATTGTATGTCTATAAATAGCACAGAATTATCAATAAATTTCCACAGTGTTATGCTCCCTGGCCAGAAAAAGTGAATTGACCCTATTTTTTTTTCCTTCATTGGAGCAACAGCGCCATGGTGGACCAAGGCCGTCAGCCAACTGGCTAATTTCGAGATGTTCTCTTTTCACGAGATAGGATTGTCAATCCTACTCCCAACGCTCTACAGTCGTACTGGACCGGGAGCTATGGTTTAAAGTTGATTCCGAACCACTACCAACACCCATGGCACCTCCAGGACTCAAACCCGAAACTACTTGTACTTCATATGTTCTAATGATTGTTCAACTGTTAAAATATTATGATCTATTTCCAAGCCCCAGAGCGCTTGTCATTTGGTCATCAGGACCAATTTAAAATATAGTATGCGAAATATAAATATATGACCACACATAAGTGCCCATGTATTTTTTCTTATGTATATGATACATATTACGTATTTTTAAAACATTTCTCTAAATTTTAACCTTAACATAACCTCTTATGCTATTCTCAGTACAACTTAGTAAGTATTCAGCTTATAAATTCTTAACTAGTATTATTCAAATTTATTCAAAATAATTTGCTAAATATTTAACTTCTTACCTTGGAAACGTCTTTCATCTATACATTTTATAATTCAAACTTCTCCGAAACTTTGACGAGACTATACAAATAATTTACATCAGTAAGTTACGCCATAATAAATTTTATCCTCCGGGATAAGTTCTGCAAATTCATATTTACTAATAAGCCTGCTGCTAGCATGCAACTCATTTATGCATTTATTTCCGCCCAATAGAATACAAGCAACGTCTCATGCAAATATGCTTCCCTTAGCCTCAGAAATGTCTACCAACTCTGTGCACGCTTTACCCTTCGCTTTACGCCAACAATAAGCAAGGTAGAGTGAGCAACTACCATTTAATTGCATTTACGTGAAGTGGTACCTCGCCTAGCACTCGTAAGGCAAAAATCCCGACATGCACCTAAGAAAATGTTCCTGTTCAGCAACTTAAGAAAGTTCGTAAAGTAGCTTTTTCTTTTATTTCATTTACTGTTTTAGAAGATATAAGACTTTATTTTGCTCTGATTCTTATTAACTGTGGCATTATTGTGCATTCCTCAGGCTGATATGGTATTATATATGTGTAAACAAACAGAATTTTCAGAATTTATCAAAATTCGTAAAGAAGCTTTTACTTTTATTTCTTTTACGGTTTTAGAAGAAATAAGACTTTGCTTTGTTCTGATTCGCATTGATTGTGGTAGTATTGTGTATTCCTCAGTCTGATATGGTATTATACCAATGTAAACCACCAGAATTCATCAAAATTTGTAACGGAACTTATTCTTTTATTTCCTTCACGTTTTATAAAAAATAAGAGCTTGTTTTGTTCTGATTCTAATTGATTGTGGTATTATTCTGTATTCCTCAGCGTGATTTGGTATTACGCCAACAATGTAAGGTAGAGTGAGCTACTACCATTTAATTGCCTTTAGATGAAATGGTACCTCACCTTCCACTAGTAAGGCAAAAATCCAGACATGTACCCAAGAAAATTTTCTTTTTGAGTAACTTAAGAAAGTTTGTAACAAAGCTTTTTCTTTTATTACCTTTACGTTTTTAGGAGAAATAAGACATCGTTTTGTACTGATTCTTATGGATTGTGGCATTATTGTGTATTCTTCTGAGTGATATGGTATTATACCAATGTAAACAAGCAGCATTTGCTCCTTCGTGAAAGAAAAAGAATATCAGTGATCTTTTTAGAGTCGAATGATTCTTACCTTTCTATTTTCGCAAAAGAAAGTTTTAAGTGTGTGATTTAAGTGTGAAATTTATTTTATGTTTTTAAATACAGGTTCTTTTTTATTATTTCTTTCCCTTTGAAATTTGAAATAATCAGAAAACATATTTTGTCTGATACTCATTTATTTATTCCTCACAATTAATAATGGAATATCCATGGCTGCTGTTTGTTTAATAATTTTATGTTGTTATTATAATTATTGCTATTATTATGTCTACCAACGCTGTTACCACGATTTGCCCTTTGCTTTACACCAACAATAAGCAAGGTAGAGTGAGCTACTACCATTTAATTGCCTTAAGGTGAAGTAGTTCCTCCCTTCCACTAGTAAGACAAAAATCCAGGCATGTGCCCAAGAAAAATTTCTTTTTGAGTATCTTAAGAAAGTTTGTAACAAAGCTTTTTTTTTTTCTTTAACGGTTTTAGAAGATATAAGACTTTATTCTGTTCTGATTCTTTTTGATTGTGGCATTATTGTGTATTCTTCAGGGTGATATGGTATTATACCAATGTGGACAATCAGAATTTGCTCATGCGAGAACGAAGAAAAAATATCAGTAAGAATCGAATTCAGAATCGAATGATTCCTATCCAATATATTCCTTTCATTTTTCGCAAAATAAAGTTTTTTAAGTGTATAATTACGGATAAAAAGTGAGGTTTCTTTGAAATTTATTTTATGTTTTTAAATACAGGTTCTTTTTTATTATTTCTTTCCTTTGAAATTTGAAATAATCAGAAAACTTATTTTATCTCGTATTCATTTATTTATTGATCGCAATTAATAATGGAATATTCATGGCTGCTGTTTGCTTAACCATTTTATGCTGTTATTATAATTATTTCTATTATTATGCCTACCAACCCTGTTGTCACAGCCAACAATGCGAGCCAACGATGTTTAAGCCGATGTTAAGCCATGTTTTAAGCCTACAATGCGAGATAGAGTGAACAGCAATCATTTAATTGCCTTTATATGAAGTGGTACCTCACCTTCCACCAGTAAGGCAAAAATCCAGACATGTGCCCAAGAAAATTTTCTTTTTGAGTAACTTAAGAAAGTTCGTAAAGAAGCTTTTTCTTTTATTTCTTTTACGGTTTTAGAAGATATAAGACTTTATTTTGTCCTGATTCTCATTGATTGTGGTATTATTGTGCATTCCTCAGGGTGATATGGCATTATACCAATGAAAACAATCAGAGTTTGCTCATGCGAGAACGAAGAAAGAATATCAGTAACCTTTTCAGAGTCGAATGATTCTTATCCAATATATTCCTTCCGTTTTTTAAGTGTGTCATTTCGGATAAAAAGTGAACTTCGTTTTAAATTTATTCTATGTTTTTGTGTACTGGTTTGTTTGTTTTTCTTCCTTTAAAATTTGAAATAATCAGAAAACATATTTTTTCTGATATTCAATTAATTATTCCTCGCAATTAATAATGGAATATTCATGGGTACTGTATGTTTAATCAATTTATTTGTTGTTAGAATTATTGCTATTATATTTTTTGCAAATTCAAGTTCTTGTTTAAGTCAATCTCAATTAAATTAACTGTTTTGGGTTTTTAATTAATATTTTTAACTATTTGGTTCGATTTATTGGTTTTCTTTGTCTGAAGTTAATCGTAAATTAAGTTCGCATAAAATGTTATTAGGTAATTAGCCATTTTGTTTTGTCAAAATGCTTATCTTATTTAATGCATTAATTAATCGTAGAAAGATTTATTGAAGTTCTCATTATTTGCAATCTCGGATGGTTCTCGGAAACTATTAATGAAGATTAAAAAAAAAGTTTTTTTAATGGCGAAAAAATTAACAAATGTTCAATTTAGCGGAAAACGATTGAACTGATATGTGGGTCATTTTATCTACGATTATCGAATATGTATTTAATTATCGTTGCAATTAACTGATTTAACTGTTCATGTCGTTAATTGCTTTTATTTGATAATAACTAATACTTTTTTATGCACAAATATATTTAAGTATATACAAATTGCAAGAAGAACATTATTTTGAAAATTTTAACAATTACTGATAAAAAGTATTTTTCCATTAGCCAATAATCATTCTTTATCATCTATAATTGAATTATTCATCGAATTTGTATTCACTGTACGTTTAGATTAAAATGAACTAAAAAATGAAATTGTTTTTGAATTATAAATGCATATTTGATTTCTTACAATAGTAAAATAGAAATTTTGAAAAGAACTGTAGTGAAAACTAATTGAATATATTAAAATTTTTCTCACATCCATTACAACATAAAATAAAACATTTTAAATATCCTTAAAGAAACCCTTTTTAATTATTCAATGAATTTTTTTTTCAGTTTTCAATTTTATTCGTAGACTTTTATTAGAATTTTTAATTGATTTTAAAAGAAATGTGTTCATTTCGTACATCCGAAATATTATTAATCAGACGAAAGCCTTAATCAAAATTCAGTCTGCTAAAGTCATTACCAAAAATTGAAAAAATGTTTTTAAAAAAAAAAGCGTATATCAGTTACTATATAATTAAATTATACATATTTTATTTTCAATCTTAAGTTCATAAAACTTCAAGGTATTTCATATGTATATAAATAGCATTTATTTCGCAGTGGCAATTATATAAATTAAAATATTCCAATTCTTTTTCATTCAATTCAGGTTTAAAGAATTTATTCTAAATTTAGAACTAGTCCTCTGTTGTTATCGATTTTTTCACAGGTTATTTTAATGTGACGACTGTGACTATTAAACTGTGATATTAATTAATTTTAAGTAATATAGATTAAATAATTCATCATAAAAAGAGTACAATTATCTATCAACATAAAATGATGATTAAAATATTTTCATTTGATCGAACTTTTTTTTCAAATTAGTATATTTGAAAAAACTTGTAAAAATTAAATTGCACCAAAAGTCGTAACTTTAATTTATTTTCTACTCAAATCAAAAATGAATACATTTTTCAAGTGTTCCAATTTCTTTTCTCATATCAATATTTAGAACATTTGAAAAAAAATTTATTGGTGATTATTTACTCAAACGTAATACATGTTTAAATGCATAGTAAGTACATATTTCGTAATGTCGAATGTAATTTGGAAGTGCATTTTGCTGCCATTTATTTGAAAGAAACTATTTTAAATGAGGTCGTTTGGAAATAGTAATGTAATTTATAAAATAAAACTATCTAACACAATAACTCAATTCTCATTATTTAAATTATGATTGTTTCTATGATCCATTTTTCCTTACCAGTTAAATTTTAGGAACATTCATTATGATTTTAAAAGAATTGCTGTTTTATTCAGATATTGTATTATAACCATAATAATACGTATGGTATATTAATGGTTTTATTTTATTTTATTTATTTATTTTGACTGACTATGATTTTTACTTCAAATTTCCTAAATGACTCAATAATATTGAAATATAATCTTAGGAAATTATACCTATAATCTTAGTAGTCCAGCTATATTGCCCTATAACACTATTGTAACTTCTCAGCCTATACTATAGCTATAACAGCTTCAAAAAGGAAGACACTTTCAGGTTCATGAGAATTAGTAAATTACAATTATTTTAATTATTAAATTATTATTACTTTAATTTTTATTTACAAGTTTTATTATATACAGAACTCTATTTACAAAAAAGGAAATTTAAAGATAATTTGATTCAAAAGTGCATTTCACTCCAAAGTCGGAGATTTTCAGAATTCTCGAGTGTAATGACGAATCTAATGCACCCGGTCTGCGACAAACCTTAATTATCACACGGCGTGATACACAAAACCATAAGGGTCTCTTTTTGTAAATAGGCGGAACCTCCTGCCTGTTCAATCACTTTCAGAAAAAGAGAAAAATTATACTTCTTGTCGACTCGTCGTAAAACACTTTTTCTTTTTTTTTCTCCAAAAACTCTCTTTTTCAGAAAATCTGTCAAGAGCTGGAGGGTCAGCTTTCCTCACTTCTCATTGAAGTAAACATTTTCTCAGCCTATGGTGTATCACCAATCACGAGCCAACAACTCATGATGTAGTATATATTCCATCTGTAATCGATTGTCTTTTCGACCTTCCCAGGTCGAAAAGATAATCGCTAATTTCATGAGATATCATTATCCATGACACTGATTATCTGCTGTCAGATTTAATTGATAGGTTGTTCTCATTAGTACAAAACACTAATTGCATGCAATATAGCTATCCACAATACTGGTTATCTGCTGTCAGATTTGAGTGATTGATTGTTATTATGCACTTGTTAAAGAATACACATTTCTTTGCCTTGTGAACAGAAATGCTATATCTCTTTCCGTGGGAATAATGCTACACTATGCTGTAATTAAAATAATCTTCCACACTGAAGTCATGCGATATAAATGGGTGTTTTCAAGTCACTAAACATTGCAAGAATAAAAGAAAAGAAAGAAGTGGAAGCATTTCGGCAATGTTCTCAAGGACGGTAAAGCATAAGAGAATCACAAAGAATGTAATTCTAATTTAAGAATTTATTAACTAGTACAACTTAATATTTTAATTAATGGGAGATTGTTAATAATGGGTACAGAATGAAGAAGTCGATGTTAAACTGATCCGTTACAAAATTATAGCTTCATAAGTGAGTAAGTACAGAAAGGCTGGTGCATATTTTGTAAACATTTTCTAACTGTTTTAAACAAAAGGCAAACCTATTGATTAATTGAATAGAATAGAAATTCAATTCAATATCACCTTTTTCCCAATATCTAAATAGGTGTCGTGAAATATTTGTTGGTATACACATTGCATTTATAAAGTTTTGGCAATAATTTTTATAACCAATTTCATAAAACTGTCAAACAGTAATTTAGAGATTTTTATTATTCGACTTGAATCTTTCTATAATAACATATGCTTAAATAAAAAAACAAAAAAAATTCATTCACTTTTAATCTTTTGTTTTTTATAATCAACATATGCTATCATAAATTTGAACATCAACAGTAAACTGTCATCATACAATTCAATTTTAGATGTTGCCATCAAAGAACGTGTAATTAATTTTAATTATCTTCCTCGTTCTCCAGATTTGACAGTTAATTTTTTCTATTCCTTAGTCTTAATTATCTAATAACATTGAAGAAATTCAGAAAAAGTAATCACAGACTTGAACAATATTCCAAAAGATAAGTTCTTCGAAGGAATCCAGAAACTCTATAAATATGCGATGCGAATGTACAGAGCTAAAAGGAATCCTTTTAAAGACTAAGAAGGAAAAATTTTCTTTTCTTTGAATTTTATATCGCACAAATTTTATCCTAACATTTTTCAGGCAAATAGTTATTTCTTTTAGATTTATCTTTTCTGGAAAGTGATACTCTACTTTTGAATGAAAAGAAATTAAATAATTGTAATAATCATCATATTTAATATAAAAATAAAAGTAAAACAAAAGAGACGATTTTTCATTAAAATAAAATCTATTTTTAAAAATTGCAGTCAGCAAATGCCATATAGTTTTTTTAATATTTTAAAAATTAAACAAATCAAAAGATCTTTTAAATGAAAACATTATTTAAATTGACGTAGTTTATATTATATTAAAGTCTTTAACTTAATTCAGTTTTTTCTTCCATTTTACTCCATTTTATTCATAATGAAAAAACAAAAAGAAAAAATATTCAGCAAATAAGAGATTCATCACTTTTGAAAAAACTATTTTTTTTATCAAATTCTATAGCCTTCAGATTTATATTCCAGTTAATTTCTTCATTAATATTTTAATTACATTTTATTACTTTAGCTGTCAAAATATAACTTTTCTGATATTGTTATAATAATTCTGATAATGTTATGATAATTTCTAATAATGTTATATTTCTTTTTAAACGTAATTAATAACCTTTCATTTTATTTATTGTTATTCTTTTTAGAAAAGTCAATATTTTTTTTAATTAACAAGAGATTTACCAAGATATTTATTTATCCGGAAAAATAAAAAAGATGAATGAAATATTAAATGTAATAAACACCAGAAAACGTCTTCAATATTATTTTTGCTAATACGACAAATTGGAGTTTGACTTCAACACCATAAATTATTATAATTTATATTGCATGTGATTATAATTCATTAAGTGAATGAGTGTTTCTATCATTAAAAGAAACTGTTTCCAAAAACCTATTCACGTAAACAGGAACAGAATAGCAAGTAACACTTCCCTGGTCAATAGCTAGAATCGGAAACGAGAATGCATAGTGAATAACAGAATTATTAAAAACATAAATGGCTAAATAAGATTTTTAACTAAACCTTCTTATGAAAAAGCAGTTACTTTTTTTCCGAAAATAAATTTTTTTTAAACAAATATTTCCACCAATCTGGATTTGTTTGCATTTTTTTTTCGATTCCATATTCCAGATATAGCATTTTAAGTGGGTTTGTATAAATACTACAAAATCTAGAGTTGCATTATAATTGAATAATTTGAGTTACGTACATTTGACTTTTTATTGTGGCTTCACATTAATTTATAATCAGATGCAAAACAGGATTGTTTAATTCAATAAACTAATTGTAACATTAACTAACGTGCATTCCGAACCACTAACAAACATTCATGTCGTACCAAAGTCAAAAAATAGATTAGAGTTAAATATCAGTAAGACTTTTGTAAATAAAACTATATTCCAATGGATCTTAAAATATTTTCAACAATTTCGATTTGTTTGCATTTTTTTTTTTTCTCTATCTGTATACCAGATATAGCATTTTCAATGAGTTTGCATAAATAGTAAGAAATCTAAGAGTTGCATTATAATTGAATAGTTTGCGTAACGTACATTTGACTTTTTATTGTGGCTTCACATTAATTTACAATCAGATGCAAAACAGGATTGTTTAATTCAATAAACTAATTGTAACATTACCGAACTGCATCAAAGCGTTCCACGAATCAAAAGAATTTGCATCCTATTCCAAACAGCGAATATTTTCGGGACATAACCCCCTAAAAGAATAAGATGCATGCGTCGACTGCAAGTGACAGTACAGAGAACGGAAACGCCTTTTAATTACATTAACTAAAGAACAGTCGGGGGTTTCTGTGGAACAAAATGCATTTATCAACTTTTCCTAAGATCTCCGTCGTGCAATAATTGCATTACCGTAATTAGCAATGATTTCGGTTAATTGACACTAATCATCTTTAAATATGATCGAGGACCAATGGACCGCTTTTGTTGGCGCGGAGGAATCCGCCACCGTCTTTTGCCATCCATTTCCGTTTGTTTTGCTGCTGCTTTTTCCCTAACTCGAGACCTAATGGGGAATTAATGAAGTTTCGCTGGCTTCCAATGGGTGCTTTATTGAATAGTGGCGTGTCTTAAGAGTAATGATTAGGGGAAAAAGTTTTCCCCGAGACACTAGTGGTGGGTAATATTTTTTTATTATTTCAATTCTCTGTTTCGGATTTCCCCTTGTTTGCAATGGGCTGTTTCAACAAATTGTTATTTATCGAAGTTGGAGTTTATATCTTACTCAGGATGAGGAATTTCACGGAAAGTAAAAGGGATGTCTGATATCGATAGCTGGAATAAAATAGCAGTTTCTCAAATTCTTGGTTCCATAGTCTGATAGATAGATTACATTGATAATCGCAAAATCATATTCAATTCAGTTACTGTTATAATATAATTTATTTTCTGCATTGTTCTTCCTTGGTTTCTATAACAGGGTCCTTATGGTCGAGTGTCTGGTGCTCCGTGCAACAGGTTTCGAGCTCGAGTCCCGACTGCTTCTAGTGGTTAGGAATCCATTTTAAACAGTAGGTCCCAGTCTAATATAACTATAGGGTGGGGGGCTGGGGCTATTACTGTACCCCGTAAAAAGAAAGAATCTTTTTTTCGGAATTTGCCAGCCTTTTTGTTCTTTGAGAAGATATCAGCTAAAAGGTTCTGCAATATTTTCTCTATAATTATCCAAGTGACTTCACTTGAATAACTATAGAAAAAATATAAACCGATTATATAATAATAAGCCTTCGTGTAATTTTGTTTAATTTTAGGAATTGAAGGTGAAAGCATGTTTATTGAACATCTCTTAATGAGTTTTTTACGATGAATTATAAAAGGAATTTTACCTCATCAAGGCTGTCATAAAATTCGAATTTTAAGAAAGATTCATTAATATGATTAATAAAAGAAAAGTAGATTAACAAATCATTCTTAATATTATTAAAATTGTAGATATTAGCACATGATTCAAATGTAGCTTACAGAAATGATTCTTTTTTTTCAGAGGAATAAAAGATAGGTTAGTTTGGTTAGGTTTGTCGCACTTTGTGCACACTTTGAGATTATAAGACCGCGACCTACAGTTTAAGGTGGATTCCAAACAACTAACAAACATCTATGCACTGCCACGATTCGAATCTGAAGCCTGTGGTGCCACAGGTCAAAAAATAGGTTAGACTTGAATATCAACAAGAATTTTGTAAATAAAACTATGTTCCAATGAATCTCAGAATATTTTCACCAATCTGGATTTGTTTGCATTTTTTTTCTCTATTCCATATACCAGATATAGCATTTTCAGCGAGTTTGTATAAATACTACGAAATCTAGAATAACGTTATAATTGAATAGTCTGTGTAACGTACATTTGACTTTTTATTGTGGCTTCACATTAATTTACAATCAGATGCAAAACAGGATTGTTTAATTCAATAAACTAATTGCAACATTACCAAACTGCATCAAAGCGTTCCACGAATCAAAAGAATTTGCATCCTATTCCAAACAGCGAATATTTTCGGGACATAACCCCCTAAAAGAATAAGATGCATGCGTCGACTGCAAGTGACAGTACAGAGAACGGAAACGCCTTTTAATTACATTAACTAAAGAACAGTCGGGGGTTTCTGTGGAACAAAATGCATTTATCAACTTTTCCTAAGATCTCCGTCGTGCAATAATTGCATTACCGTAATTAGCAATGATTTCGGTTAATTGACACTAATCATCTTTAAATATGATCGAGGACCAATGGACCGCTTTTGTTGGCGCGGAGGAATCCGCCACCGTCTTTTGCCATCCATTTCCGTCTGTTTTGCTGCTGCTTTTTCCCTAGCTCGAGACCTAATGGGGAATTAATGAAGTTTCGCTGGCTTCCAATAGGTGCTTTGTTGAATAGTGACGTGTCTTAAGAGTAATGATTAGGGGAAAAAGTTTTCCCTCAGACACTACTGGTGGGTAATATTTTTTTATTATTTCAATTCTCTGTTTCGGATTTCCCCTTGTTTGCAATGGGCTGTTTCAACAAATTGTTATTTATCGAAGTTGGAGTTTATATCTTTCTCAGGATGAGGAATTTCACGGAAAGTAAAAGGGTGTTTGATATCGATGGAATTAAATAGCAGTTTCTAAAATTTTGTATTTAAAGTGCTGTAGTTTGTTATACTATCTGTTAGATATCAAGATATCAAATCATATTCAATTCGGTTATGGTTATAATATAATTTATTTTGCGTATTGTTATTTCTTGGTATCTATAAAAAAATGAACTTTCCCATTAAAGTGATTTGGCTTGGATTCATTTGTCACTCTACTGTCATTTTGTGCACACTTTAGGCTAATTATACCGGGACCTACAGCTTTGCGCTGAATTCTAACCACTAACAAACATGAATGCCATCACCAGAATTCGAATCTGAAGCCTGCTGTATCAAAAGCCAAAAAATAGGTTAGAGTTGAACATCAACAAGATTTTTGTAAATAAAACTATATTCCAATGGATCTTAAAATATTTTCACCAATCTGGATTTGTTTGCATTTTTTTTCTGTTCCATATGTCAGATATAGCATTTTCACTGAGTTTTTATAAATAGTAAGAAATCTAAGATTTGCATTATAATTGAGTGATTTGTGTAACGCGCATTTGACTTTTTATTGTGGCTTCACATTAATTTACCATCAGATGCAAAACAGGATTGTTTAATTCAATAAACTAATTGTAACATTACCGAACTGCATCAAAGCGTTCCACGAATCAAAAGAATTTGCATCCTACTCCAAATAGCGAATATTTTCGGGACATAACCGCCTAAAAGAATAAGATGCATGCGTCGACTGCAAGTGACAGTACAGAGAGCGGAAACGCCTTTTAATTACATTAACTAAAGAACAGTCGGGGGTTTCTGTGGAACAAAATGCATTTATCAACTTTTCCTAAGATCTCCGTCGTGCAATAATTGCATTACCGTAATTAGCAATGATTTCGGTTAATTGACACTAATCATCTTTAAATATGATCGAGGACCAATGGACCGCTTTTGTTGGCGCGGAGGAATCCGCCACCGTCTTTTGCCATCCATTTCCGTTCGTTTTGCTGCTGCTTTTTCCCTAACTCGAGACGTAATGGGGAATTAATGAAGTTTCGCTGGCTTCCAATAGGTGCTTTATTGAATAGTGACGTGTCTTAAGAGTAATGATTAGGGGAAAAAGTTTTCCCTGAGACACCAGTGGTGGGTAATATTTTTTTATTATTTCACTTCTCTGTTTCGGATTTCCGGTTGTTTGCAATGGGCTGTTTCAACAAATTGTTATTTATCGAAGTTGGAGTTTATATCTTACTCAGGATGAGGAATTTCACGGAAAGTAAAAGGGTGTCTAATATCGATAGCTGGAATAAAATTCTAGCTATCGACAGCAGCAAATTCTCAAATTCTAGCAGCAGTAGCAACAAATAGCAGTTTCTCAAATTCTTGGTTCCATAGTTTGCTGTGCAATTTGATAGATAGATCACATTGATAATCAAAATTGTTATAATATAATTTATTTTGTGTATCGTTCTTCCTTGGTATCTACAACGGGGTCCTTATGGTCGAGTGCCTGGTACTCGGTGTCACAGGTTTCGAGCTCGAGTCCCGAATGCTTCTAGTGGTTAGAAATCCATTTTAAACCGTAGGTCCCAGTTCTAATATAACTATAGGGCGTGGGTCTCGGGCTATTACTGTACCCCGTAAAAAGAAACCCTCTTTTGTTTCAGAATCTGCCAGTAATCAGACTGTCTTGGTGTACCATAGGACTATTACGCCATTGAGAAGATTTTCTATAACAAAAGTGAAATTCTCCATTAAAATGAAATTTTATTGAATAATATAAAAATATATAAAACTTCTTTAAATATTAAAAGTCGATGATAACTCTAATAGAATCATTTAAAATGTTTCAATTGTCTTTTATTTTGAACCATTTCTCATTTGAATCTTTAATAATTGTACGAGATCTGATAGAAAGATGAATTTTTTAAGAAGAAGATACAAATTTTCTAAAACGCTGCTTAAAATTTATGATTCATAAGAAAAAGCATTAAAAAACTTATACGAAGAATCTCCAACTGAGATAAAGGTCTGGTTAAATTCTCTTCATTTAGGAGGAAGTTAATTAATTTTAATTTTGTGAGATACTTAACTTCATGCATAATTCTAAACAAATCTATATTTACTTCTTTTCTATTCTACATCTTATGATTTCCTATTTGTTGTAAAAATATGAATTTCCATTTTGAAGGATTTCAAAAAGAATAGAGGTCTTATATTTAAATCTCAAAATTTAAAGAACTGAACAGCTAGCTCGGCAAGATGAAATAAATATTGAAAAGTACATCAAGTTAACTAGTACAGTAAAATAATTTTTTCAGAGCCACTCAAGCAACTGAGTAATTGATTATCTATTAAGGCATTTCTATTTTTATTTTTATAAATAAGCTATAATATACTTTAAATAGAACTGTACTTTTTTAATCCTATTAACAGAAGTGAAATAAAAGTTATAAATATAAAATTCGGGGCCTGATGTGCGAGTGACTGGCGCTCGGTGACACAGGCTTCGAGTTCGTGTCCCAGCGGTGCCATGGATGTTTGTAACGGTTCCATACTCCAACCCACCTGCAAGCGCCCGCCATTTTCGTTCAGGAGAAATGGTCAATAAGCAAGACTCTCACGCGAGAGGAAGTACAGCTCAACTAGCTCTTCTGCTAAGAAACGTTAAGTTGGGCTACCTTTTTTCACCCCGACAGAGAATATACTTAGCGCAACCCTTCATATTAGTTGGCCTACAATCTCTCAACCGGAGAGGAAGTATATTTCTACCACCCTGCGCGTAGCAGAGTTTCGGGTATTCGGATTAAAAATGGAACCTTCCAATTATCTCTCTTTCAATGTATTAAATATTGTATGTCTCTAGTTGTATATGTGGTGTTTGTGCGCGTGTAAATAAAGCTGTGAGTTCTCCAACCTGTGCCTCAAGTATCTCAACTCCACCACACCCAGTTACAATCTGGTTGCCCAACCTGCACCCTACAAGAATACTTTCGGTTTTATCTTAGATTAATTAAGAATAAGAATTAAATTTTAGCAATAAATTCAGCAGAAACAATTGTGCTTCAGTACTTTTTGACTAACATCTTCAATTAATTTTTTCAACTCTTTATCCTGACTATGAAATCGTATAAAATCCCTTTTTCGTTATGATTTCATTATCATAATAATAGTTAATCATTTCAATTTATCATTATATATGGTTATGAAATCATGTAGAAAAACAAATTTTTTTTAAATTTTAAATCCTCTTTTTAATAAAGTAGAACTTGTGAAACTTATAGTGATAAGGAATTTATATTTTATATCAAAACTTTTAAAATAAAAACTCCTTATTTTTTAGACAACTTACTTTTGTTACTCCAAAATTAGAATTTAAATGATACTCATGTGGATTCCAAAAACAAATTATCTTTTTATAAATATATTATGTATTACTTAAAAATAGAATAAATAATAAAAAAATTTTGGTTTAAATATATTTTTAATTTGAACTTACTTTCTAAATTCTAATTTCAATTTCATTAACTGAGTTAATTTATCTGCCAGTAGGCAGATGGCCTTGGCCCACCATGTGGATGTTGCACGAATGAAGAAGAAGAACTGAATTAATTTTATATAAATATTAGAACATATTTTATATGCTAAATTATAGTATATGCATATATATATATTCATATACTTATATAATGCTTTTAGACCAGTCTTACTTTAAAAACATATATTCATCCATTTTCAATCAAGTATATTAATATTTCACATAAATTCCGTATTTTCGCTTCATTACATCAAGGAAAGAAACCATCGAAATTGCATGAAACGAGATCCCCTTATGAAACAAGTTTCCTTTTTGACGGAAAATATTGCGTTCCATTCATAGTTAATACGCTATTCAATGATTCAAGAAATCCCTCGCAAACTCTATTGGATACAAATTGCTGCTCTTCGTGGTAGTTATTTGATACTGGAAGTAATACGTTTATCTTCCGATAGGTTGTTTACCATCCATTACAGAGTTATGAATACGCCAGAGTTTGTTTCCAATACTTTAATGAAATTTTACACCTTGGGGCTACATTTTTAATTATATATAAAAAAGTTCTTCAAGACATTTTGGGAAGATGCTTCCATTTTCGCCTATAACTTTCCTTTGCTTAGATTTAATTTTTCTTTATCGTCTACGCTATTCGATCAAGTTGATTTGTGTTTCGTTATAAATATCATGCAATAGTTTTGAGGCTAATTTTAATTGTTAAAGTAGTATTTACATATTTTCATTCAAAATTTTGAAATATTACATAAACTATCTGAGAATTTTCAAACACATCAATAACAATTATAAAGTTATGATTACCCCATAAGGATTAGAAATTAAATTATCTTTACAAACTAGCAGTTTAACTACGAAAGTTAATAAATCTCGATATGAGATATCTCAGTTGTCATGATCTCGATTTCATGGCATTAAATTTATCATTATATATGATTATGAAATCATGAAGAAAAACAAATTTTTTTAATTTTAAATCCTCTTTTAATAAAAATAGAACTTGTGAAACTTATAGTGATAAGGAGTTTATATTTTATAGTGAAACTTATAAAATATAAACTCCTTATTTTTTGAGAGCAACTTACTTTTGTTACTCCAAAATTAGAATTTAAATGATACTCATGTGGATCCCAAAAAAAATTATCATTTTATAAATATTTTATGCATTACTTAAAAATAGAATAGATCATAAAAAATTTTGGTTTACTAATAAATATATTTTTAGTTTGAACTTACTTTCTCAATTCTAATTTTATTTCATTATTTCATTCGCCAATGAAGAAGAACTGAGGTAATTTTATATAAATATTAAAACATACTTTCTATGCTAAATTATCATAAATATATATATATATATGAATATATATTTATATACTTATATAATGCTTTTAGATCAATCTTGCTTTAAAAACATATATTCATCCATTAGCAATGAAGTATATTAATATTGCACATAATTTTCGTATTTTCTGATTCCGTATTTCCGCTTCATTACATCAAGGAAAGAAACCATCGAAATTGCATGAAACGAGATGCCCTTATGAAACAAGTTTCCTTTTTGACGGAAAATATTACGTTCCATTCATAGTTAATACGCTATTCAATGATTCAAGAAATCCCTCGCAGATTCTATTGGATACAAATTGTTGCTCTTCGTAGTAGTTATTTGATACTAGAAGTAATTACGTTTATCTTTCAATAGGCTGTTTGCCATCCATTGCGGTGTTATGAATACACCAGAGTTTGTTTCCAATACTTTAATGAAATTTTACACCTTGCGGCTACATTTTTAATTATGTATAAAAAGTTCTTCAAAACATTTTGGGAAGATGCTTCCATTTTCGCTTATAACTTTTCCTTTGCTTAGATTTAATTTATTTTCTTTTTTGTCTACGCTATTCGATCAAGTTGATTTGTGTTTCGTTATAAACATCATGCAGTATTTTTGAATTTAATCTTAATTGTTAAAGTAGTATTTACATATTTTCATACAAAATTTTTGATTTATTATATAAGCTAAGTGAGAATTTTCGAACACATTAAAAAATTATCCAAAATAAATCCAACGGATAGAAATAAATTATCTTTACAAATTAGCAGTTTAGCTACGAAAGTTAATAAATTTCAATCTGAGATATCTTAGTTGTCATGATCTCGTTTTCATGGCGTGTAATGACTAGCTTCTGAGAATTTAAGAATGTCTACGTGACTCCATAAAGGAAAAGTTTGCAAATTTAACTCCATGGGATGTATATCTGACAAATATTTTGTAATAATTTTCAATAACTGAGCAGAATATTACAACTGTTATTAATTCATCAAATACTTACCAATATATGTAATGAAAATTAGTATTGTTTGGAGGCATGAAAACAACAAAAAGGAACCACATCAAAATTTATAAAATTTTGGAATTTTTTCCTGTGCAGCCTTTTGAAATGTTATATCTAACAAATTTCCTGCAATAGTTTGCAATAATTGTGCAGAATATTGCAATTGTTATTAATTCATCAAATATTTACCAATATATGTCATGAAGTCTAGTATTGTTTGGATGCACTGAAAACAACAAAAAAGTACCACATCTATGTTTATAAAATTTTGGAGGTTACATTATAAGTTAGAAAAGATATTTTATTTCTTTGAGTTCTAATTTTTTTACATAATTATGTAATCTACCAAATAATTCTCAGTCTCTCTGCATGTTACTACGAAATCATATGAATAGATTTTAAGTGGTATAAGATCACTTATGCAATGAACTATTTAAGGTTGTAAAGTTTTCGTTAATCAACTATATAAAAGTCACTGCTTTGAAAGTGAATGAATTTGGTGGAGACTGTAACAAAGTATGTCATATCCCTAATAGTATAAGTCCCTGCATTCCAATATGATATATAGTCACTGTATCCCAATAATATAGTTACTGCTTTGAAAAGTGAATGAATTTGGTGGAGATTGTGACAAAGTATCTCACAACCCCAGTTAGACTTTTGTTTGCAATTCTATGGGTTCTCTGAAATATGAAAAGGTAGAAAGTTACCTCTGGAAAGTTTTTTCTCCCTTGTTACTTTTTGTCTGTTTAATGCAACAAAATTCTTGTATTCACCATAGATAGTATCATATCTGGTATATATTCTGTATAAATGGCAAAAATTGTCAAGCGTTAGAAAAAAATTTTTGATTGCTTGTTTTTGATGGTTGCATACTAGATTTTATTTTTTCTTATCATCAAAACATTTATAACGAATAATAAAGTCAGTTTTATTGCTAATAGTACAACAATTTAATGAAGCAAAAATTTTCGTCGATGAAAAAAGCTAATGTCTGCAATACGGAGACAAGATAAGATTTCTATCTTCTTTTAAATTCTTGGGATAACTGAAACTTAGAGAAAATGAAACTCTTTTGGTAATTCTGAGGCGTAGGAAAATTTATTACAAAACTGAAGCGAGCGAATTGCTTCAATTTCGTAATAAAGCAGAAGCGAGGAACAATCAAATAAGTTGTTCTTATTGCTCGTTTAGGAAGTTTCTACTGCATACTACATTTCCCATCTCCGAAGCTCGTTGCAATTTTATTTTTGCAGTTGCTTTGGGGTGCCACGATTTTCTTAATTTTTTTAACTTATGTTTATTGATTTCATCATATATTTTTTTAAATATTTTATCTTTTTAATTATTTAATATAATTTATGTGAATATGCTAAATTATTCAGTTAAAATAAACTTCTTTTATTTAAAAAACCACTTTTGATAATTTTTATTATATGAAAAGATCATTAACTTAAAATATTTATTTAAAAATATATATTAATTTCTTAGTTCAAACGGTATTCGATTTGTGTTCCAGGAGACCCTGGTTTTCCACTTACAATTTTTAACTATTCCTGACTGCCGAGCGATTAGCGTTCTGGCGCTCGGTGCCACAGGTTTCGGGTTCGAATCGGTGGTGCCATGGATGTTTGTAGTAATTCGAAATCCACTTTAAGGTCCACTCGTAGGCAATAATTATCAAGCGTTATAAGAACTAATATGACTGTAAAGCGTTGAGTTGATAGCCCTAAAAAGTCATGGTCCTGAAATCAAATCAGACTTCCGCCTGCGGGTGCCCCATCATTACAGAAGGGGCCCCCCCTCCTTTCTCTCTTTCCGTGAGACCACACGTGCTCTTGGATTTGGTACAGAGGATTCTGTCTTTCAAGGTGAATAAGAAACAAACAAGTATTCCACTATTATTATCTATATTAATATTATAAATTATGTTTCACAAATTGACTTAATATCATTGATCACAAAGAAATATATTATTAATACTACACCACACCATACTCCCTCACTGTGTCTAGAGCAGACAAAAATAATTGATAATGATAATTTCTTTTAAGACTCAACTAATCAGAGTTTGATTCACAAACTCTGCTAGGGATTTTTACAGACATTACGACTAACATAATTATTAATTTGCATTAATAAAAACATGCTTCATAATTCATGAGAGGGAACATTTATTTTAAAAAACAAAATAATACCTTTTGATAATATTTATTATTGATGTGTCTACGATGAGGAATATTTCATGTGTCTAGAATGAGAGATCACATATAGAACTTTTAGAACTTGTGTGTGTGATATTACAATTAACATTTTTATTTATAGAGTTGACAATTACGCTTTTATTTTGATTTATTTTCCCCATTCACACTAATTTCATATGTAATCTAGTTTTAAATTGTTTCTATTCTTCTTTAACTCAGTTTAGTTCATAAAAACAAACTTCAGTTTCTTAAAGATAAAAAATCTTCTGTGGTCTGCACAGTACAAACCATTTCTTTCCATACCACTGTAAAAAAAATCCATTTCATTTAATCTCAAATTTGTTTCTACCAGAAATTAATCCTTTCTGAAACTTCCAGTAACCTAAAAAAGAAACAAAAAATTCCTTTTGCTTTGTAAGATCGACATCCGTTTAATAAATCAAAGAAACAAAGTCGCTTTTTACCAACCTGTTCTAATCGGCTACTTTGTTCGGCAGGTTGAGCTTGAGAAGTGGAAAGGGAACTACATAAATCTAACTCACAACCCACTTGTTTTCGAGCTCCATTTGATTGATAATCTCCAACTCTTAGAATACCAGCAATCGGAAGTGGAAGTTTCAGCAAAAGGCAGCCCTTTCTGTTCTCCTTCCAAAAAGCAGAAAGTTCAACAAATCATGATTGCTGTCAATTTCGAACGATGTTTCTCAAAAGGGAAAACCAGAACGTGGATGTTAACTGCAAGATATTTCTTGTGGTCAATGTGTCTCCTGGACATAATAGATTTGCCAATAAAAATACAAAAAGAAAGTGAAGTTTTTACTTAAAATATGAGTCATATCGAAATTGTTATTGATGTTCTTTAAAATAAATGTTCCCTGTTATAAATTATGAAGCTTGTTATTAATGTCAGTTAATAATTATATTTGTTGTGTTATTTTTTTAATGCTTAGCTACTAAATCTATGCTCTGGCGCTCGATGCCACACGTTTTGGGTTCGAGTCTCGGCGATGCATGGAGGCTTGTAGTAGTTTAGAATCCACTTTAAACTGTAGATCCCGGTCTAATATGACTGTAGAACATTGGACGTATATTTGACAATGCTACCCGGTAATACAAAAACATCTCCTGTCTTGAGTTCTGCCAGTAGGCAGACGGCCTTGACCCATCATGGGGCTGTTGCGCCAATGAAAAAATATATAATTCCATATATGAATCCGACTAAATCCATATATGAATTACAAAAAACATTAAATTGTAAGTAATTGTTGGCAAGAAATTTTAACTTTTATCTTTTTACTAATAAATTAAAATGTTTTATTATAAAATTTAATTCAATTAGCATAAATAAAAGCATTGATATTGTCATTATATTCGAAACTAAGATTTTTTAAAAAACAATAATTTTTCACTTATAAAATATGTGATTTGACATTTAAACTAAAAAAAGTATTTCTTCACATAAATTATCTTAGAGAAATAATATCTCAATTCCACCTTCAATAACAACAGTTTCAAAATTAATTCAATAATGTACCTCTCAGGATAATATTTAATATTTAAAAAATTTTTAAACCCGGACAGATGTGGAAAATTTACTTTATTTTTCCGCAATATATTAAAAGGAGCGCCAAAAATAATAAACATTTTATTGCAGGAATAAAAAGAAAAATTTTAAGAAATTAAGAATTTAAAAAAAAAAAGTTGTATTTTTGTTTAAATCGGAAATTTTTCTTAAAATTTTAATTTTAAGTAAGTTTTAAGTTACTAGTAAGTAAGTAACTGTAATTTTTAAGTAACTAACTGTTAAAACACAGTTAAAAAAATATTTTTAAATTTCCATCTTTTGTTAAAATTGTGAAAATGTTATTGTCATTTCTGATTGAATCAACCCGGTCCTTGAGCGACCATTTGATTGAACAGCTGAATTCTGATGTAGAAGAGCTCAATTAAATGCTCTGTCGAACACGTTATTATTGTTGTCAGTCGTCCTCATTGTCCTTTCGCGGGAAACGGACATCCCGTGAGTAGTCTACTCATGGATGGAGGTAAGGGAGCAGCTTCTGTTGGGATTGAGTACCCGTAGGAAGAAGTGACAACCCTACGCACAACTCTCTACAGTCATATTAGACCTGGACCTACTGTTTGAATTGAATTCCGAACAACTACAAATATCGATGACACTGCTGGCACTCGAACCTGAAACTCGTGGCACCGAGTGCCACAGTGGCAATAAACAATAAGTTATATGAGTAACATTAAATTGCAATATTTTCGCCAGATTCCGGCCTACTGAGTTTATTGTATTTTTAAAAAAACATTAAAAATTTAAGCAAATAAAGTCGCTAAATCTCTCCATTGAATGGAAACCCCCAAGTGAGAGAATTTTTTCCAAATTAGAGTGGAATTAAAAACCAATGGTAACTCTCTGAAGGAATCAACATGTTTCATGGGACAAAACTTATTAGCATTAATGCCTTCTCATTGGAAAAAAAAGTAACAGTTATTATTTTGGAAGAATATTACAATGAATAATAATAGCACAACCATCAACACTTAAATCTCTGTTTATTTGAATTTTTTTCCTCGAATTACTATAGAATTTATATTTGAATATTTCTCTAAATTACAATCAAATAAAAGAAAAGAATTTTTCAAGATCAAGATAATCAGTTATTTTCTCTACATCTAAGAAAATAACTGATCATCTTGAAACATTTCATAATCAGGCCTTTCATCTTATTACTGGGCAGTGAAATCCACCTCAATTGATTACATGTTATTATGTACAAATAACAGGCTTCTTAGTCCAATTATTAGAGAACGTGCCCTGTTGTTATGGCAGAAAATAATTAGAACTCTTGGTGGTATATCTTTATCGAATCATGTCTTTACTGAGGCTGAGCGTAATTTAAAGACTTAGAAAGGCTTTGTACAGGAAGTTGCTGATTTGATTTCTCACTTCGACATCGGCTTTGGAACCCAATAGTTTTTATTGCCTCGTATCCCCATCGAAGGCAAGACATTTTATATCCGCCTCGACTAGAGCCAAAGTGTGTTAAAAGCGGAGGACAATGAAAAAGTTTTAAAATCAGTGACATACGATACTATTAATACTCTAAATCCCATCTCACATTGGTTCAGGGTTTTACGGATGGCTCTAGATCAAGTGATTGTGTTGGAGCCGCTGTTCATTGCCAGCTGTTCTCATTTTACTCCCCGGTTTGTGCTCTCGTGTCATTTTTCGACGGTGAAATCTCTGCTATCCGTTTGGCTCAGGTTCAGCTACGGAGCCGATCAGAGTGCTTCTCTAAAGTAGTTCTTCTATCAGATTCGAAAGCAACTCTTCAGGCTATAGACTTCCCATGTTTCTCTTGATTTAAAGAGATTGATGACTGTGTTAACCTTCTGGCACAAAATAAAACTAAAACAGTCGTATAATCAAAATAAAACAGTCGTAAACATAATAAAAAGACCCTTAGGTGCTTCTTCTTTGAGGATGTTGCTGCTAGAAACAGTCACAAGTCCTGGTACGATCCTATTCATGATATTCCTGAATGGACTGGAGAAAAATCGGTCGCATTGCTATTGCTTTTTTCAAGTCATGATTGTCTCCGCAAGCACCTTCACAGAATTAAACTGGCTCCTGACCCTCTCTGTCTCTGTATGATAACCAGGAAGAAATGGATATATCTCACCTTGCTTCCTATTTTGCACTACCTCCTGTTTCTTTATGGAAGCGTCATTGGATTACTACAGTTTAAGTTGAATTAATTGATGTCATGTTTCTATCTTCTTCTTTGTGAGGTTATATATATTTATGCTGTCCTATAAACATGGCGTTGGAAAAAAAATTAAGAAATTTTTATATTCTTTTACGTGACAAAGCCAAATAAAAAAATTCCATAATTCTAGAAAACTTTTTAAAATTTTGTAAATCTGAGAATATTATTCTAAAGGAAGTCTGTAAATGACCAGTAATTTAGGCAAGCATTTAAGGATTTAAAAAAAGAACTAATTCAAAAAAATAACGTACAGAGAAGTTTTGACCGAGTTATCTTTTTTTTAATACTTTATTTTTAGGAAGAAAAAAAAGGTTTTAGCTTACATAAAATAACCAAAATAAGATTACATATAAATATTTTTGGAAAAATGTTAATAATTGACTTAAAAAAACGAGAAAAATAATTTTTTTATTCATACAAATATTTTTAAAAAATTCAGATTCATTACATTTTTTTTTAATTCAGAGAAAATTATCAAAGTCAAGAAGACTTGGATATTATTGCTACATTTCTGTGTCTGGAAAAAAAAATCGATATGAGCATTTCAGTATTTCCACAATTCTTATCTAACCAATTCTCATTTCTGCGCGATATCAGCTGGAACTTTACCAAAAACGGTATCACTTCTAACACCACGACAATGAGTATTTTTCCATGTTCTAATATCATCTGATCCATTACTATAATCTCTTTTTGGCCACTCTTAAGCACTCAGTCATCGTTAGTCATTCAGTCGGTGACGTGCTATTTAATAAATTTCTTCTCTCACCCCTCTAGATGTTTCTCTGGAGGAATTTGATGCAATTCTTCTGAAACGACTGAATAGACAGTTACAAATAGTGTTTGTATACATTTATGGAATGCTTCTAAGTAGAACATGGCCAATAAAGGCAATGGTTTGAAAAAGTTATTCGTTTTCGTTATTAACTTACAGAAAGTGTCGTCGAAATATAGAATAAACGGAATTATTTTTAAAAAGTCAATATTTTTTATGGAGAATATGCTTTATTGTGTCAAAATTCATGCAACACAATTTAGAATTTTGAAGTTAGGTTACGCTATCTATTTTAAATTTGTTGCCTACATAGTTCAGTTGATATGTAAAAACTTATTGCAATATCAAAATCGAATTACTACATTGTAGAAATTTATTCAGAAAAAAATATTATTGGCGATTTCTATGATAATGTTTCTGTTCTCAAATAGTTTAAAATAAAATAAGATATTAAAATAGTACAAATAAATAAAATAAGATATTTTTAATGCAGAATTTGCTTTACTATGTGAAAATTCATGCAAGAATATGTGCAATTTTGAAATTTAATTATGCGATCTGTTTTCAGTTAGTTGAAATGAAAAAATTTATTGCAATATCAAAATCAAATGGTTACATTTTAGAAGTTTATTCAGAAAAAAAAATTATTGGCGGCCGCAGTGATATTGCTTTTGTTCTCAAATAGTTTAGAATAAAATGAGATCAAATCAGCTCAAAACAAGGTTGGTGAAAATAGATTTTCAATACAAAATAAAAGCTTTCGTTGTACCTCTAGGCAATTCGTATTAAGGATATACGAAAGAATGTATTTTTCTCTATATATAAAACAAGAGATTTGTGTATTTAATACGTAAAACATTAACATTTAGGTGAGTTAGAAAGTTAAAATTACTTATGAAGTTGAATTCGTTCCTTTATTTTAATAATTACTTAGGAAGTTAAACTTTTTCTTTTTTTTTCAGCTTATTTGCAGCCAAATATTATGAAGAAATTATTTTTGTTTTTTAAGTTATTAATAAAGAACTTCGAATGAAAAAGTCTCACAGCTATTTTCGTACCTGGCGCCATTTTGCACTTTGCTTCCGGTAGCATTATCGCTTGCATTATTATTTTTACTTCCAATCATTATTAGATGTTTAGTGATTGAGATTGTTTTTAAATGTATAGTTTCCATATATGTTTGGTGAATTCCATATAGAAGTTGCTTGCTTTTAATTTCTCAACACAAGTTAGCAATTAGAATATAAATTGTAGGCGTTTTACAATGAAATGCAAAATATTTCAAGAAAATAGATTCTAATATTCATACATAAATTTCAAATCTAAGAATAAAACAATAGTGCAGGCAGAAATTTCCAAAAATGTCTTCTAAACAAAGACGAAGAATTCTTTTAAGAATCAAAGGAACAATAGTTAAACATCTCAAAAGAAAAAGAAAAGGAATTGTTAAACTTTCAATTCATGCAAACATTTCATCTGGCCTGATTATTTCAAAAATCTTTCCCAACAGCTGCTGTTGTGGATCGAAAATGCCACGGCAAACTTCAAGAGAAAATGCAACCGAAATTGGACTCAACTTGCATTGCTTTACATCCCTCCCAACCTTTTACGTATTCCAAGACAATATTGACATTTCATGCCATCTTCTAAAGACACCATCCATCACTACCAAATGACATAGACGAACGACTGAAATTTAGAAAACAAAATGAATCTTATTCTTCCTCCATGACAACAGTGTTTGATCAATTCTTCTTAAGAAAAGTTTAATAAAAACGGCTCTTCTTTTAGTTTTGAGAATATCGAACACATTTCTTCGTCGATTCAGGTTGTAAAGAAAGCATAATTTTGCATCGTGAAAGTGTTGAAAAAAAATATGCATTAAAAATATTGACTTTTTTTTATATGTTTGTGTTTGTAAATCAAGTTATTCGCTAAATACAAGTAAAAAGTAAGAATGTATTCGTAAGAAAGTTGCATAAAATAAAATATTTTTAATATTGAATATCCGGCATTCTGAGAAATAATTTATTTATACTAATAATGTTAAGTTTAGCGTTGTTTTAATTTCATTTTACAAGATAAATTATAATGTGATTTTTTTATTTAAAGAATTTTATTTAATTCATTGCCTCTATTTAAGTCGTAAAAAATTCGCTGCTTCCTAAATTTCAAATGTTGCCACGTCGAATCCTCAGTGTCTGCAGTGCGGGAACGGAATCCCATGAGTAATCTACTCATGGATGGAGGGAAATGGGCAGCTTCTATTGCGACGAAGTACCCATAGGTAGATTGGTTTGTCGCTCTACGGTAATTTTAGCGTAGAGCTGTATACGACCTCCGTTTATTTGTTAAAAACATTTATCAAAACTTACTTTAAATTTTTTTAAATAGAAATTTCATTTATACTGTATATTAATTAAACAACTTTATTAATTTCAAACATAAAAAAATGTTCTGTAATTTTCCAGAATAATTTTTTAGTGGTATATAAATAAATGTAAAAAATAGATATATACGATCATACATTATCTTACGGACTATTTTTAAATCCTCCAAAACGAAATCTGATAATTCAACTATAATTTTTTGCCAATTTTCATCACAAGTTACAAATTAAAAGATAAATTATAGGCGTTTTACGATAAAATGTAAAATATTTCAAGAAAATAGATTCTAATAATCATACATAAATTTATAATCTAAGAATAAAATAATTGTACTGGCAGAAATCTCCAAAAATATCTTCTAAAGGAAGACGAAGAATTCTTTTAAGACTCGCATTCGAAGGAACAATAGTTAAACATCTCAAAAGAAAAGGAATTGTTAAACTTTTCAATTCATGCAAACATTTCATCTGGCCCGATTATTTCAGAATTCTTTCCCAACAGCTGTTGTGGATCGGAAATGCCACGGCAAACTTCAAGAGAAACAGCAACCTAAATTGGACTCAACTAGCATTGCTTTACATCCCTCCCAACCTTTTACGTATTCCGAGACAATATTGACATTTCATGCCATCTTTTAAAGACACCATCCATCACCACCAAATGACATAGACGAACGACTGAAATTTAGAAAACAAAATGAATCTTATTCTTCCACGGGAACAACAGTGTTTGATTAATTCTTCTTTAAGAAAAGTTTAATAAAAAGGGCTCTTCTTTTAGTTTTGAGAATATCGAACACATTTATTCGACGATGCAGGTTGTAAAGAAAAGCATAATTTTGCATCGTGCAAGTGTTAAAAAAAACGTGTTAAAAAAATCTGTGACTTGTTTTAAATTTTTGTTTTATAAATCAACTTATTCGCTAAATACATGTAAAAGAATATATACGTAAGACAATTGCATAAAATAAAATACTTTTTAATATTGAATGCCCGATAGGCTGGAAAATAAATTATTTTTTGTAAGAACGTAAAGTTTAGAATTGATTTATTTTCATTTTACAAAATAAGTTACAATGTGATTTTTTATTCAAAGAATTGCTTTTAACTCAATGCCTCTGATTAAGTGGGAAAAAATTACTGTTTCCTAAATTTTAAATGTTGTTGTGTCTAATCCTCAGTGTCCTGCAGTGTGGGATGAATTCCTATGAGTAATCTACTCATGGATGGAGGAAAATAGGCAGCTTCTGTTATGACGAAGTACCCGTAGGTAGATTGGTTTGTTCGTCTACGGTAATTTTAGCGTAGAGCTTTATACGACCTCCGTTTATTTGATAAAAACATTTATCAAAAGTAACTTTTATTTTTATAAATAGAAATTTCGTTTATACTGCATATTAATTAGACAACTTTATTAATTTCAAACATAAATAAACGTTCTGCAATTTTCAAGAATATTTTTTTATTTGTATATAAATAAATTTGAACAATAGATGTATACGATCATACATTATCTTACAGATTATTTTTAAATCTTTCGGAAACGAAATCTGATAATTCAACCACTAATTTTTTCCAATCATCACCAGTTAACAATAAGAATATAAATTGTAGGCATTTTACGACGAAGTGCGAAATATTTCAAGGAAATATTTTCTAATATTCATACATAAATTTAAAATATAAAAACAAAACACTACTACATGCAAAAATCTCCAAAAATATCTTCAACCAGGACGAAGAATTCTAAGGAACAATAGTTAAACATATCAAAAGAAACATAAAGGGAATTGTTAAAATTTTCAATTCATGCAAACATTTCATCTGGCCTGATTATTTCAAAAATCTTTCCCAACAGCTGTTGTGGATCGAAAATGCCACGGCAAACTTCAAGAGAAAAATGCAACCGAAATTGGACTCAACTAGCATTACTTTGCATCCCTCCCAACCTTTTACGTATTCCAAGACAATATTGACATTTCATGCCATCTTCTAAAGACACCATCCATCACTACCAAATGACATAGACGAACGACTGAAATTTAGAAAACAAAATGAATCTTATTCTTCCACGGGAACAACAGTGTTTGATCAATTCTTCTTAAGAAAAGTTTAATAAAAACGGCTCTTCTTTTAGTTTTGAGAATATTGAACACATTTATTCGACGATGCAGGTTGTAAAGAAAAGCATAATTTTGCATCGTGCAAGTGTTGAAAAAATGCATTAAAAAATCTGAGACTTTTTTAAATTTTTGTTTTTGTAAATCAAGCTATTCGCTGAATACAATGAATATAAGTAAAAGTAAGAAAGTTGCATAAAATAAAATACTTTTTAATATTGAATATCCAGTATGCTGAAAAATAATTTATTTTTAGTAAGTATGTAAACTTTAGAATTGCTTTAATTTTATTTTACGAAATAAATTACAGTATGATTTTTTATTCAAAGAATTGTATTTAATTCATTGTTTCAAATTAAGTAAAAAAAATCTACTGTTTCCTAAATTTCAAATGTTGTTGTGTCTAATCATCAGTGTCCTGGATGTACATCCTATGAGTAATGGATGGAGGTAAAGAGGCAGCTTCTGCTGTAATGAAGTATCCGTAGGTAGAAGTCCGACTTGACTCCGAATCGCTGAAGAAGGAGGGGAGTGTCTTTTTGGGGAGGGAGTTTACCCTCATTTGTGTATCGTATGGGAAAAAACTCGGAATTTTAATTAGTTTTATTATTTTCTTACAGAAGTAAAAATTCTCAATTCAAATAAAAATTTCAAATATTTTTCGTTTAATTTTAACAATCTATTTCATCAATGTAAAAAAATATGTATTTGCATTTATATTTAATTACTATCATATAAATTTTTATATGCATTTTACTACTATAATATATATTTGCATATGTATTTAATTACTATCATATAGATTTATCTATCCATTTTATAAATAAAAACTACTATTTCAAAGAGAATAACAATGCATTAAAAAAATTCAAAAATTCAATGCATTTAAAAGATTTTAAATATAATATATATTTATTTAATCAAAAGTATGCAATCTAGAAATAAATATATATTTTCTTACTGTAATGCAAAATTATTATTAATTCATCTTTAAATTTTCTTTATTTATTTGTGTTAGCTCTAAGAATAAAGTGGCGATAAATTTTTTCTCCTATATTTAATTTCCGAATGCAAGTATTCAAAAATAGGCAGGGAGATATTGAAGGAATCTATGTTATATTTGCTTCTATTTCTGACAGTTGCGCAAACATCGAATTTTAATGTTTCTGCAGAGAATTTTTTTAATATTTAAATTTAGTTTTCCAGTTTTATAGTTATGAATATTTTAAATTCATGTATTAAATTCCCTTTTCTATTTTAAAACATGCGATTAACTTGAAATGCTTTAAATTTAGCTTTACTGGATAAACAAATATTAAGCCTTATTTTTAGTTTTTTCTTTGAAATACTCTTATAATATAAAAGTTTATACTGAAATTTATATTTTTATCCATACCTGAATTTTACTGAATTTTATTATTCTATTATTGTAAATTGCTATTACAAAAATATTATGTAATTGCTATCACATAGTTCTATAACTTGTTATTCATATATTTATTGCTTATTTTGGGTTTGTTTTGCATTGAGAACATTTCCTCCATTTGATTAACTTAAATATTTATTAAGTCAAATTTTAGTTTTCTTAATATTTTTTCTGAACTATTTTCCCAGCATAAGAATGCTTAGCAGTCAATTGCGATTTCAACAAAATTACGGCTATATATTTCTTAATAGTGAAGTAATTATAAATATCAAGGGATTTTGAATTAAATATTCGCTATGATAAACTTAATTTTAGAGGCTTACGTTAGATTTAATATTGTTTCAAATATAATACGCAAAATAATTGTTGTGATGTTTCATAAAAAAAGAATAGGTTTGATGGCAATTCTATTAAACTATTTTCGATAATTTAAAATATTGATCAAAACATAATATTTCTGAAATATAATGCAAGCTATAGAATCGGTGAAATGAACATTTAACACTCTTCAAGCTTCATTGTCACACTTTATGATCAGTAATGCTATTTTACTTTTTAAATTTAAACTATTTAAATTAAAGTTGTAACCTTGCTTCCTCCTACACACTGACAAGAGCGCCCCCTTTGGCGTTAAGGATAAATAGTCAGTAATCCTCGCGACTCTCACCCGACAGAAAGTAAATTTCGCGCATCCTATACGCAGCTGAGTATCGAGTTTTCGACTTATAAGAGAAATCCTTCCACCAATGTATAATTATATGTGTTTAAATGTGTTACATATTGTCTGTAATTATATGTGTGGGGTATCTGGGCTTTTGTAAATAAAGCTGTGAGCTCTTCACCCTGTGCCTCAAGTATCTCAATCCAACTACACCTATTTGCAATGTGACATAAACCCAACCTGCTCATAATGGAATAAATTTATTTTTAAAAAATTATATACGTATAAACATAAAAATAGAAGAAAGGAATGTGAAGATCATACATACACTTAGGAACAATCAGAACATAAACATATAAACATAACTCAACAATGGAGAATTCCAACGAATTATATTATACATGAAGACGAAGACATTCTTAACACTAGAAGAAGGCATTTTTACATATCATAGCAAAACAATATATTTATTAGAATTATACAGAAAGACTGCCTATAAATGATCATATTTGCTAACAAAGTATGTTTACAAATTTTATCTTAACATAGAGATTACAGAAGGAGAAAAGACAAACAAATATAATGAAATTTTCATTTAAATATTTTTTTAGTCAAAATCTACGAGAAAATCCAAAATTTACATCTTAAAAAAAGTATTGGCAAAATTATGAAATTGACAAAATTATGAGTGAAAACAAAATCAGTATATGTTTAGTACTTTGTATGCATACCTTCTGCATCTATAACAGCTTGTAATCTATTTCTCATAGAGGAAACTAAGGTCTTTGTTGCACTGTTGGGAATTTTGTGCCACTCTTGCAAGAGTAACGTTTGAGGTCGTCTTTACTTGAAATTTTATGTTTCTTGATTTCTAGATCCAGCAGGTGCCATAAATTTTCATTTGGATTGATGTCAGGCGATTGAGGTGGGGTTTTTTAATTGGCGAGGAGCATTGTAGAGTAGCCATTCACGGGTGAGATTCGCTGTATGCTTGGGGTCTTTGTCTTGTTGAAAAACGAATGATGTTCCCAAGCCAAGATTTTGGGCACTGATTTTTAAGTTATGGCGCAAAATGTCAATGTATGTACGTGCTGTCATAATACCATTAATAAAATGCAGGTTGCCGATTCCATTAGCTACCATACAGCCCCAAACTAAGACGCTGCCTCCACCATGTTTTACAATAGCAGTTAAATGTTGCTTTTCCAATTCAGTATTTGGCCTCCTCCACACATATCGTCGTCCATCACTCCCGAAAATGTTAAACTTTGATTCGTCGGAAAAAATAACTGTGTGCCAAAACTCTTCAGATAAATCAACGTGGGATTTTGCGAAATCTAACCTCTTTCTCCTATTTAATTCCAAGATGAATGGTTTCTTTCTAGCTGCCCTTCCATAATAACATCTCTCGTGTAAAACATTCCGTACAGTCTGTACGCTGAAAGTGAAAGCAACATCTCTAGCTATCTGGGGCGTACTTATTTTAGGGTTTTTCTTAAACTTGTTAATAATGACACGTTCTTCTCTTGTAGAAAATATTCGAGGTCGTCCACTTCTAGTCTTATTTTCCGTTGATCCTGTTTCCTTAAACTTTTTTACAACACTTCTGACCGTAAATAAACTTATATTGAACTGCACTCCTATAGCACGATAAGTTAAACCTTCATTTCTGAGCCTAATAATCGTGTTTTTAACACTAACGTCCAACTCCTTCGATTTCGAAGTCATTTTACTGCAGTAATCGCAAAATAATGCATAGACACTTTTGGAGTAGTTTTGCAGACTTTATACCGGTAGAGTTTCTTATCAGTTGAAACACGTGACTTCAATGTAGCAAAATTTGCATAGCAGTTAAAACTTTGCCAATATTTTTTTGACATGCAAATTTTCGTTTTTGAAAGAAAAAATCGTAGAAAATGCAAATTAAAATAAAATTTTTACTATTTTTATATATATAAGATGTCTTGTATTTAATTACGACAGCTAAAATTGCATAACATTTTATTTATTTGTCAATATGAATAAATTAAGGCCATTGCCAATACTTTTTTTACCCACTGTATAGTACCATAGCAAACTAGTGCAAAACAATGTATTTATTTTATTATACATAAAGACGAAGACGTTCTTAACACAAGACAAAGGCATTCTTAAATACCGTATCAAGTACTAGTACAAGACAGTTTTTTTATTATTATTCACCAAATTCTATCATCTGAGGTTTTTTATTAATATTTGCCATTTAATACGATAACTTTTGTAAAAAATTTGTATTGTGTGTACTTTTCACGATTGGAATTTCATCTAATAATAAACAATTTATAATTTGCGGAATTTAATTTAGTATAAGATCATATCTGATTTTTTTGTGTGTGTTTGTATGTGTTATACTGCAAAAACTAGTTACTATGTCCAAAGATACATTGATGTAACAGTGAGTTGTTAAATTACCTGAGCTACAAATCAAACACTGTAGTAGGACTAATCACCAGATATCAGCACCCCATTCGATATTATTGCAAACATTGTGTAATTCACTTCGTCGCTTTCATAACTGTATCCCACTGTCGTTGTGCACACAGCATGGCTTCGTTTATGTACCTCATTTACGGTTATGCATCCTCATTCTAAATTACGAAGAGATAGTATCAACTGGAGCTTTGTCATGCATATGTTATTTATTAAAGTAATGTATGAATGCATAATACTAATTTTCAAAATGGATTAAGAATTTATGAGCAAGCAGTTCGATTTCTGTTATCATTATTTGTTATGAAAAAATATAATTAAGCATAATGTCTAAATGGTGCTAAATTAATTCATGGCGGATTCTTCACTCTCATCCTTATAGATGCAATTTAGATCTGTTGCAATTCCAATAAAGTGACAACTTCTCATTGACAAAAAAAGGCAATTCTAATGATGTTTTTCATTTTTGTTTCAATTTTTTTTAAAAATTTAAAAGCTTTTTCTCTTAAATAAGTGAAAGGAAATACACCCCCCAAAAAATCGTACTTTGATGCATTCTACTTTAAGAAAAGAGGCATAGAAAATTCTGTTAATTCAAACAATTATAGTGTTGTGAGTTGTGTAGCTGGATTTTATCTGAGTGATTGGGTTGAGACTTGATATACAAGGTTGAGAACTCAGCATTATTGACACACGCATAAAAACCACAAACAAACAATCAGAAACAGACAATATTTAACATAGTTAAAGACATTTAATTATAGACTCGGTTCAGGATTCCACTTCTAAGCCGAAAATAAAGATACTCAGGTACGCGCATGATGCACGAAATATGCTTCCACTTCGGGTAAGAGTCTGTAGGCAAACTGTTGCACAGGGGCGTGCTAAATATATTTCCTGTCGGGATGAGAGAGTAAAAATTAAACGTTTCTCAACAGAAGCACGTGATTGCAATGTGCTAAACGTTTCTCAGCAGAAGCTCGTGATTGTGATGTGTTAAACGTTTCTCAACAGAAATTTATTTGGCTTTTGCCTGTCATTTGTCAGTAAACTGCAATGTAAAAGAGTAGAATGTTGGTGAAGAATTATATGCATACCTGCTACTTTTTATGGATCTTCTGTAAAATGGATTGATTTTCTAATAAATTAAGTTATTTTTAATAAGTAATTTTAAAAAGCGAAATACTTAATAAAAGCGAAATTTTAACATACTCTAACACAAATGCGAGCTCATATTTATATTCTGCAAAAGTATTTGAGTTTGCAATTCCTTTGAAAGTTGTTCCTGGATGCCATTACGATACTCAAATACACAATTTTAGTGCTACATAAATGAAATAAATTCATCCTAAATTGTAGTATAAAAATTTTCTGAAGTAAAATTAAGAGAAGGTCAGGAAAGTTTCACTAATGAAAATTTTCAAACGTTGAAGGAAAGTGGAAAATAATTATTTGTCCTCTTTTTAGAAAAAATATTGATTTGTTCCTTTCTAGTTTTTAAAAGAAGTAACTGAGAATGTTTGTACTCGTCATTAGATGGAATTAGTAATTACTCAAATATTGCGTAAACAAAAGATTTTTTTGGCTTAAAGTTTTCCGCGCAAACAATTTTTTGAAGCTGAAATGGAGTGTTTTAATGATATGGTAGTCCTTTCAATTTTTTTTAAGTTAGAAATTCATTTCAATTTGAAATTATATTTATAATCAGTCTTGCTACATATTCACGTATTTTACTGTATTGCAGGTTAGACAATCTGCTTTGATGTCAATGTTAGAACATTTCTACAACTTATAGAAAAAAATCCTACATGTTTATAAAATAATTTGATGATTTTTAATTCTAATTTACTGTTGTGAGATTGATACAGGAACAGTATAATCAGTTTTAAACAGAAATTGGTGCATTTTCTGGTAAACAAGCAATTATTTGAATAAATTTTTAAAAATACGAAATAAAGATTTATCCTGAAATTTCAAAAATTGTAGTAATAACTTTAGCAATTGTTCGCAATTATCTACTAAATAATTTTAACAAAATGACATCAATATTAATTTTTTAATGAAATTCATCGATTTTATAAACGAATTCATATCTAAAAGAATACATTCATCAGAAATATCTACTTCGAATATCTCAATAAGCATTCATTATAATTTGAAAATGACAAAAAAAGCTTTTATACTAGTTTTCTTTTTTCTACTGTTTTTATCATTTTGAAGTCAATTTTTACGTTATGTATTCATAAGGGATCTCATCTGTAGTTTTCTTTTGTCCTCTACAATACCTATACCGTACTTCTCCTATAAATGTTAAACTAACTGTAAGGATATTTATTCAAATAAATTATGCATCACATTTATTTATATAAAAAGAATAATTTATGCATGCAAAATTGTTAAAATTAAAATTAAAGAATGCTTTCCCTTCAACATATTTGCCGTAATAGATTTTTAAAATAATATTTTGAATTTCTTTCTCTCAAATTAGTAAGAGCTTTTAATTTTAATAATGGAATAATACATGATTTGTTTCTATTGTTGTTTTCATTTTGAAGTCAATTTTTATGTTATGTATTCATAATGGATTTCATCTGAAATTTTCTTTTTTCTTCTACAATACTCATGCCGTATTCCTTCTATCAATGTTAAACTAACTGTGAGGATATTTAGGTATGTAAAATATGCATCACTTTTATGTATATAAAAAGAATAATTTATGCATGCAAAATTTTATAAAATTTAAATTCAAGAATGCTTTTGCTTCAACATATTCGCCTTAGTAAATTTTAAAAATAACATTTTGAATTTCTGTTTCCCAAATTAGTAGGAGCTATGAATTTTAATAATGGAATAATGCATAACTTGTTTCTATAGTTGTTATCCTTTTGAAGTCAATTTTTCCTTTAAATATTCAGAATGGATTTCATCTGAAATGTTCAATTTTCTCTACAATACCTATACCGTAATCCTTCTGTAAATATTAAACTAACTGTGTGGATATTTATGTATTAAATTATGCATCACTTTTAATCACATAAAAAGAACATTAGTGAAATACATCAATTACTAGCATATTTTTTTAGAATTTTTTTAGCAAATGTTTTTCAATAAATATTTTAGACAATTACTACAATGTTAAAATCATTTAGCTTTTATTAAAAAGAGAGTACAAAAAATTTCTATTAACTAATAATAAGAATAAGAATTACAAAAAAATAATATTTTTAAATATACTTTATTTAATAATTTGAAAACGTACTCCAGTAACATTTTAAGAAAAGAAAATTTGTATAAACGTGACATAATAATAAAATAATAAACGTGGCATAAGAATAATCATAATTGAAATAAAAAGAAAGTTCTGGATTACTAATCACTGAAATGATTACGGCCAGTAAATGTCTACAAACCCCATTATTATGTCTATTATTAGCGTATAATAAACGCACAAAATGCATCAGCTGCAATTTTCTCTTTACTCAATGTCTACTGGTACTGATTTCATGATTGTTAAGTCGTCATCTGACATATAAATCTGCAAAACATTTCGTAGATTTATATCATATTGCCTTTTAATAATAATTTGAAATATTAACAATTAAACAATAATTACTCTATAAATACATTCAAATATCAGATGTCTTTTTTTTTTCACATCTGATATAAAAATTAAAAATATCTTTTACACTTTATTGCCTTAAAATTTTAATTTTTTTAATGTAAATAATGTTAGAAGCTATTGTTTCTGTTAAAAACTTAAAAACTGTTGGTTTAATTGAAATATTATATTTACTTAAACCACCATTTTTTCGAACAATATGTTATTGCAAACTATTGTAGCATTTCAAACCTTTTCTTGTTTGTTTTTTTTAATTTTTCAATTCGTAAAGGAATTATTTATTAAGGAATAAGGTATAGTGAATTGTAGTAAATAATTATTTACTATAATATATATAGAAAATAAATTGTCAAAAACATAACATAAACATAATAATTGTCAAAACAGGAAATAAAACATAAAACTTCCAAAAAATAAAATCTATAGATGAAATAATATGTTATTGTTATTGTTATGTAATATTAATATTGTTATATATAATATTATTATTATATATATTATAACTATTGATAATTTCTATAAAAAAATTACAACTTGTTGTAGATTATAACATCGAAGTATATAATGTGTTTGTTTTAAGCAATTACAGAATACTATCAGTATTAATATTATTATTGTTTCTTATCAATAATTTATATGATAATAGCAATTTAAATGGTGTTTTGATAATGTAACTATTAATATTTTTATTTAAAAACTTACAACTTATTGTAAATTATAACATTGTTTTAAGCAATCACAGAATATTATCATTATTTTAAAAAACTCAATTTTTATATTTCCCCTGAACTACGAAAATAAATAAGAAAAAAAAAACTTTTAATTCAATATCCAGTTCCCTATACAAAATTGTAACGAAACTATTCCGGAGATCAAAAAAAATTAATAAAAATTCATTTCCTGAAAAACTAGATAATTTTTTTAACTAAAATAAAAAAAAATTATTCACTGGCGTCATTTGTTTTGCTTTATTGCATGAAATATTTCGTTCATTTTTATTCAGCTCAAAAACTTTTTATGAAAAGATTGAACATTTTTTTTTATTTCAAAAAAAAAAATAAAAAAACCCTTAATGCAAATTTCGTTAGTTTCTCATGAAAGAACGTATAGTGTTACTTTATTGAAATATAAATAATAAATTTCCATTGCACTCACAGCCCTTGAAAAGAATAAGTGTTCTTTATATAAAATTTCTGAAAGAGCAAAAACTAAAAAAAAATTATTTATTTATTAGCAATTCAATTTTTTTCCCTTTATATTTTTTTCTTTCAGTCCACGGAAACTTATGAGTTGAAATTTTTATGAACGAATTTCAATCTGTAAGGCTTTTACTATGAATTAACAATATTTGTATTTTTTTTCCAATACCTTTTTATATAGAGACAAACTATACACTTCAGCATAAAAATTGTAGCATTTTTGTTTAGGGAGTATGGAAATAGTTTCTAAAATCTTTAAAATGCATGTCTATATACAGACTGTTTAAAATTCATGAACTCATGATGCACATAATAAAATCTTAACAATTCAAATAAATGAATGAATATAATTTTTTTTTTTTTCGTTTTATGAATTAATTTTTGAATTTAATAAATTCCCTGTTATTTGTCTGTAGTCTTTTGTTGATTTTAAAAAGAATAGTAAACTCTTAATCAATTTTAATCACATAATTTTACTGTAAAATTTACAAAAAAAGTTTTGAAGTTTTGCTGTTAATACAAGTTTTCATACTTCTCTTATATATATATATATAATTTAGAGAATGAACTAATTTTAATACTTTTAAGATGGTCTATCTATTTTATATAAAGTTAGCTTACACGAGTTGCAGTAAAAAAGTTCTCGGTAATTCGTTGTATCCCTTTATTACCACAATATCATTAATTTATTTTTTTATTATCACTATATTTTTTTACTACCGGAATTCAGGCAATTTAAAGCAGTGTGCTTAAAGGTAGGAGTATGTAGTAGAATTTATATGTAAAGGAAAAGGAAAAGTAGAGGTATGTGTACATAAAAACTGAAAGGAAAAGACCGAAGAAAACGTCCCGCCAAATGGCAAGGAGGATAATTACTGCATCGTGACAATGCTTCCTTCCACACATCAAGACATGGACAGACATGGACAAGACAAAACCTGCTAATCATGTGCAGGCATGGTTAGCAGAAAAGAACATTCCACTCATTTGCCAGCCTCCCTACTCACCAGATTAAGCACCATCGAATTTCTGGCTCTTCCCCAAGACCAAAATGAGCTTCAAAAATAACTGTTTTGAAGACATCAAAATTAACGCGACGGCCGAAATTTGGAAGTTACTGCAACAGGGTTTTATCGTTGTTTCGATGTTGTCGCGATGTCGAAGTTCGAACAGAGAGCGAACATCAAGTTCATGTACAAATTGGGAAAATCTGCTTCAGAGACTTTGTTAGCCTTGCAAACAGTCTGCGGTGGTGCATTTTTAAAGAAAATAACCATTTTCGAATGGTTTTCAACTTTTGGGGTGGACATAATTCGCTGAAAGACTAGAGCCGCAGTGGGAGACCTACAACCTCATAGACCAAGGAATGGTCCAGCAGTTGAAACAGCTAATCAAATCAAGCCGAAGAATTATCATTGACGAGCTAGCACAAGAAGTGGAGATCTCTCATATATCCATTGATGATTTGAAGATTAAACGTTTCAGTGCAAAGTTCGTCTCGTGGTTGCTGAACCCGGATTAAATGGAAAATTGGTAAATGACTGCAACTGAAAATTGAAATTGGCAATTGAAAAAAGCACAGAGGATCCAACGTTTCTTGAGACAATTGTTACTTTTGACGAGACATGGGTTTATTAAATTAAAGAGAAGAAAGTAGAAGAATTGCAAGAACAAGAATCATAGAATAATAACAAGAAATCAAAATAGAAGCCGACTGCAAAATATTGTAAAGTAGATAACCATGGTTAAAGTATAAAATCAATATAAAAAATGGCAAGATGTACGACATACCGCTAGCAATGAGGATTCAATGATTTATATTATGGTTTTCTAGTATAGAAATGATCATTATAACATTTTTAATTTAATTACTTTTTATTTCATGAAAATTAGATGCAAAAATATAGGCACAGTTGAGAGGCAGCAGAATATGTGCCTTTTGCCTAAACTGCGATTATATAGTTCAATTACAGTAAAATTGGCTTCAAACCGAAACAAATTAATAAATTAGTTAAACATAATTACAATACAGGATTTCTAGAAATAAACATTTTCATTTATAAATTAACTTTTCTTGAATGAAAAAAAAACTCCACTTCTGTAGAATTTTCAACATAGATCCAATTTACTTCTTAAAACCTACCCCCATTAAATTAATATGCTACCCATCCCATTTTTCAGCCATTTTCCAACGACGACGACATTTTACTTGCATGAAAGATTGACTTCAGAGAGTGTATTTTCATAACCACCACTGTCACACACAAAAGCTCTGGGAATCTTTTTCTCTTTTTACCCATAATATCAGCTTATAGCGAACCTATAGTAAATCCATAAAATAATTTCCATTCCGCCCGTTCCTCGGACTTGGGCAAACAAATCGATCCGGAACCATTCTTCGTCTCTTAGCACGCCAAAAACTTTATCTCCAAAAGGATATTTCTATGGATTTATTCGAAGCCAACGTCCCAGAGGTCTCACCAACGGAGACTCCAGATAAAACATTTGCTTTGACAAAGTTAGTTCCGAATATTGACAAGTCAAACAAAAGGCGTCCGGCTAAGTCCGCCTTATCACTTTTAATGCAAATTTCGAGTGGGCCTTTTCCCAGAGATTTCTGTTTGTTCTTCCATTATTAAAGCAGAGCTGGAAGGTAGGGGGTGGAATTAAAAAAACAAGCCTGGAAATCGCCAATTAGATATTCGACATGATATACTTATCGGGAAATCTTTTTTTTTTTCTTTCTACTAAAAGGAAATTTTAACTTTTTTTTGTTGTTATCCATCAACATTAAGAGATTTCTCAAACATTTCATTAGCATGATGAAACATACATGATTTCTGTACATGATTTACATGATTTCTGTGATTTACTTACATGATTTCTGTGATTTACTTACATGATTTCTGTGATTTACTTACATGATTTCTGTAATATTTTCATCGTTTTTTGCTACTTTAATAACTAATTTTGTTAATTAATTTTGTTCAACCAAAAAAAGGCCTAATTAGCACAAAAATAATAACATAGCCTCTTCTTTTCTTTTTTTTAATCGAAGGTGTAAAATAATGGATATAATAAAATAAAAAAGATCATTGCAACGTTTCTCTTTATTTTGTGATGAAGTGATATTTCTTCATAGAACCGCTGAGAAACATTTAGTTTGTGATCTCTCATTCCCAGAGGAAATATATTCAACGTAACCCTGCGTAATAGTTGTCCTATAGATTTCCACCCGGAGATGAAGAATATTCCGCGCATCCAGCGCGTACCTCATTATCTTTATTTTCGGCTTAGAAGTGGATTCCTTCCCCGAATCTGCAAATATATGTCTTTAAATGTGTTAAATATTGTTAGTGATAGATTTTTAGTTAGTAAAAGATCTAATCCTTTGGCTAGGTGCGTTATGATCACCGTTTTCAGTAGTGAATAGACTCAATGTCGATTATGACACCGTATGTAAGTATGTAAGTACATTGATAGTCAAGTTGTCAGGTGGGAGTTTTCGAAAGTTTTCTATGATAGAGAAATACGAAGTAGTTACTTGAAAATCCTGCTAGATGACATAACTTCTTCTTTTAGAGGTCGATGGACTATTCATAACTTACATATGATCCATGACGTAATAAAAAAAAAGTGAATAGCAATTTAAAAGAAATAGCATCTAGTCCCTATATTGTATCTCATTAAATACTTGATTATGGTGAATATTCTTACCTTGGTTTTACTATTTCACAACGAATTTGAATATCTCTTATATTCCAATAAAGTATTTTAGAAATAACTAAAACTTATAATAACTAAACTTAATTTCATAAGTTAATTCCGGCATATTTCATAAAATTTAAGTATGCATGTACATAAAAAAAACGCGCAAAAATTTATTCAAGAATTATTAACGCATTAAGAAAACTAAATGAAATTGATTTTTTTCTTCTTAATATTGACTCATTTTTAAATAATTTGCTTTCTTCTTGGATAAATCTAATTTACTCTCTTTCAAGCATTCAAAATATTAGCTTTAAATCCGATTAAAAACTTCCAAGTGAAAAATTTCGTAAGAGAAAGCTTGGAGCGCTTTTTAACAACTGATTGCTTACTTTCTTTCTTTCTTTCTTTTTTTTTTTTTTTTTTTTTTTTTTTAATTATTGATTGCATTCATAGAATAAGAAACTGGAAATAAATAAATCTGTTGATGCTCTTTATTTTAAATGTTTATTAAAGAAAGTAACTTTTTTTTTCAGAATTAATTTCATTAAATCAGTGACTTTAAAATAAAAAAATACTTCAAATAAGAATGAAAAATTAAATCTAAATGAAGCGCTAGAGTTCTAATTAAATAATATATATGGAGAGAGAGAAATGCGAAGATATGTATATATATTTATTACTGATTCTAGTTCATGTCACCTGGTTTTTTCAGTTATTAAGTTAATGTCATAATGCCCTTTTGAAAAGAAAAATAGAAATAATCAATGAAGGTAAAAATATAGTTTAAAAAATAAGTGTGTGTCTAATGCAGTGTGTGGACACCCCTTGACTCATTACTCATGAATAGAGGGAAAGGGGCAGCTTCTGTTGTGATGGAGCACCCTCAAGTAGAAGTCTGACGCCGCCACATGCTCGCTGAAGAAGGAGAGCAGTGCCTTCGGGGAGGGTTTTTAGAAGGAATACATATCCCCTTTTTACATATCGTATGGGAGAAAACCCTGAAAACTTCCACCAAGTAGTCCGACTAACAAGGCAAGAGGCTGAACATCACAAACGCCATCTAATCACCTAGTTTTTTGAAACAGTGTCTACAACAATTCCGCCAGAAGATTGACCCACAGCAATAAAGAAAAGTTTTTTAGCTATTAATGAAGAATTATTCCACCCAACAGGGATTCGAACCCTAGACCGTTAGGTTAAACGCCTAACGCTCTACGCACTGAAATATCCGGAGTCTTTAAAAATATTCCAAGAAAAAGAGTTTTAATTCAATTTCTGTCGTTATATCTCTTTGAAATTTAATATTTACAAAAATCACTATGATAAAATAAGATTGATAAATTTATACAAATTATAGTTGCTGTTTAATTGAAAAAATAATCAATTAATATTTGCGTATGTTTAATTATGCATTGAACGAAACTACAATGGATTCATTCACATAAATCTATAGTTACATAATCACTATAGTTTTAAAAAACTTATTTTATATATTAAACAATGCTTAGATGTTAATAAATATATGTATACAATAATAAATTTGTATATTTAATTACATAAAATATATACGTAATCGCAAAATTTCACATTGTAATTATTTTACATATTAAAGTTTATTATACACTGAAGTGACAAAAGTCATGGGATAGCAATATGCAAATTCTCAGATGGCAGTAGCGTCGCGTAGAACAGGTATAAATGCGCAGAGCTTTCATTTCTGTTCAAGTTATTCATGTGAAGTGGTTTTGACGTGATGATGACCACACGACGGGAATTAACAGACTTTGAACGCGGAACGCGGAATGTTAGTTGGTGTCAAGCTAGACGGCATAACATCCCACCATGGGTCATGCCATTTCGGAAATCGTTAACCGAAATTCAACATTCCCAGATCCACTGTCACGCTTGCAGCGACCACAACTGTTCGGCCTGGTCCGATGAGTCACGATGGTTTGAAGAACATTCTGGACAATGGTGGTGGCCAACGAATAGGCTGATCTGGCCACCTAGAAATGCGCCCGACATGAATCCCATCGAGCATTTTATGGGACATCATCGGCCAGAGGTCTGCTCGTGCCCAAAAATCGAGCATTTGCACCATCAACGCTTTCACAATTATGGACGTCTATCGAGACAGCATGGCTCAATATTCCTGCAGAAGACTTCCAACGACTTGTTGAGTCCATGCCACGTCGAGATGCTGCATTTCGCCGGGCGAAAGGAGGGCCGACACGATATTAAGAGGTATCCCATGACTTTGTCACTTCAGTGTATGGAGCCTCATGGCCGAGTGACTGGCACTCGGTGCAACAAGTTTCGGTTTCGAGTCTCAGTGGGGCCATGGATGTTTCTAATGGTTCAAAATCCACTATAAACTTTAGATCTCGGTCTACTATGATTGTAGAGAGTTAGGCATAGGGCTAACAACCCTATCTCGTAAAAAGAAAAATATTTCATGTTTTGAAATCTGCCAGTAGGCAGACGGTATCTGTTGCGAGATTGAAGAAAAAGAAGAAGTAATAATTAACTTCGAATACAATTTTATTACCCTTTTGATATGTTATTAAACCTAATTTACAAAGTGAAATGATATGTACATGTCAAAAAATAGAAAATGTTCTATAATCCAGATTCTTCAAACTACGGTCATTGGTCAAGACCAACTAGAGAGTATTCTAAATCAATCCACCAAGAGAAACTAAAAAGTCATAGGAGCTTCAAATTGTAATAATCTTAATTTTTAATCTAATTTCATAATGTTTTCGTAACAGGTGTAATTATTATTATTACTAGATAAATTAAAGTGAAAATTACTCCATGTCTAACAATTATTATTAGAGTTTGGAGTTTAGTATGTATCATTTCGTAGAATTAGGAACAACATAGATTTTTTAGCTATGTACAGAAAAAAAAATGTAACTTTTCTGTTTAAATTGAAATAAAAGTACAGCTGAAGCGTATTGAGCTATGGAAACTTGCAGAGAATATGCACCAGCTTAAAGATTTATCAAAGATTAGTTTAAAAGATTCAAAAATGGCGAATTTGATATGTATGGCCAAGGACCTCCTAGTTAGCCTGAAAAAATCGTGAGTCGGTAAATCCTGATTAAATCATAACTGGTGAACCTTATGAATTGCCATTGAGGCGTTTCAGGCTGAAATTGGAAAAATGAGCCTAATATACTCAAAAATACATAACAAAGTCATTTTTTATCAAGAGATTGCTCACCCTATTTGCATATTATCCTATATTATAACCCTGTTTGTATATTATTAATGTTAAGCTATTTGTGTAAGTATCCTAAAATATATACAAGCAATCGCAAAATTTCTCTTTGCAAAATGTTGACATATTATACTTTTTTTATATGCATCGAATACATAATTATAATTTTATTTCCTTTTTAATGTGCTATTAAGCCATATATAAAAAGCGAAATGATGTGTACGTTTCAAAAAATAGAATATATTTATAATCCAGAATCGTGTATTGTTCAGAATCCAGTATAATCCAGAGAGAAGCAAGTCATTTGTGAAAACGCATAGATAAGAAGTCTTGTCCCCACCCTTTAAATTCTCCAGATATTTCTCCATCTGATCACAACTTGTTTTGATCAACGACCTATGACTCGTCTCAATAGCAATTTAATTTTTTCTGAAGAAATCAAAAATTGGCTTCATGGATAACTTGATGGACAATACTTTGATTGGTGAGCTTATTAAATTTTTTAAAGAAATAAATGCCTTCTTGGAGATAAACCGTACGAGTTTTGCTTAATACGCAATGCAAACTTAAAATTATTTTGCATTCAATTTCAAAACAGAAACAAACGTAAAATCCTAAATCAATATCAGTTTTTCAAGATGTTTTGTAAAAAAAAAAAGTATTTCAACAAATAAATAACAAGTTTCACCACTATTTCACACCTGTTTGATCCGAAAAGAAACGACATAGATCTAACGATAGTTTTATGACCACCAGCTTGAAAAATTCTCGAACTCTTAGCATTGTTAAGTAGTAACTCGGTCGTTACAAACGTCGAGATCAATATTTGAGGATTCTTATTTAATGGTTCAGAAGAAACAAGTCAAAGAAGTTGGAAATATGCTTCAAAGTATTTTTTTCACACAGTTTTTATACCTTCCTTTTTTTTTAAATATTTTTATTATTTTATTATTAATAATAGTCGTTGTTATGAAAAAAAATCATATTTGCTTGTTTCACCTACAAATACAATTATTTGTTCTTTTTAAATTATTGTACTTATTTATTTTTAATATAGTTGGTATTTGATAATAAATAATTAAATATTTTGCTTTGCCGTGGTTACTTTGAGCCATTAGTTTAAATGATAAGAAACACAATTTTAAATTTAAAATACAGTTCAATTAGTAGCCTAGTAGTAATTCTAACCGAGATGGCTTAGGGTTGTTTCTGCGAGATGGCTTAGGTTGGAATCAGCTGGCTGCATCTATTGCTGTCACTTCTTTTAGAAATGAGAAAATTCGATAGCCATTGTAACAGAGTATGTAAGTATGTCCATTCTGGACATACTTACTCTTATATACTTTTCTCTTGCTCTATGGAATGTTAATAGCATACACAAAAGGATCATAAGGTAACCATTATAATAAAAAAAATTTGACATTTTATAAATTTACATGTAGAATAATTTTATTTTTAACTAATTGCGCATGAAATAGTTAAAATTTTAGACAATATTAATGGATGTTATTTTATTCCTTTTTTTGTGATTTCATTATTTAATTTTTTGTGATTTCATTATTGAACAAAGCATATATTATATAATTCATTATTTTTTATTATATTGTTTTGCACTGATTCTGTAAATATTAATAAGAAGATTAAAATTTCAAACTTATTTTTTAAAATTCAATATTAGTATTTATTTGCTTCCATTCGTCATAAGAAAAGCTTTTAATATCTTTATGAAGTATGAATATAATTTTTAATTGATATTGCATCGCTGGAATGTCCACACACAAGAAGATCATAAAGTAAGCATTATAATAAAAAAAAATGGACATTTTATATATTTACGTGTATAATAATTGTATTTTTAACTAATTGCTTATGAAATAGTTAAAAGCTTAGAGAATGTTAATGAATATTATTTGATACCTTTTTTTTAATTTCCTTATTGAACAAAACATATATTTTTTGCACAGATTCTCTAAACATTAATAAGATCATTAAAATGTCAAAATTATTTTTTAATTCAATATTATGATTTATTTGCTTCCATTTATCGTAAGAAAAAGCTTTTAATATCTTTATAAAGTATGTAATACAATTTTTAATTGGTACTACATTTAAAAATAATAGCTAATTCATATTAAATATAACTGAATTTTTATCATTTTTTAAAACACTAATTGCTTTAGATTTTAATCAGTTAGTGTTTTCAACATTATCTTATTTTTTCAATCAATGTTAATCAAATATTTAATAATTATTATCTTTCAAATAATTAAAAGTGATATTTTAATATTTATATTAAAATGTAAATAATACTAGAAAATTATTTAATAGAACAATCAACAAAGTAATCAAGTTCTTTCATTTGAAAAAAACTATTTCTGATTTTGCAGCAGCAATATTTTTAATATACATATTTTACAACTTACAATAAATATGCATATTAAATTATCTCTGTAACCGTACTTCCTTCCACGCACTTCAAGAGTGTCTTCTGTGACGTTCAGGAGAAATGGTCAGTAGGTCTCGAAACTTTCACCGGAGAGGAAGTACAGTGTAATCATGCGCTTCTGTTGAGAAACGTTTAGTATGTAATCTCTTATTCTCGATAGGAAATATATTTAACTCAACCCTGCGTGATAATTGGCGTACAGACTCTCACCTGGAAAAGAAGTATATGAAGAAGCCTTATAGAGAATAGTAATAAGTATAATAGTAAAGAAGTATAATAGAAGTAGCATCCTGTCCGTAGCTGAGTATCCAGTTTTCGGCTTAGAAGTGGAATCCTTCCACAAATCTATAATTATATGAATTAAAATGTGTTAAATATTGTTTGTGCGTGTATTAATAAAGCTGTGAGTTCTCAAACCTGCCTCTCAAGTCTCAACCCAACCATACCCAGTTACAATCCAAAATTGCTTCAACCTTAACACTACACTACCAGCTTTTGGTCAGAACACAATATTGTTTCTGAAATCTTCGGTTTGTCCTTTATTTTGTTCCATGTCTTCATTTGTTTTTTACCATATTTATTTCAAACTAGAAATAAAATAAGATTTTTCGAGACATTCCTTACTATCATTCAACGATTAAGTTGTTATTTATTGCAAACTCTTTTTTAGAAATATCCCCAAAAAAATCATTTTTATCCCTTCTTTATTATAATAGAAATCCATTCGAAATTCTATTCAGAATCAGAAAGGAATTCCTGTAATTCTTTTTGTCATAATCTCTCTGCATAAAATAAGAATAAAAACATAATCTTTTATATGAAAAATTTAGGGAATGAAAATGCGAAAAACATACAGAACTTTCTCCCTCTTTTAAGGATTCTGTAATAAATTCCTTCCAATTTGTTGGTAGATATTTCAATCTTCAACCATTTGAATTTCCCTTCGTGGGGACTTCCAGGAAGATTATGTGATTGGTCCGGGAATCTCAATGCGAAAAAAGAAAAAAATCTCTTTTGGGAGAATCTCATTCGGTAGACCGTTCGAGAAGAGCATAGCAGTCCATTACTCCTCAGAATGGTATTTTCACTTTTTGATTTCGCTGATACATTAATCTCAAAACCGAGCTTTCAATTTAAGTTAGACAGCGCACATATTTTCTTTTGAGCATTTTTTTATCAAGAGTGCTTTGACCAATAAGCATTCAGCTTTGTGAAATGGCGCAACAAATTGGAAATTCTATCAAGAAAAGTTATAAAATATTGATAATCAAAACTGTAACCGAACTATATATTATACAAATTTATTTTAACTTTTGGGTGGATATTGAATTGAAAGAAAAATAATGCTGGATTTAGATAGGAAATTTTGAAAGGAAAAACGGTTTATTATTGCATATATTTAATCATTAATTTATATATATATATTCTCCACCATTTCTTATGAAATTTAAACATCTTTAGAACACCTTTTACATTCCATCTTGGAAAAACTTTTTTAGTTTCGTTTTTGATTAAGTTCTTAATTTGTTATATAGGGTGTAACTTCGAGACTTCAACCAAAGAGGAAGTACAGCGCAAGCATGGCGTTCATTTGAGAAACGTTTAGTTTGTAATCTCTCATCCCGATAAGAAATATATTTAGTGCAACCCTGCATAATAATTGGCCTACAGACTCTCACTTGGTCGGAAGTATACTTCGTGCATCCTCCGCGTAGCTGAGTATCGGATTTTCGGCTTAGAAATGGAATCCTTCCCCGAATCTATAATTATATGTCTTTAAATGTGTTAAATATTGTATGTGTGTGGTGTTTGTGCATGTGTAAATAAAGCTGTGTGTTCTCAAACCTGCGTCACAAGTCTCAACCCAATCACACCCAATTAAGTTACACCTCACAAGTTACAATTCAGAGTTGTTTCAAACCACAACATTACGCCACTAGCTTTTTAACAGAACACTATATTGTTTCTCAAATATTAGATTTGCCCTTTATTATTATTATTTTTTTTTTCATGTCTTCATTGTTTTCTCCATATTTACTTCAAACTAGAAATAAAATAAGATTTTTCGAGACATTCCTTACTGTCATTCAACGATTAAGTTTTTGTTTATTTCAAACTCTTTTTTTATAAAATATCCCCCCAAAAAAACTACTTTTATCCCTTCTTTATTATAAAAGAAATCCATTCGAAATTCCGTTCAGAATCGGAAAGGAATTCCTGTAATTCTTTTTGTCATAATCCTTCCGCATAAAATAAGAATAAAAACATAATCTTTTATATGAAAATTTAGGGCATAAAATGTGAAAAGCATACAGAACTTTCTCCCCCTCTTTTAAGGATTCTGTAATAAATTCCTTCCAATTTGTTGGTAGATATTTCAATCTTCAACCATTTGAATTTCCCTTTGTGGGGACTCCAGGAAGATTATGTGATTGGTCGGGGAATCTCAATTCGAAAAAAGAAGAAGAATCTCATTCGGTAGACCGTTTGAGACGAGCATGGCAGTCCATTACTCCTCAGAACGGCATTTTCACTTTTTGATTTCGCTGATACGTTAATCTCAAAACCGAGCTTTCAATTTAAGTTAGACAGCGCAACATATTTTCTTTTAGGCATTTTTTATCAAGAGCATTTTGACCAATAAAGCATTGAGATTTGTGAAATGGCGCAACAAATTGGAAATTTATCTGAAAAGTATAAAATATTGATAATTTAAACTGTAACTGAAATATAGATTATACAAATGTATTTATCTTTTGGATGGATATTAGAATGGAAGAAAAATAATGTTGGATTTAGTCAGACATTTATGAAAGAAAAATGCAAACGTTATGAAATTATAGCATATATTTAATCATTAATATATATATTCTCCGTCATTTCCTATGAAATTTAGAAATCTTTAGGACAACTTTTACATTCCAAGTTGGAAAAACTTTTTTAGTTTTGTTTTTGGTTAAGTTCTTTAACTTGTTATATAGGGTGTAACTTCGAGGCTTTCACCCAAGACGAAGTACAGTGAAAGCATGCCCTTCTGTTGAGAAACGCTTAGTTTGTAATCTCTCATCCCAATAAGAAATGTATTTAGCGCAATACTGCGTAATAATTGGCCTGCAGACTCTCACCCGGTAAGGAAGTATATTACGCGTATCCTGTACATAGCTGAGTATCCGATTTTTGGATTAGAAATGGAATCCTTCACCAAATTTATAATTATATGTCTTTAAATGTGTTAAATATTGTATGTGTATGGTGTTTGTGCATGTGTAAATAAAGCTGTGTGTTCTCAAACCTGCGTCTCAAGTCTCAACCCTACCACATCCAATTAAGTTACACCTCACAAGCTACAATTCAGAGTTGTTCCATACTGCAATACTACACCACTAGCTTTTGGACAGAACATAATATTGTTTCTCAAATATTAGATTTGCCCTTTACTACTTTTTTTGTCATGTCTTCATTGTTTTCTCCATATTTACTTCAAACTAGAAATAAAATAAGATTTTTCGAGACATTCCTACTGTCATTCAACGATTAAGTTTTTGTTTATTGCAAACTGTTTTTTATAAAATATCCCAAAAAAAACTACTCTTACCCCTTCTTTATTATAAAAGAAATCCATTTGGAATTCCATTCAGAATCAGAAAGAAATCTCCTGTAATTTTTTTTGTCATAATCCTTCTGCATAAAATAAGAATAAAACTTAATCTTTTATATGAAAATTTAGGGATGAAATGCGAAAAACATACAGAACTTTCTCTCCCTCTTTTAAAGGATTCTGTAATAAATTCCTTCCAATTTGTTGGTAGATATTTCAATCTTCAACCATTTGAATTTCCCTTTGTGGGGACTCCAGGAAGATTATGTGATTGGTCGGGGAATCTCAATGCGAAAAAAGAAAAATCTCATTGAGAGAATCTCATTCGGTGGACCGTTTGAGACGCGCATGGCAGTCCATTACTCCTCAAAACGGTATTTTCAATTTTTGATTTCGCTGATACATTAATCTCAAAACCGAGCTTTCAATTTAAGTTAGACAGCGTACATATTTTCTTTGAAGCATTTTTTATCGAGAGTATTTTGACCGATAAGCATTGAGATTTGTGAAATCACGCAACAAATTGGAAATTCTACCAGGAAAAGCTATAAAATATTGTTAATCAAAACTGTAACTGAACTATATATTATACAAATATATTTATCTTTTGGTTGGATATTAGATTAAAAAAATAATCCAGAATTTAGATAGAAAATTTTGAAAGGGAAAAAAGGTTTATTGTTGCTCATATTTAATCACTAATATATTCTCCGTCAATTCCTATGAAATTTAAACATCTTTAGAACAACTTTTACATTCCCTTTTGGAAAAGACTTTTTTAGTTTCGCTTTTAGTTAAGTTCTTAACTTGTTATATAGGGTGTAACTTCGCCACTTTCACCGAAGAGGAAGTACAGAGCAAGCATGCGCATCTGTTGAGAAACGTTTAGTTTGTGATCTCTCATCCCGATAAAAAATATTAACGTAACCTGCGTAATAATTGGCCTACAGACTCTCACCCGGTAATAAAGAATATTTCGCGTATCCTGCGCATAGCTCAGAATCTAATTTTTGGATTAGAAGTGAAATCCTTCCGCGCATTTATAGTTATATGTCTTTAAATGTGTTAAATACTGTATGTGTATGGTGTTTTTGCATGTGTAAATAACGTTGAGTGTTCTCAGACCTGCGTCTCAAGTCTGAACCCTGCCACCCCTAATTAAGTTACACCCCATAAGTTACAAGTCAGAGTTGGTTCAAACCACAACACTACACCACTAAGTTTTGGACAGAACACAATATTGTTCCTCAAATATTAAATTTGCCCTTTATTATTTTTTTTGTCATATCTTCATTTTTTTTTTTTTTTTTTTTACCATATTTACTTCAAACTACAAATAAAATAATATTTCTGGAGACATTCCTTACTGTCACTCAACGATTAAGTTGATTGTTTATTGTTGTTTATTGTTTACGATTGTTTATTGCAAACTCTTTTCTTATAAAATATCCAATAAAAAATATTTTTATCCTTTCTTTATTATAAAAGAAATCCATTCGAAATTCCATTCAGAATCAGAAAAGGAATTCCCGTAATTCTTTTCGTCATAATCCTTCTGCTTAAAATAAGAATAAAGCATAATCTTTTATATGAAAATTAAGGGATGAAAATGCGAAAAACATGCAGAAATTTCTCCCTCTTTTAAAGGATTCTGTAATAAATTCCTTCCAATTTGTTGGTAGATATTTCAATCTTCAATCATCTTTAGAACAACTTTTACATTCCATTTTGGAAAAGACTTTTTTAGTTTCGCTTTTAGTTAAGTTCTTAATTTGTTATATAGGCTGTAACTTCGACACTTTCACCGAAGAGGAAGTACAGAGTAAGCATGCGCATCTGTTGAGAAACGTTTAGTTTTTAATCTCTCATCCCGATAAAAAATATATTTAACGCAATCCTGCGTAATAATTGGCCTACAGACTCTCATTCGGTAAGGAAATATATTTCGCGTATCCTGCGCACAGCTGAGTATCACATTTCTGGATTAGAAGTGGAATCCTTCTCCGAATCTATAATTACATGTCTTTAAATGTGTTGGTTATTGTATGTGCATATTGTTTGTGCATGTGTAAATAAAACTGTGTGTTCTCAAACCTGCGTGTCAAGACTCAACTCAACCACACCCAATTAAGTTACAGCTCACAAGTTACAATTCAGAGTTGTTCCAAACCACTAGCTTTTGGACAGAACACAATATTGTTTCTCAAATATTAGATTTTCCCTTTATTATTTTTGTTTGTCATGTCGTTTCCGTAATAAATTCCTTCCAATTTGTTGGTAGATATTTCAATCTTCAACCATTTGAATTTCCCTTTGTGGGGACTCCAGGAAGATTATGTGATTGGTCGGGAGATCTCAATGCGAAAAAAAAAGAAGAATCTCTTTGAGATAATCTCATTCGGTAGACCGTTCGAGAAGAGCATAGCAGTCCATTACTCCTCAGAATGGTATTTTCACTTTTTGATTTCGCTGATACATTAATCTCAAAACCGAGCTTTCAATTTAAGTTAGACAGCGCAACATATTTTCTTTTAAGCATTTTTTATCAAGACCATTTTGACCAATAAGCATTGAGGTTTGTGAAATGGCGCCACAAATTGGAAATTCTATCAGGAAAAGTTATAAAATATTGATAATCAAAACTGTAACCGAACTATATATTATACAAATTTATTTATCTTTTATATCATATTTGGATATCATTTTAAAAGAAAAGTAATGCAGAATTTTTTTTGAAAAGATAAAACATTTATTGTTGCTTTGATTTAATCATTAATATATTCTCCATTATCATTCTATGAAATATAAACATCTTTAGCGCAACTTTTTGATTTCATTTTAGTAGCATTTTTTTAGTTTTGTTCTTTGATTAATTTCTCTATTTGTTATATGAAGTTCTGTCTCTATCAGTGCTTTCAAATCATTATTATCAGCCTGTATTGGCGAAACATTTATCTGTTAATATTCAGAACTGGGGATTGATGGTCAAGTGCCTAGCTCTCTGGCGCTTGGGGCCGCAGATATTGGGTTTGAGTGCCGACAGTGCCATGGATGTTTTAGTGGTTCGGAATCCACTTTAAACCGTAGATCCTGGTCTAATATGACTCTATCCGTAAAATAAAACGTATCCTATCTTGAAATCTGCTTGTGGGCAGATGGCCTTGGCACACAATGGGTCTGTTGCTCCTATGAAGAAGAAGAATCAAAACTACAATTCCCTTTTCGGAACTTTTTAAACCAATGTTGAAGATGACTTTCACTTATACAGAATGTACTTCCTAGAGCCTAAACTCAAACAGCAGGATATGGCAAATATGCAACTTATATTATTCTATCGTTTCTCTGGAAAATAAAAATTAAAATATAAGTTTAATTGAATGTAGAATAAAGGACATTATTGAAAATAATTTTTAAAAAAGAGCTGTCAGATTCGAATTCGGATATTTATATCGACTTGAATTTAGGTAAGTTAAAAACCAACACTACTTTCTGTTCAATCCAATATATATGTTATGGTGAATGTGATTAGTTGATGATTATGCATAATCATTGGATTTATCACATTTACCGTAGCATATATACTATATGCTTCGGTAAAAAATCAATGTTTATCAAAGGTAAATATTGATGTATATTAAGTATATCACCATACACTGAAGTGACAAAAGTCATGGGATACCTCTTAATATCGTGTCGGCCCTCCTTTCGCCCGGCGAAGTGCAGCAACTCGACGTGGCATGGACTCAACAAGTCGTTGGAAGTCTTCTGCAGGAATATTGTGCCATGCTGTCTCGATAGACGTCCATAATTGTGAAAGCGTTGATGGGGCAGGATTTTGGGCACGAACAGACCTCTCGATGATGTCCCATAAATGCTCGATGGGATTCATATCGGGCGATCTAGGTGGCCAGATCATTCGTTGGAATTGTCCAGAATGTTCTTCAAACCAATCGCGAACAGTTGTAGCCCGGTGACATGGCACATTGTCATCCATAAAAATCCCATCGTTGTTTGGGTACATGAAGTCCATGAATGGCTGCAAGTGATCTCCAAGTAGCTGAACATAAGCATTTCCAGTCAATGTTCGGTCCAGTCGCAACAGAGGACCAAGTCCATGCCATGAAAAAACAGCCCACACCATTACGGAGCCACCACCAGCTTGAACAGTGCCTTGCTGACAGTTTGGGTCCATGGCTTCGTGGGGTCTGCGCCACACTCGAACCCTACCATCAGTTCTTACCAACTGAAATCGTGACTCATCGGACCAGGCCACGGTTTTCCATTCATCTAGGGACCAACCGATATGCTCACGTGCCCACGAGAGTCGCTGCAAGCGATGTCATTCTGTCAGTAAAGGCATTCGAGTCGGTCTTCTGCTGGAATAGCCCAAGAAAACCAAATTCCTCCGCACAGTTCTAACAGACAAGTCCCTTGTACGACCCACATTGATTTCTGCGGTAATTTGACGCAGTGTTGCTTGTCTGTTAGAATTTACGACTCTTTGCAGACGTCGCCGGTCTCGGTCGTTAAGTGCAGGCGGTCGACCACTGCGCTGTCCATGGTGGGATGTTATGCCTGAAATTTCATACTCTCGGCACACTCTTGACACAGTGGATCTGGGAATGTTGAATTCCCTAACGATTTCCGAAATGGCATGACCCATGCGTCTAGCTCCAACTAACATTCCGCGTTCAAAGTCTGTTAATTCCCGTCGTGCGGTCATCATCACGTCAAAACCTCTTCACATGAATAACTTGAACAGAAATGAAAGCTCTGCGAAAGTACTGTGCATTTATACCTGTTCTACGCGATGCTACTGCCATCTGAAAATTTGCATATTGCTATCCCATGACTTTTGTCACTTCAGTGTATATGTGCATATATATTTCAAATTTGATTAAGATGAAGAATGAATACATCTCAGAATTTTTTTTTTTGATGAATTTCATGTTTCCATGTGCAAAGTACGCTTTTGAATTTTCATTCAGTAAATTGCAATGAAAAAAAATTAAGCTATTAAAAGATCAAGCTTATAAAATTTGTCAACACAAGTTAAGTCACAATTTGGATCATTAACAGTTAATCCAATGCCACAAATTTCTTAATTTTCCCGTGATAATGCACTGAGAGTTGAGTAGATTTAAAACCAAATTCTTATTAGTAGTACCAAAATTCTTACTCATATGAGGAAATAATATCTTGTTTATCAGATCAGAAGAAAAATTTTCTTTTGCTATTTATTTCATCAGCTAAGAATCGATCTTCTAGAAATTTATTTGTTTGAATAAGAAACTATTTTCTCATGTTCTGGATACTCACCTAATTCAAGAATTCATACAATGTGGCTAAAGGTCTGACCTTCATTGGATATGATTTGACATTTTTAAATTTACTCAGATTTTAACAAAATACAGAGTTCAATACAGGAATCACATAACAATACGTGGTCGGAAAGGCTTTCCTGAGGCGGTAGTACCTACAGAAAACAACTACAGTTGCACATAGTTTTCATGTAGAATCATCCAGATGTTATAACAGGTCTCTCGGTATGGTGCACTATAACTCGTATGCTTGAAGTTGGATTTTTCTTGTACTAGATCTAATGCAGTCTCCTCCACGTCCTAAGTTTGTAAGGTTTTTTCGCAACTCATGGTGGTATTCTCAAAAGAATCTTTCTCATGTAACCCCTGATACTGGCATCCATAAAGGCTTGTGTATCTCCTTGATTGCCTCCTTGATTCTTTAATTTTGGTCATTTCATACTAGTGGAAAAAGGTTTGTTGTAGGGGAATTTATAAAATAAATTATATTCAATAAATTATTATTCAAATAAATTATATTCAATATTCAATATATTAATTATATCAATTAAAGATAAATTTTAGAGAAGGTATTTTAATTTAGAATATTTTTTGAAATATCTTGTAAACATCTCTATGTACGAAACGGGCAACACTAGAGGAACGGAAATGACGTAAATAACGGCAGAATATAGGGCAGACGAAAGAGTACCATTTTGACAGAGTATTATTTGGTACTATACTATATACTAACGGCAAAGTACTATTTCGTCCATGTGCGTTGGGTTTCACACTACTTACTGAATTGAAGTTATTTTATTATTTGATATTTTATACTGAAATATTGGTAAGCAGTAACCATAAGAAAATTTGTATCCCTTTATAGAATTTTTCCCACCAGAAGAGATACGGCACTTCTGTTCGCAGGGTAAAGGAATGTATATTCTTAAGAAAGTGTATAATAACAAACTATCACTCAAATCTGACAGCAAAAACTCAGTATCGAACATGGGGCTGTTTCATAAATGAAGAAGAAGAAGACATATTAAAGTTGTTAGCAAATTAAATGACATGAATAATTATTTTTTCTGTCATATATACGATAATCCATATAATACCTCTCAGGTATGCCATATAAGTCATGTCACATATCTAATATATATGTATGCATGTATACATATGTAATATGCATTTATGTAATATAATAATATGTTTATTTTATGTAATATGCCATGATTTGCCACAGTTCGCTTGAGCTTCCAGAATTCAATGTGTTTAAAGTGTAGTTAAAAATGGTTTGGCAAAAGTATGTGACCGCAAGAAAAGATAATAGTTACGTGTCCTGCCGGCGTAATTCCTTTTTAAATTCGTACGTGCTCAACAGAAATCCTCGAGGCCTTCTTGATATTCATATCGGAGAGCACAGAGTATTAAATATGAAAGAAAAAAAAAGTAAACACCTCATGTTTGCAAAAGAATTTTCACACCGCTTCCGAATTTAAGCCACTTCTCGACTTTGGTTCTGCGGAATTATGGAAATTTGTCTACTTTTGCTCTCCAGAAAGGGATTTATGTGATTTTTTTTTATTTATGTCGGTCATAAGCAGCGCCTGCCTCCCTCTCGACAGGATCCTTCCGAACACTTAACTTTCACTTTTCTGGAAAAATTTGCAAATTCGTTGCAGGAAACTGCTAAATGAAACTTTTCATTAGGAAGAGTTCTTCGTCGCATAAAAATAAAGGGGCTTACGCGTTTCGTGAAATTTCTAGAGCAGAGGTTGAGAAGAGAAGACGTTGAGCTTTTCCTGAATTGTTCGTTGAGCTCTTTTTATATTCAGGGGAAATTTTCGTTTTCGCGAAGGATTTAATGGGCTCGAATGCTTAAGCTGTGGATGTCGCGGTTTTTTAAAATTATAATTAATTATTATTTTGAGATATAGACTAACATAATTTCATTTTATTTTGCAATATTGATACATTTTATTATTTGGTTCCATAGCAGTTTATTCTACCTTTAGAAATGATAATTAAAGCTGTTAGCGAATTATATCACATCTATCATATTTTTTGCTACCATTTATAATGATACATCTTGAAATTAGCGATTGTCTGTTCGACCTGTCACTTTTCAACATCACAACTATAGATGGGATATGGACTACTTCATAAGTTGCTGCATCTTGATTGCTGATAGACCATGGGTTGAGGAAGTGTCCACTGTAACACTCCAATGAGAAGTGAGGGAAGCTGCCCCCCTCCCGACGGATTTTCTTAAAGGGAGAGTGTTCTGCAACGAGTCGACAAGAAGTATTGTTTTTTTATTTTTTTGTAAAGTTACTGAATAAGCTGGAGATTCCACCTGTTTATAAAGTGAGATCCTTATAGTTTCGCGTATCCAGCCGTGTGATAATTAAAGTCTGCCCCAGATTGGGTGCATAGACTCGAAAACTCTGAAAATCCCCGACCTAGGACTAAACTGCACTTGTGAATCTAATTTATACCTTCAATTTAATTTTTTTTTTTTTTTGTAAATAATATATTAACCCAGAGTTCTGTATATATATAATTCTTGCAAAGTGTTCCTATGAACTTGAAAGTCGCCCTCTTCTTGTAGCCGTCAATAAGTCTAATATAGACTGAGACGTTACACCTTATTTAAGATGATTCTTTTCCTTTAAACCACAAAGCATTACTAAACAAGACGCAAAAAAAAAAACTTTTTATTCCGATTATAATAATATATCTTTTAATATTATTCAAGTTTAAATATCTTTCTATCTTTTAAACATGTAGAAATTATAAAAGATTCTTTCATTAATGTAAAAAGTTATAAAACAAATAATTTTATGCCCAAGTTTCAGATATACGGCGTGATATTAGATGAATCAGACCTAAAAATTATAAAAGTTTTAATTCAAAAAAAAATATAAATACGCATATGCTCCATAAATATATTCACATATTCACTGTTGTTTCATTATTCTTCTTCATCTTAATTTTTTTCAAAAATCTCTTTCGATGTAAAATATTAACATAAAGAAGAAGAATTTCCAGCTCTAAAAGTTTTTTTTGTCAGAAATGAGTATATCAGTATTCGAATCAACATGTGCACTTCTATTCAGAATATTGAGGGATCTATTTAGAGTAAAGAAAGTCTTCCTACCCAACTCACTTTAGAACATGTAGATGCCCTTTTATTGTTTAGGTTGTTCGTTTTTTTTTTTTTTTTTTTTTCTTTTTTGCATTCTATTTCAATTCTGCTCGAACTCTGTCAAGAAGGAAGATTGATTCGTTCTCCCAAAGTCTTCGAAAGAGCTCCTCAGAACAGAGTTGAGATGTTCACGGACTGTCTTCCCGGAAATGAGTTAGCCTTTTTTGTTGAGGTATCGTTGTCTTACAACGGTACAGGGCGCGTTAAATCTGACTCGACCCTGTCATGGAACAAGGGGGAACAAAAAAAATTTACCCTAAAAGGTTAAACAGGCGTAAATGAGTTCTTGTAGTGCTTTTTCGGAGAACTTAACGGTTATCGCCTTGTCTTATCTTGATTTCATTTGTTGTTGAATATTGGCAACTAAAATTTTTGCTTGCAAGTTTATTCATTTAGCTATTTTCTGTTTATCAGCAGATTAGCTAAGAAAACAGAAAATTCTACATGTATTCTAATTAAAATACAGAATTTAAAAAAAAATTTTTAACTATTTTCTGTTTTAAGAAGTATAGTGAAAGGAAATACAATTGTTGTTGTTTCTTATCCCTACTTGGTAAACATCTAGACCAAATCAACGAACCTGTGTGGCCTCATGGTTGAAGGGAAAGGGGCAGCTTCTGTTGTGATTTAGCACCAGTAGGTAGAGATCTGACTGGGCTCCGTGGCGCTGACTTTTTTACGGGGTAGGGTTGTGAGCCATATGCCCAACACTCTACAGTCATATTAGACCGGGATCTAAGGCTTAAAGTGGATTCTGAACCACTACAAACATCTATGGCTCCGCCGGGACTCGAACCCGAAACTTGAAGCACCGAGCGCCAGAGCCCTAGTCACTCGGCCATTCAGGCCCAATACAAGCGTTTTTTTCCGCATTGCTGCATTTTATATGCAAATTTAAACAAAAAATATCAAAGTTTATCAAAAATTTATTTCTTAAATTATGCACAAAACATTTTAAAACATTTTACCGTTTCATTGTAACATTTGAGAGACTATTACTGATTTCATTAAATCTTAAACAAAAACTCCATTAAGCTTGTGGAGATGCTTTATTTTCATAAATTACTTGAAGCGTAATAACATTTTTATATATCTTTACATCTCATGTACATCTTTTTGTTTACAAATAATTTAATCTTTAAAGGCATGATAATTTTTCTTATCTGAAGACACAAACCTTAATTTAATGCAGAATTCAATAAAAAATTATCCCTGAAATCATTAGATATTAATGAGCTCGATTAATATCAAAATTTACAGGAAAAACTAAATTTTTTTTCATATTTATTCTTGTGAATAGCAAATCCTCTTTACGATTCCCCTCGGGAATTTTTCCATTTATATGAAAGCACTAATAATTATTTAGCAATGTTTTATATCATTAAATGATGATTCTTCTAAAAAGTATCTTCCTAACAATAAAAATGATTGAATTTTTTTTATTATTATTTAATAGCTACTCCATTTAAGTCATTTTACAGATAAAATTATTGAAATGGCGTAGCTATTTAGTCAATTAAGAATTCTTCCGTCTTTTAAATTCAAATTCTAATAACTTCAAATGATGATTCAATTCTCAATTACAAACCAGTAACTAGACAGCAGAATTTTTTTTGTATATAAATTTATAGTGATTGAGCTATAAAAATTTATACAAAGTTTAATTATACATTAAATAATCAGGGAAAATTGCAGACAGTAAAATTTCTTTTAACAGTTTGCTGTTATCATATACAATGAGGACCATAACTAAACTAATAAAATTCGAAGTCATCTCTTTAATAAATTTTAGATGAAAGACGGTGAAGTAATCATTGTATCATTGTACATTTTTAATCAGTAAAAAGCGCCATGTTTCCCCAATGAGCGCATTTTGGAAATGTTTGTGCCATAATCTTTTGTACTATGTAATCATGTAGCACCAAAAATGGCATCGAGTACTGTCAACATAATTCTGGTTACCTGGTATATATAGCAGAATACCGTATAAAAACAATTCTATATTACACGTGCATACATCACTTATATGGCATGCCTGACAGGTATGATGCATGGGGCAGTATATATGACAGCAAAAATAATGATAGATGTGATATAATTTGCAACAGCTTTAATGAGTCTTCTTTTTCATTGGTGCAACAAAGTCATGGTTTCAAGGAATCTGCCTACTGGCAGATTCCGAAACATGAGTTGTTGGTTTCTTTTGAAGGAGTAGGGCTGTCAGCCTTACTCCAATGCTCTACAGTCATATTAGACCGAGACCTACTGTCTAAAGTGGATTCCGAACCACTAAAAGCATCCACGGAACCGCAAGAGCTCGATCCCGATATTTGTGGAACCGAACTCCAGACACTCGGTCATCAGGCTCCTGTATTACATATCTCTCTCTATATATACAGGACTTACATGGTTTACCATGGTTTTATGGCAGATATGACAGCATATATGACAGCAAAATAATGATAGATCTAATATAATTTGCCCACAGCTTTAATTATCATTATCTAAAGATAGAAAAAACTGCTACGGAAAAAATTATAAAATGTATCAATATTACAACATAAATAGAAATTATTTTAAACTATGTCTCAAATGTATAATCTAAAATAATTAATTATAATTTTAAAAAAACCATCACATCAACAGCTTAAGCTTTGGCGCCAATTAAATCCTTCGCGGAAACGAAAATCTCCGCTCTGAATATAAAAAGAACTTAACGAATAATTCAGCAAAAGCTCAACGCTTTCACTTTTAAAGCCCTGCTCTAGAAATTTCAAGAAAGGTAAAATGCGTAAGCCCCTTTATTTTTATGCGACGAAGAACCCTTCCTAATGAAAAGTTTCATTTAGCAGTTTCCTGCAACGAACTTGCAAATTTTTCCACAAAAATTGAAAGTTAAGTGTTTGGAAGGATCTAGTCAACAGGGAGGTGGGCGATGCTTATCACCGACATGAATAAAAAAAAATCACATAATATCCTTTTCTGGAGAGCAAAAGTGGGCAAATTTCCATAATTCCGCAGAACCAAAGTCGAGAAGCGGCTTAAAGTCGGAAGCGGTGGGAAAATTCTTTTGCAAACATGAGGTGTTTACTTTTTTGTTTCATATTTTATACTCTGTGTACTCTCCGATATGCAATATCAAGAAGGCTTCAAGGATTTCTGATGAGCACGTACGTATTTAAAAAGAAATTACGCCGACAGGACACGTAACTGTTATCTTTTCCTGCGGTCACGTACTTTTGTCAAACCATTTTTATCTATACTTTAAAAAACATTGAATTCTGGGAGCTTAATTAAACAGTGGCAAATCATGACGCTTGAATTTTTTCTGTGTTGTTATCAATCTCGCGTTGTTTCTTGTAAAAGGTTCAATATAAATTCTGTTAACAATGTAAAAGCATACTTAAATATGCATAGTGGTGAATTGCAATAGCTTTATTAAAATTTATTATTTTAAGGAATTTAAAATTTATGAGAAATTATAGGATTTCCTTTCGAGTTTATTAGCATCTGTTTGAGGAATTATTTTAGATTATAATGAATCGTTTCAAGAATAATTAAGTTATTCCTACTAGTATCTTACTTTTGAGTAATAATCTTTCAAATACTGTAATTTAACTCCTATTATCTCTTGTAATTTAATTAACTGATATAGTAACTTTAATTAGGTAACTGACATATAAGGAGCCTGGTGGCCGAGTGACTGACTATCGGGGCCGCAGTCTTTGGTTTCGAGTCCCGACGGTGATATGGATGTTTGTAGGAGCTATGAATCCTTCTTAAACCGTAGGTCTCGGTCTAACATGACTGTTGAGCGTAGGACTGGCAACTCTCTCCAATAAATAGAAAGCATCTCCACTCTCGAAATCTGCCAGAAGGCAGACTGTCTTGGCCTACAAAGGAGCTGTTGCGCCAATGAGAAAGAACAGATATATCCAATAATTTTTTTTAATAAAATAAAATTCTAGTTGGTTAGAAAATTAATTTTAATTGTTGTTGTTTCTTATCACACTTGATAGACATCTAAACCTAACCCACGAACTCGTATGAACTCGTAGTTGAAGGGAAAGCGGACAGGTTCTGTTGCTAGGGAACACCCGTAGCTAGAAGTCTGGCTTGGCTTCGTGACGCTCAACAGTCATATGAGACCAGGACCTACGTATTAAAGTGGATCCGAACCACTACAAACATCCATGGCATCTCAGGGTTCACGCCCGAGACGTGTGGCCCCAAATGCCAGACATTTGGCCATCAGGCCCTTGTATTACATCTGTATATATGTATACATGACATACATGGTTAACCTGACAAATATGATACATATGATACATATGACTGTATATATGATATCAAAAATAATGATAGATGTGATATAATTTGCTAACAACTTTAATTACCATTTCTAAAGGTACAAATGACTGCTACGGAACAAAAAAATAAAATGTATCAATATTACAGCATAAAGTGAAATTATTTTAATCTACTTATATTTCAAAATAATAATTAATTATAATTTCAAAACAACCATGACATCAACAGCTTAAGCATCGGAGCCAATTAAATCCTTCGCGAAAACTAAAATCTCCTCTCTGCATATAAAAAGAGCTCAACGGATCATTCAGGAAAATCACAACGTCTTCTCTCCTCAACCCCTGCTCCAGAAATTTCACGAAAGATAAAATGCGTAAGCCCCTTTATTTTTATGCGACGAAGAACTCTTCCTAATGAAAAGTTTCATTTAGCAGTTTCCTGCAACGAATTTGCACATTTTTCCTGAAAAGTGAAAGTTAAGTGTTCGGAAGGATCCAGTCGAGAGGTAGGCAGGCTCTGCTTATGACCGACGTGAATAAAAAAAAATCCCATAATATCCCTTTCTGGACACCAAAAGTAGGCAGATTTCCATAATTCCGCTGAACCAAAGTCGAGAAGTGGTTTAAAGTCGGAAGCGGTGGGAAAATTCTTTTTAAAACATGAGGTGTTTACTTTTTTACATAAATATTTTATACTCTGTGCTCTCTCCGATATGCAATATCAAGAGGGCCTCGAGGATTTCTGTTGAGCACGTACAAATTTAAAAAGAAATTACGCCGACAGGACACGTAACTGTTATCTTTTCCTGCGGTCACGTACTTTTTTCAAACCAGTCACATACTTGCGGTCACATACTTTTATCAAACCTATGTTAATTAGACTTTAAAAAACATTGAATTCTGGGAGCTCATGTAAACTGTGGCAAATCGCTGCGCTTCAATTTTTCCTTTGTTGTCATCAATCTCGCGTTGTTTCTTGTAAAAGGTCCAATGTATAATCTCTTAACAATGTAAATGCATATTACATATGTATACATGCATGCATGTATATTACATATGTATACATGATTTATATGGCATACCTGACAGGTATGATACAGATGATCGTATATATGACAGAAAACATAATGATTGATGTGATATATTTTTCTAACAGCTTTATTATGTCTTCTTCATTAACAAAATCGCCCCATGTTGGGCCAAGACTTACTAGTAAATTGTGAAACAGGAGATTTTTTTCCTTTTACGGTATAAGATTATATTTTTATATGTCAGCCTTACGCCCAACAGTCTTATTAGCTCAGGACCTATGATTTAAAACGGATGCCAAACCACTACAAACATCCATGGCATCGCCGACACTCGTGCCGGAAGCCTGTGGCACCGAACGCCAGTCAATCGGCTATCAGGCCCCTATATTACATAAGTATACAGTACTTATGTAGTTTACCTGTTAAGATGATAGTTTATATAACTGTATATATGATATCGAAAAATAATGATAGATATATAATTTGTTTTAAAATGCCTAAAATATCAAAACTGCTATGGAACTAAAAAATAAAATGTATCAATATTACAGCAAAAAATTAAATTGTTTTAATCTATATCTCAAAATAATAATTAATTATAATTTTAATCCTCCATAACATCAACAGCTTAAGCATTGGAGCCAATTTAAACCTTCCCGAAAACGAAAATCCCCTCTCTGAATATAAAAAGAGCTTAACGAATAATTCAGGAAAAGCTCAAAGTTTTCTCTTATCAAACCCCTGCTCCAGAAATTTCACGAAAGATAAAATGCGTAAGCCCCTTTTATTTTTATGTGACGAAGAACTCTTCCTAATGAAAAGTTTAATTTAGCAATTTCCTGCAAACGAATTTGCAAATTTTTCCTCAAAAGTGAAAGTTAAGTGTTCGGAAGGATCCAGTCCAGAGGGAGGCAGGCGCTGCTTATGACCGACATGAATAAAAAAAATCACATAATATCCCTTTCTGGAGTAAACAAAAGTAGGCAAATTTCCATAATTCCGCAGAACCAAAGTCGAGAAGTGGCTTAAAGTCGGAAGCGGTGGGAAAATTATTTTGCAAACATGAGGTGTTTGCTTTTATATATATATATATATTATACTCTGTATACTCTCCGATATGCAATATCAAGAAGGCCTCAAGGATTTCTGTTGATCACGTACGAACTTAAAAAGAAATTACGCCGACAGGACACGTAACTGTTATCTTTTCCTGCGGTCACGTACTTTTGTCAAACCATTTTAACTAGACTTTAAAAACGTTGAATTCTGGGAGCTCAAGTATACTGCAGCAATTCATGGCAACATGTATTTTTGTTGTGTTATTATCAATTTTGCATTGTTTCTATATAAGATTCAATGTGCATTCTGGTAACAATGGAAAAACATACTTAAATATGCATATTGGTGCATTGCAATAGCTTTACTAAAGTTTATTATTTTTAAAAAATTTAAGTTTTATGAGAAATTATGGGATATTCGCATCTGTCTGATGAATTATTTTAGATTATTCATGAGTCGTTTCAAGAATATTAAAATTATTCCTACTAGGATCTTATTTTTAAGGAATAATCTTTCAAATCTTGCAATTTATCTGTTATTATCTCTTGTAATTTTATTTTTATAAAGCCAGCTGATGTATCAGGGATCTGATGACTTGAGTTCTGGCACTCGGTGGTGCAGGTTTTAAGTTCGAGTCCTCCAGTGCCATGGTTGTTTGTAGTGTTTCGGAATCCACTTTAAACCGAATGTCCCAGTCTAGCCTGACTGTTGGGCATAGGACTGAAAACCCTATCCCGTAAAAAGAAAAAAAGACCTGTCTCGAAAACTGTCAGTAGGCAGACAATCTTGGTCCACAATGAGGCTGTTGCGCCATTGAAAAAGGAGAACTGATATATCCAATATAAATTTATGTTTATGTTTGTTAAATAAAAGCAAATTCTAGTGAATTAGAAAATTAACTTTCTTTAATTTATATGTTCTCCTTTTATCTTAACCAAGGAAAGAGTGAATCAAAAACAAATTTTTTACGATAACGTTATTCAAATAAATTAAGATTTATTGATGAATTTTTAAAATTTCCTCACCAGCATCATCAGTGGCACACCAGCAAAAGGCCGTCTGCTCGTTGAAAGATTTTCTTGACAGTAGATGTTTACTTTTTTTACGGGGTAGGGTTTTCAGTCCTACGCCCTACGCCCTACTTCCATATTAGACCGGGACCTGCGGTTTAAAGTGGATTCCGTACCACTAGTAACATTCATGGTATCGCCAGAGATCGAGGCCGAAATCTGTGGCCCCGAGTGCCAGAGCCTTAGTCACTCAGCCATCAAGCCCCATATTACGTATGTATTTATATATGCATAACTTACATGGCATACCTAACAGGTGCGATATATATAACATTATATAAGATAGCAAAAATAATAATAGATATGAAATAATTTGATGGCAGCTTTAACATGTCTAAAGATAGAAAAAACTGCTATAGAACAAAAGAATAAAATGCATCAATATTACAGCACAAAATTAAATCATTTTAATCTATATTAATCAAAATCTATTTTAATCTATATTAATTATAATTTTTAAAAAAACCATGACGTAATAGCTTAAACATTCCAGCCAATTAAATCCTTTGCGAAAATGAAAACCTCCTCTCTGAATATAAAAAGAGCTTATCGAATAATTCAGGAAAAGCTCAACGTCTTCTCTTCCCAACACCTGCCCAAGAAATTTCGCGAAAGATAAAACGCGTAAGCCCCTTTTATTTTTATGTGCCGAAGAACTCTTCCTAATGAAGAGTTTCATTTAGCAGTTTCCTGCAACGAATTTGCAAATTTTTCCGTAAAAGTGAAAGTTAAGTGTTCGGAAGGATCCAGTCCAGAGGGAGGCAGGCGCTGCTTATGACCGACAGGAATAAAAAAAATCACATAATATCCCTCCCTGTAAAGCAAAAGTAGGCAAATTTCCATAATTCCGCAGAACCAAAGTCAAGAAAGGGCTTAAAGTCGCAAGCGGTGGGAAAATTGTTTCGCAAACATGAGGTGTTTACTTTTTATTTCTCATGTTTTATACTCTGCGCTCTCCGATATGCAATATCAAGAAGGCCTCAAGGATTTCTGTTGAGCACGTACGAATTTAAAAAGAAATTACGCCGACAGGACACGTAACTATTATCTTTTCCTGAGGTCACGTACTTTTGTCAAACCATTTTTAACTAGGTTTTAAAAACGTTGAATTCTGTGAGCTCAAGTAAACTGTGGTAAATCATGGCGCTTAAATTTTTTGCTGTGTTGTTATCAATCTCGCGTTGTTTCTGTAAAATATTCAATGTAAATTCTGTTAACGTTGTAAAAGCACACATAAATAGGCATACTGGTGCATTACAATAGCTTTATTTTTATTAAAATTTATTGTTTTAAAACTTTTAAGCCTTATAACAACTTGCGTTGTTTCTTCCGAAATATGCTAGTAAGCAGCCTGCCATGGCCCATAATGGAGCTGTTGTGCCAATGAAAAAGAACTGATATATCCAATAATTTTTTTTTGTTAATAACAGGGAATTCTAGTGAATTAGAAAATTAATTTTAAGTGTTGTTTCTCTTATCACACTTGCTAGACATCTAATCCTAGCCTACGAATCCGTATGGGCTCATAGTTCAAGGGAAAGGGCGCAGCTTCTGTTGTGATGGAGCACCCGTAGGTAGAAGTCTGGCTTTCCTCTGTGATTCTCTACAATCATACGAGACCAGGACCTACGGCTTAAAGTGGATTCCGAATCACTACAAACATCCATGGCGCCTCCAGGTCTCGAGCCCGAGACGTGCGTCACCGAACGCCAGACACTCAGCCATCAGGCTCTTGTATTACATTTGTATACATGTACACATGACTTACGTGGTTTACGCGATACAAGTATGATACATATGACAGTATATATGACAGCAATAATAGTGATAGATGTGATATAAATTGCTAACAGCTTTAATATGTCTAAAGATGGAAAAAACTGCTAGAGAATCAAATAATAGATTATATTAATATCACGGCAGAAAATGAAATTATTTTAATCTATATCTCAAAATAATAATTAATTATAATTTCAAAAAACCATGACATCAACGGCTTAAGCATTCGAACCAAGTGATTCCTTCGCTACAAGTTCCTACAAAATCTCCTCTCTGAATATAAAAAGATCTTAACGAATAATTCAGGAAAAGCTCGAAGTTTTCTCTTATCAAACCCCTGCCCCAGAAATTTCACGAAAGATAAAACGCGTAAGCCCCCTTTATTTTTATGCGACGCAGAACTCTCCCTAATGAAAAGTTTCGTTTAGCTGTTTCCTGCAACGAACTTGCAAAATTTTCCCAGAAAAGTGAAACTTAAGTGTTCGGAAGGATCTAGTCGAGAGTTTTGCAGGCGCTGCTTATGACCGACATGAATAAAAAAAAATCACATAATATCCCTTTCTGGAGAGCCAAAAGTAGGCAGATTTCCATAATTCCGCAGAACCAAAGTCGAGAAGTGGCTTAAAGTCGCAAACGGTGGGAAAATTGTTTTGCAAACATGAGGTGTTTACTTTTTATTTCTCATGTTTTATACTCTGCGCTCTCTCCGATATGTAATATCAAGAAGGCCTCGTGGATTTCTGTTGAGCACGTACGAATTTAAAAAGAAATCACGCCGACAGGACACGCAACTGTTATCTTTTCCTGCGGTCACGTACTTTTGTCACACCATTTGTAGCTAGGCTTTAAAAACATTGAATTCTGAGAGCTCAAGTAAACTGTGGCAAGTCATGGCAACATGAATTTTTTGCTATGTTGTTATCAATCTCGCGTTGTATCTTGTAGAAGGTTCAATGTAAATGCATACGTAAATATGTATACTGGTGCATTGCAATAGCTTTATTTATTTTATAAAATTAACGTTTTATAAGAAAATATGTTTTTTTTTTCTTTCTTCGAATGTATTAGTAACTGGGGCCTCTTTTCCGAGTGGGTAGCTCATTGGCGCTCGGTACCACAGGTTTCGGATTTGGAATCGACTTTAAACCTTATATACCGGTCTAATGGGATCGTAGAGCCTTGTGGGGGTAGTGTTACATGCGTTTGTAGCACATCTTCAAACTACACGTGTTCCCTGGGTAGTGCTAAATGAGTAACAGCGGTGTAGTCCTTGCTTGTGACATAAAGATTAACTGTCTCTGTATTGCAGCTGCATTAGAACAACAAGAACATGTATTAATATCTGTTCGATGAATAATTTTAGAATATTAGTGAATCTTGCAAAAATGGATAAATAGTTCCTACTAGGATCTTTTTTTAAGGAATAATCTTACAAATCTTTCAATTTATCTGCTATTTTTTTTTTTTTTTTTTTTTTTTTTTTTTTTTGTATTTTTTTTTTTTTAAGCAAACTGATATAACCAATAAAAATCCCATTAACTTTTTAAACATAATCAAATTACAGTGAACTATAAAAGTTAACTGCAATTTTTCATTTAGTAAACCAATTATTAGATACTTTGCGATGTTTATTTGGTTGAAATCTAAAATACTGTACTCTTGAAGAGGTCGCCTATCTTCAACCCGGAATTTCTTTAGGAATCTCTTCAATTTCTTTAGGCTTACAATATTGTAATTAGAGGAATTCATAACCTCTTTTTTTTGGAGCCTTAATAATGATTATTACCAATTATAATTAGTATAATAATTAATATAATGATTAATAATAATTATACTTAATTTTTTATATCTTCTACTTTTATCTGAACCATAGAAAAAGTTACTCAAAAAATAAATTTTTTAAGCTAAAGTTATTCAAAGGAATTAAAATTGATTAAGTAATTTTAAAATTTACAAACAAGAAAGAATTTTCTATACAAATTATTTAAATACTTAAGATATATTTTTAATATGAAAGCAGTTGAATCTTCTCAAGTATTTTCTGTTATCATATTTCATTTCAGTTCTGTTTTCATTATATAATTAGTAACCAAACGATAGATTAAAATTTTCCAAATAACTATGAAAATTTAATTACATAGCGCTATTTGATTCCAAATATTAAATCAAATTTCAATCTACAGTGACCGATTATAATGAATAAGTATAATTAATGAATTATAACAATGTAATTTGTTTATAAACATTTATTGCAAACTACCCTAACTCATTAATTATGTAAGTGTTATATTAATTGTGGAAATATTTATTCAATGGAAAGAATAATTCCCATAAATTATATTGTGCATGTAATATTACACCAAGGACATTTTAGTTAAATGGAGCGACTGAACTTCAAAGTAATTCCATGCTTATTGAGAAAATTGTAGCAATCATATTATAAATTAGCATAAAGCACTCAGTTGGACATAAGTAATGATGTACAATAAATATTAAATACTTCATGCAAACTGTTAACGCACTGAAATTCTGTTACCAGGATATGGTTAGTGTCCTGTCCACTAATAATCCGATTTGTATGTGGGCACAAGTAGGGTAATCGAAAATTCGGACAACTCTCGCAAAACTAATAAAATACTAAAATTGATCTGACTTATAGATGAACATGGACTACTAATATAAACGTGAGCTAGCGGCCTGATGGCCAATTGGCTAGCGCTCTGGCATTTGGCCTCATGAACATCAAACTCGAATCCTGGTGGTATCATGGTTGCTTGTTAGTGGTTCGTAATCCACGTTAAACTGTAGGTCCAGATTTAATTAGCCTAAAGTGTACAAAAATTGACTGTAGAGCGGCAAACCAAACATGAGTTAAATTGAAAGAAGGATTATTTGGAGAATCAAAAGTTGCTAAATTTTGAACATCATCAAATTATTATGTTCAAAAAGTAACCCTTTTTCTCGAAAACAAGCATTAATGTGTTTTCCTAAATTTTTGGCCCCTTTTTTTTCTATTTGTTCTATATGTTTTTGAATGTTCTTTTTTTTTCAATGCTAGTGTTTTTGATCTCGTATTTAACGTTTGCTTTGAATTGTTTAATAGAAATGGGCACTTCACACAGGACATCGATTTTTAAGGAATGTAGAAACCTCTCATGAATACTCACTCATTTCTGTGCTCCGTATTCGTGTGTTTTGCCTATTGCCATATTCGGAAAAACCAATGAATATGATACAAGGTATCAAAAAAAGTAGCTTTTGTTCATTGAAATCCTTTATAAAGCAGGCTTTTCATCGACATTGTAATAAGTATTTTAGAACCTAGCTATATGTATTTACTATAATAACAACATCTTAAAACAAAGGAATATGATACAAGGTATCAAAAAAGTATCTTTTGTTCACTGAGGAACTCTATAAAGCAGGCTTTTCATAGATATTGTAATAAGTATTTTAGAACCTAGCGATATATATTAACTATAATAACAACATTTTAAAACAAAGGAATATGATACGAGGTATCAAAAAAGTACCTTTTGTTCGTTGAGATTCTCTTTAAAACAGGCTTTTCGTCGACATTATAATAAGTATTTTAGAATCTAGCGATATAGATTAACTATAATAACATTAAAACTAAGGAATATGATACAAGGTATCAAAAAAAGTATCTTTTGTTCATTGAGATCCTCTATAAAGCAGGATTTTCATCGACATTCTAATAAATATTTTAGAACCTAGATATATACATTAACTATAATAACAACATTTTAAAACAAATGAATATGATACGATGTATCAAAAAAGTATCTTTTGTTCGTTGAGATTCTCTTTAAAACAGGCTTTTCGTCGACATTATAATAAGTATTTTAGAATCTAGCGATATAGATTAACTATAATAACATTAAAAACTAAGGAATATGATACAAGGTATCAAAAAAAGTATTTTTGTCCATTGAGATCCTCTATAAAGCAGGATTTTCATCGTGATTCTAATAAATATTTTAGAACCTAGATATATACATTAACTATAATAACAACATCTTAAAACTAAATGAATATGATACAATGTATCAAAAAAGTATCTTTGAGATCCTCTATAAAGCAGGCTTTTCCTCATTTTTTTTTTCATTGTAATAAGTATTTTAGAACCTAGCGATATATAACTATAATAACAACATCTTAAAATAAATTAATATTGATACGAAGTATCAATAAAGTATCTTTTGTTCATTGAGATCTTCTAGAAAGCAGGCTTTTCATCGACATTGTAATAATTATTTTATAACTTAGCGATATATATTAACTAACTTGGATAACAACATCTTGAGACAAAAGAATATGATACAAGGTATCAAAAAAGTACCTTTTGTTCGTTGAGATCCTCTATAAAGCAGGCTTTTCACCCAACATTGTAATAAGATACAAAAAAAATATGTATTCACAAACTTTTTAAAGCTAGGTTTCTTTCATTTCAAGCGAGCTAAGCCTTATCAAAAACTATTTTTTTTTCTTGTGCGTGTGTGAAGATTGTGAAAGTGATCTCAGTTATGCTTGTCACCGAGAAAGAAAATTACTTCAGTTTGAAGGTATCCAACAAAAGAAACTAAAAAAAAAGAAGACAGAGAGAGAGAATAAGTTCTCTTATTTTCTTCTTCCCGACGAGGTGGTCACCATTAAGTGTTCGCCTGTTCAAAGAGAAAAGTTTTGGAGAAACTTCCTTTTACAAACATTCCCCTCACTTCCATCAAAAACTGGCCGAAATAAAAACATAGATAGAGAAAGAATGAAGCCCGAAAGAGTATTCTTTTCTCTTTCTTTTCTTCATGTTTTCTTCTCTCTATCTACTTTGTTTCGCAGAAACATCAGTAGATAAAACGAAGAAAAGACTATTTTGCTCAACGTCCATACGTCTATTCACTTTTTTTTTTTTTTTTTTCTCTTTCCTCTGTATGGTCTAAACTTATTTTTTTCCATGAGAATTTTGCGGAATTTTATGGCTAGAAAAAAAAAGCCTTTCATAAAAAAAAATAGGTATATATTTAATTCATACTTAGTTCTTTAACAGTAAATAAATAAAGACTGAGTTCTGAATTACGGATTGGAAGATATGTAGTTAAATAAAAAAAAAATAGATTATTTCAATTGAATAATCTTTTAAGGTAAATATAGTTGAACTAATTTATTCTTAAACTCTATTCTAATTCATTAATACTTAATTTTTCTTTCAAACCTACTTCAAATCATTGCATTTTCAGGTATGAATCATTGATTTTTAACAACAAAGTATTGCCAACCCTACAGCTGAATAATTGATAATATTGAATCGGAACCAAGGATGCTCAGTTCAAACTTACTTATGCTAATTCTTATCCTATTTACTTTACATTTGATTCGTTTTTAAGCATACCTCAAAGCACTACATTTCGAGGTATGAGTCATTGATTTTTTATTATATTACATAATGCAGTACTATTAGATCTCCAGCAGAATTGTAGATAGCACATTGGATTTGCATTGATAATACGAGTCCATATGCGAATATGGGAGTCCGAATTGGATCCACCTATGACTTGTTGGAGTGTTCATTCCAAATTACAGTGGCCCAAATAGGTGTAGTATGGAAAGCATCTGGCAATATATAATCAGGTAATATTGAATTACCTACATATTTGCTGTTATCTACGGACCAACATATATCTGTTACATAGCCTACATATGTCAGTTAAATATATGCTAAATTAGCTATACATCTGCTGAATTTGCTACGTAATGATCTAGTTGAATGATTTACATTTGAAAACATTTACTATCTACCAAGTCGATAAAGTGAATGTTGTTTTACTACAGCAGTTAATTTGTATAAAACATAAAATGTCTGAACAAGACAAAGTACATTGCTAAATGTTTAAGAAATTTATTTCTGTTATCATATCCCAATAGGAAAACTTGATAACAAACATTAAAGTACTACTATCACTAATTCCTAAAGACGAAAGTCCTGACATTCGGAGAAAAATATTGTTCTCTGATAGTTATATGTTCAAATCATTTTTATGTATCAAACCAGTAGTTGTCATACTGGGCTCCGTGGTCCTTAAGGCAAGGATTCTTAAAATGGAAGTACAGATCCCTAGAGAGATTTCGAAAAATATTTATAAAATCTCCCCGTTTTAATTTATTTTTATTTTCATGTTAGTAAAATTTCTAGAATTAGGAAATTTTCTTATTCTTCTTCTTTTCTTTTAAGTAGAAGTTAACAAATTTTCTTATTAAATAGCTGTTTACCAAAAACGATTTATTATTAGCAATAGCCTATATGTTTATTGCACTTAATTAAAATTTTCTATTCAAGAAAGGTTAACAAGCCTCAAAATAAAAATTTAAGAAACAGTTACGTAAAAAAATTATAAAAAAAAATGTGAGATTGTATCAAACAATTATTAATTTTGTTATCATTTAATTCTTATTTTATATTAAATTTCGCTTCTTAGTCAAGCTTGCAACGAAAAATAACCAACTTAAATAAATGTGATTAGTGATTAAAGAACATGTGTTTATTTATAAAAAAAAGTTTCTAATTCACTTGAAAAAAAATCGCTAAACATGAATGGCAAAATCTATTTTAAATAAACTCTTCGTTCAAATTAAAACTTTATTTGCATGTTAATTATATTAATTCAGCAAACACTTAATGAATATTCAGTACTTAACATCTAGAAATCCAAATTCACAGAACAAACTTAATAAAGATTTAATTATAACCTAATGAATTATTAATTATTAATCAAGCATTTATTAATTTTATTTATTACCATTTAATTTTTATTCAGTAATGAGTTTCGTTTTTCAATTAGTCATAATTCCTACGAATCGTGTCGAATTAAGGTTAATTAAAGAATTAAAATCTTTAATGTAGTCGTGATTAATTAAAGAACGTGTAGTTATTTGTAATACCAAACAAGTTATACCTCTGTAAGTATTTGTAATACCTCTTTCCATGAGACCACTTGATTCTTGAATTTGGTCTAGATGTTGTTATCAAATGGGATAATAAAAAAAAATTAGTCAAAATGGTATAAATGAAATACTTTTTTTAATATTCAAAATACGAGCTTATTTATTAAAGAACGCGCTGTTATTTCTTTTTCTTCTTCAATGGCGCAACAGTCCTATGGTGTACCAAGGCCGTTTGCCTACTGGAATATTTCGAAACATGGGATGTTGTTCATTTTACTGACTAGGGTTGTTATCCCTACTCCCAACGCTCTACAGTCATATGAGACCGGGACTTACTGTTTAAAGTGGATTCCAAACCCCTACAACATCCAGAAACCAGAAACCTGTGGAACTTAACTCCAGAGTGTGTGGTTATCTATTAAATACTATGGTAATCTATTAAGATACCAAAATGTTCTCAATGCCTTCAACAGAAAATTCGTAAAATATGAATAACAAAATACATGTATAGGAACTCTTCCTTCGGATTTAAGCTTTGTTTGCACATTAATTATTTTACTATTCTGGGAACTCTTAATGTATATTCAGTGCCATAAAATCTAAACATCCATCCGCACAGATAACAACACATTTAGTAAAAAATTAATTTTCATATAATAAATTTAATTCTTCACCGCTCACTTTTCGAAAGCGTTTCGCACTAAACACTTTTTTTTTTATCTTTCCTCCGCACCGTTAACAATTAGCCACTTGTAATTTGCAGCAAATACTCTATCCGAGCAACAGCGAATTAATCCGTCGACTTCCCCTTAGTTAACCGAATTAACGGCATCGCTTGTATCATCCGCGCAGCTGCTAATTCGTTTAACGAGGGTCTGAACAAGAGCTGTGACGGGTTCTTGCGTTTTTTATTACCAATTGGGAGGTCAGAGGCGGTTCCGTTCTCTGAATAATTAACAAAATGAAAGTACGAGCATTGCGCAGAGGAAGATGCGAATTGGGGCAGTTTCTTTTGTCTCTATCATCTAACCATGAGTAGACGGGCAGCCATTAAGTCGAGTGGCAATTTAGAAAAGTATAGAACAACTTCTATAAGAAATTTTGTAAATTACTTGGATATAAAAAAAACTATAATTGTGTTTGTAAGATTGTTTGGTGTATTAAATCATACATGTGCCAAGTTTATATTCAAAATTTAAGTATTAAAGTGAAAATAAAAAAAATGATTAAAATGTTTTTATTTTTAAATGTAACATAATTTAATATGAATTTTTAAAAAAGGAATATTATATTTTCATCACAGTGCCTGGAGCATGTTGTCTATAGTTTTGAATTTCCAAAGTCATAAAGTTTCGATGTTTATGCCAGGAATAGGCATCATAAATCTTTAGGCTGGCTTCGATTAGTAGAGAGAAAATTTGCTATTGGGGGAACTATGGGTCATAACCTGTAGAATGTTCATTCCAAAATGAAGTGGCATAACATGAATGGCATAACATAGAAGTCACCTTTAACATACATTGTGTGATGCTGAATCTGCCAAGCATTTGCTGGTCCAGCAATGAATAATTTCAGGTCAAAATGGCCGGCATTTTAACACAGCATATTTTCGTCTTCACTTATTATATTATCAATTTAAATTGCATTTCTATCTTGTTTAAAGCATGTATTATTTTGAACTAAGTCTGAAACACTTTTTGAAAAAATCGATATCGCAACAATACATGTTTTTTTTTTTTTTTTTGTTTGTTTTTTTTTTTACGCAACATCCCTTTGGTGGACCAAAGACATCTGCCTACTGGCAGAGTTCGAGACAGCAGATGCTTTTCTTTTTTCTCGATAGGGATGTCAAGCTACGTCCATCAATCATGTTAGACCGGGACCTACATTTCAAAGTGTATTCTGAACCACTACAAACATCCATGGCACCAAAGGATTCGGACCATAAGTCTCTGATACCAATCCCAGAATGCGTGGTTATTCTTAATTCATTCAACAGCAAAATCATAGAATATGAATAACAAAATATATCTATAGAAACTCAGATTTAAGCTTTGCTTACATAAATTATTTTACTATCCTGGGAACTTTTAATCTAATTTCAGCACCTTAAAATCTAAACATCCAACTTCACAGACAACAACACAATACACTAAATTAAAATTTAATTTTCATATAATAAATTTAATTCTTCACCGATCACTTTTCAGAAACATAAACACTTTTTTTTATCTTTTCCGAACTAGTTTCCTCCCTACCGTTAACAATTAACCACTTGTAATTTGCAGCAATTACTCTATCCGAGCAACAGCGAATTAATCCGGCGACTTCCTCTTAGTTAACCGAATTAAGGACATCGCTTGGATCATCCGCGCAGCTGCTAATTCGTTTAACGAGGGTCTGAACAAAAGCTGCGACGGGTTCTTGCTTTTTTATTGCCAATTGGGAGGCCAGTGGCGGCTCCGTTCGCTGAATAATTAACAAAATGGAAGTGCGAGCATTGCGCAGAGGAAGATGCGAATTGGAGCCGTTTCTTTTGTCTTTATAATCTAACCATGAGTAGACGGGCGGCCATTAAGACGAGTGGCAATTTAGAAAAGTATACAATAACTTCTGTAAGAAAATTTTGTGAATTACTTGGGTTAAAAAAAACTGTAGTGGGTTAAATCGTGTTCCGAGTTTATATTCAAAATTAAGTGTTATAGTAATTAAAATGTATTTAAAATTAAATTAAGTGTTAAAATTAAGTGTTATAGAAATTAAAATAGCAATTAAAATGTATTTTTTAATATGAATAAAATAATTTAATATAAATTTTTAAAAATCTTTGTTATATTTTCATCGTTTTCTCGACGTGAGCATTTTTAATGGGAATCCACTATAAACCGTTGGTCCGATCTAATATTATCGGAGAGCATTATGAGTAGGGCTGGCAACCCTACTTCGTAAAAATATAACATCTCCTGTCTCGGAATCTGCCTGTAGACAGACGGCCTTGACCCACTATGGGGCTGTTGCACAAAGATTATGATGAGCATTTTTAATTACATACAGATATCTTGATGATTGGAGACTAGTTTCTGTAGTTTTGCAGCAAGGTTTAAAATAGTTTATTATAAATATCCGTAAACAGATTACTTCTTAGAGTAGATGTGTTTCAAGTTAAGTATGAATCGTTGTTATTTTTTACTTGACGATATATTGAGTGAAACTTTTTAGGGTCTTGGGAGTTTAGATGTATAATACCCCACAAATTTGAAAGTGGTCGACTAGATTTTCTTAACTGATAACTATTTTTTCTCTCAAAAACTGATAATATACAAGCGATAGTTTTAAAAACTGAAGCCAGACGAATAAGAGCTACATTTTTTCAAAATCCAACTCTCAAACATATGGTCAATGTTTAAAAATATGAACTTATTTAAAAAGTAATTTGGTGTTCAGTTTCGTTATTTTTATTTTTATTTATTTATATATATATGCATATATATATATATATATATATATATATATATATATATATATATATTTTTTTTTTTTTTTTTTTTTTTTTTTTTTTTGGTAGAAGGAAAGCTTTTTCGTTTTTTAAGTGGGTGCAAAAAATGTAATATTATTTAATTTATTATCAGTGAAGCATTGATTAAATTGCTTAATTCACCAAAAAACAGGAGGCAGGAGATGTTATATTTTTACGAGGTAGGTTTGTCAGCCCTACGCCCAATGCTCTACAGTCATATTAGACAGGGACCTACGGTTTAAAGTGGATTCCAATTAAAAATGCTCACGTTGAGAAAAGGATGCAAATATAATATTTATTTCTTTTAAATTCATATTAAATTATTTTATTCATATTCAAAAATACATTGTAATTACTACTATATTTTTATTATAATACTTACATTTTGAATATAAGCTTGGAACACGGATGATTTAACACACTACAGTTTTTTTTACCCAAGCAATTCCAAAATATTTCTTACAGAAGTTATTCTATGCTTTTCTAAATTGCCACTCGAGTTAATGGCTGCCCATCTACTCATGGTCAGACGATAGAGACAAAAGAAACTGCCCCAATTCGCATCTTCCTCTGCGCAATGCTCGTACTTCCATTTTGTTAATTATTCGGCGAACGGAGCCGCCTCTGGCCTCCCAATTGGTAATAAAAAAGGCAAGAACTCGTCTCAGCTTTTGTTTAGACCCTCGTTAAACGAATTAGCAGCTGCGCGGATGATCCGAGCGATGCCCTTAATTCGGTTAACTGAGGGGAAGTCGTCGGATTAATTCGCTGTTGCTCGGACAGAGTATTTGCTACAAATTACAAGCGGTTAATTGTTAACGGTGTGGAGGAAACTAGTTCGGAAAAGATCAAAATAAAGTGTTTAGTGCAAAATGCTTTCGAAAAGTGAGCGGTGAAGAATTGAATTTACAGAACTCAGAATCCGCTTTAAACCGTATGTCCGGTCTAACTCGATTCTTTGACGTAGGGTTTACATCCATATCTCATAAAAAGAAAAGCATCTCCTGCTTCGAAATCTGCCAGTTGGCACATGGCCTTGGCTCATTATAGGGCTGTTGTACCAATGAGAAAGAATGTAGTGTTACGATATTGATTTTTTAAAAAGTGTTTAGGCTTAGTTCAAAATAATACATGTTTGAAACAAGATAGAAATACAATTTAAATTGATTATATAATAAGTGAAGATGAAAATATGCTGTTTTAAAATGGCAGTCATTTTGCCCTGAAGTCAGTCATTGCTGGACGGGCAGACGCATGCCACTTTCAGCATCACACAATGTACATCAAAGGTGCCTTCTACACTGTATCATATTATGCCGCAACATTTTGGAATGAACATTCTTCAAAGATGATATATTAGTTCTCACAATTACAAACTTTGATTCTACTATTCGTGACCAACAGCCTATAGATTTAATATACCCGACATAGATATGGAAACTTTCAATACGTCATTGCATGGCCTTATTGCATGTTCCCTTTGTAACTTGGAAACTCATAGCATCATGATGTCAAAGCTCAAAACATCATCATGCCATCATGACTCTTCAGGCTCAATAATGAAAATATATTCAGCTTTTTAAAATTCCTATTAAATTATTTTATACATATTAAAATATATTAGAATTATTATTTTATTTTTACTATACTACTTAAATTTTGAATATAAGCTTGGCACACGGATGATTTAATACACTACAGTTTTTTTTTTTTACCCAAGTAATTTACAATTTTCTTACAGAAGTTATTCTATGCTTTTCTAAATTGCCACTCGACTTAATGGCTGAGCGTCTACTGATGGTCAGATGAGATAGACAAAAGAAACGGCTCCAATTCGCATCTCCCTCTGCGCAATGCTCGTACTTCCATTCTGTTAATTATTTGGCGAACGGAGCCGCCTCTGGCCTCCCAATTGGCAATAAAAAAGGCAAGAGCCCGTCGCAGCTTTTGTTCAGACCCTCGTTAAACGAATTAGCAGCTGCGCGGATGATCCAAGCGACGCCGTTAATTCGGTTAACTAAGGGGAAGTCGCCGGATTAATTCGCTGTTGCTCGGATAGAGTATTTGCTACAAATTACGAGTGGTTAATTGTTAACGCTATGTAGGAAACTCGTTCGGAAAAGATAATAAAAAAGTGTTTAGTGCCAAACGCTTTCGAAAAGTGAGCGGTGAAGAATTTAATTTTATTATATGAAAATTAAATTTTTGCTAAGTGTGTTGTTATCTGTGAAGGTGGATGTTTAGATTTTAAGGGCTGAATATAGATTAAGAGTTCCCTGATTAGTAAAATAATAAAAGTGTAAACAAAGCTTAAATTTGAAGGAAGAGTCTCTATAGATAGATTTTGTTATTCATATTTTACGGCTGTTTGTATTGGTTCCGAAACCACTTTAAACCGTGGGTGCCGGTCTAATGTGACAGTAGAGCATTGGGCGTAGGGCGAACAACCCTACCTTGTAAAAAGATGGCATCTCCTGTCTCGAAATCTGCCAGTAGGCAGATGGCCTTGGCCCACCATGGAACTGTTGTTGGAATTTCAAAAAGATCGGCCAATTCCGTTTTAAAAGACGTTTTGGGCCTCAAACGTGTCAAATCTCGACTGGTACGATCGTCGCGCTGAAGTGTGTGAAACAATGCTTTCTGACTATCAAGATAAGTTGAAATGCATCATAACTGGAGACGAGACTTGGATTTATGCTTGCGACCCGGAAACAACCGATCAATCCTGCGAATATCGTGACAAAGGTGAAGCAAGACCGAAAAGAGCACGCCAAAGTTGCTCAAGGTCATGTTGACTGTTTTCTTCGATTATCGTGGTATATGAATTCCTTCAGCCCGGTCAAACAATATAAAATAAATATTATTTGAGTGTTATGTGTTGTTTGCTTGAAGCTATTTGCAAAAAGAGGCCACATTTGTGGAAAGACAAATCTTTGGTTTTCAATCAGGATAATCCGCCAGCTCATACTGCATTGATTCTTCGTAATTTTTTCGCCAAAAATGAAACCCATATCGTTCCACAACCACCGCATTCACCTGATTTAGCACTGTTCGACGTCTGGCCATTCCCTAAACTCAAAAAACCACTCCGAGGACACCGCTTTGAGTCGAATGAAGAGATTCAACGGGAATCGGCGCGAGCTTTGAAGGCCATCCCGGCCAATGACTTTTTAGCATGCATTAAGGATCGGAAAAAACATTGGTATAAGTGCATTGTGTCCAGAGGGAATTACTTTGAAGGCGATGAAAGAAAATTTGAAAAATAAAATTGGTAAAAAATTTGGTAATTGGTAAATTTTTTTAAAAAAATAAAAATTGGTCTTAACTTTTGGGGCACAGTAGAAGACACGATAAGGCACTTGTAGCCTCATGAATTGATTGCCTGATAGTCATTATTTGAATAATGCTTTCTTGTAAGAATTGGGCTACAACAGTTTTTCAACCTAAAGAATACAATTTTTGTTGTTATAATAGCATGTTTAATCATTAATGAGTTTATGAAAATTGATAGTTAGGTAGTTAAGTTAAGTGTATAAGATCATATGTATTTATTTTGCATAGAACAACATCGTGAGGCTTATCGTCAATCATCAATAAAGAACAGTAAATTCTTCATAAACATCAAAGGTTTATTCTTACTCAATAACTGCTGCTATAGAATAGACTGTTGTAGCAACAGTTATTGAATCCATGATCGCTACACAAGATACTGTGATACTAGTAATTTAATTACCTAGATACTGAGTATTTTAATTTATCAGTTCTGCATAGGTTTACAATAATCTCACAATTTAAAGAACACATATTCTCTGAAAAGAGTAAATATACATGGCAACGCAGATGAAAGGGCTTTTATGAGATGTGGATTTTCGGAACTTGAGGAGGCTCGGTGACGGGAGAGGTAGGCTGGATGCCTTATGTGCCAGAAGGCCCGAAGAGAAAATATATTTATTTTGTTTAATACTGACTAATTCAATCTTCAGCATAGGATTACAATAGCTTCACAATTTAAAGAATACATAATCTCTATTTATAACGATGCAATGAATAAACTCTCATAAATTCATTAATACCTAGATAAGAGCAAATATACTTATTTTGCATTGAGCAACATTATGGGGTTTATCCATTAGTAAAGATTAGTAAATTCTCAATAAAAATCTAAATTCTCTTATTTGTTGAATAGCATAAATTATTGAATCTATGATTCTAATTTAGATATTGAAATTATTTTATTTATTCAGCATAGGATAACAGTAGCCTTATAGGATAACAGTAGCCAATTTCTGCGGTTACAGTCATGTCTTAAATGGACGCTCATAAATCCATGAATAACTAAGTAAGATTAAATGTATCTATTTTGCATTATGAAGTTCCTCCGTCGATGAAGATCAGTAATTTCTCCATCAACTTTTCAGAATCTATTCCCCTCTATGTTTTAAACCGTTAGTTATTTAATCGATGATAACTAATAAGATACTGATGTAGGAAAAGCTTCTTATCAAACTACTTGAAACCATAACTGTGTCCTATCACCACTTCTAAAATGGATACTTTTTTTACATCTTTTACATAATTTTTAAAATCGAGAATATAGTAATATGATCAAAACTTATAATACAAAATACCCTATGAAAATTGAAAGCAAAATTTTTAATAAAAGCAATCACGCAATTATGCTTGTTCATGTACATGAACATGCATAATTATAAAACTTTTGAAAAAAATGTTAAAGCAAATACATGGTTTCTTTTTTTAACGAATAATTTTCTATTTTATTGATATTAGTATTTGAAAATAATTAGATGGAAATTTATTAGCAAAATCATTCACGAATTTATGGAATATTTATTTTATTCCTGAAATATTTTAATTTTTATCCTTTATTTTCTGTCAAAATATATGTCAATTTGCGTACATTAATATACATGAACTGATAATTGCTTTTTATTAGAATATTGCGATAAAATATTATAATATGTTGTTCATAAAAATTGTTTTAAAAGCCCATTTAATGATTAAAAAAAATAACGCTTTTTAAATTTCTTTCGTAAAATGCTAAGTTTCTGAAAGCTTTAAATTAAGTGTGAATATTTTTCTATCCTTTTGAAAAGAATAAAAAAAAACTTTTTATCTTTATCAGTATGAAAATTTTATGTGCGAAACAAAGAACTAATAAGTCAATTTTTTTTAATATGAAATTAAAAAAACATCACATTTTTAATAAAGCACTATGTCGCCTTCTCAAAAATTAGTGAATGAATTCTTAATTTATCATTGATTCAAAAGTACTTTTTTTAGTATAATCCATGGATAAATATTTTGAGTTTCAAAGATTTGACGATATAAATATAAGATAAGCAATATATATTGCTTATCTTATATTTTGTCTATACTATATATATTTGCTTATATGTATATATATATTGCTTATTTATTTTGCAAGATAAAGATAGTTTTCCACTTTGAAGTTATCTGGGGAAAACTGAACAAATGCATCTAATTATTTAGTACTAAATGGAATTTAAATTATATATTTCGCAATAAAATATGAATAATCAAATGAAGAAAAAGGAGATAATTTATTTTGAAAAATAAAATAGTTTTTCGCTGAAGACAAACAAATAAAACTAAATTGAATAATTTATACTAGCAAATAAACATTAAAACAATTTTTTAAAACTTTGGAGATTTAGTGAATTCAGAGACTACCCTTTTATTGTTTACGATTCAAAAACAAATTAAGTACGATTCAAAAACAATTTAAGTAGCAATTTTAAATCTGTATAAAATCGATACATATAATAATATCGCGATATTATCGCGGTATTATATCGGGTATATAACGATTTAAGAAATTTCAATATCGTTCAGCTCCTAATCTAGAGCTATAAATACATCAGTATACCGCTATTTGCAGCTGACTGCAAGGAGACACAGAACTGGTACACTAACATACCTTAGATTTTCTCTTGTAGTAACCGCTCGAAGGCTAGCATCTAGATCAATTGAGCGCAGAAGGCTCAACAAAGGAGGATTGTATGCTCCAGCAAAGTGTGCCCATACCACTGAAATGAGAGCTTTAGTTATGCCCGCACACATATCATCTGAAAAGATCGTTGGAGGAATATTTAATGATGAGTTCAGATTTTGTTTGCCAAGCGACTCAAGAATATTGGTGGTCTGGAGGGAGTTACTGTTATCTCAGTCATATCCATGAAAGAAATAGATTTGGTGGGTCCAATGTATGCATGTGAGTAGGTTTCATTTGGTGACGTCTTTATCCTACGGAATGATAATGCATTACCCCAGAACTCCTAAGAAGCTGTTGTGTAAGTGGGTTCACCAGCATGTTCTCTGAAAGCTAATAATCTCAATAAGCTAAATACTATAGCTGCTACTGGAGTAATATGCTATAATACCTACTACTAATATATTATACTATAGTACCTACCAATACTATAGTACACTCAAGAGCCAAAACATTATGACCACCTGTCAATAAGGAGTTGACCCACCTTTGGCGCGCAACTCAGCTTCAACCCGCCTTGGCATGGATGCCACAAGTTCTTGGTAGATGACCGGAGACAGATTGTACCAGATGTTTAAGCAACGGTCACGCAAATCCGAGATATTGCGAATTGGTGGTCTTTGAACTCTGCCGTCCAGAACATCCCAAATGTGTTCTATCGGATTGAAATCCGGGGAGTTAGGCGGCCAGGACATTAACTGGAATTCAGCATCATGTTCCTAGAACCACTCCAACACAATTTTAGCCTTGTGAAAAGGGGCGTTGTCCTGTAGGAACATTCCATTTCCAGCTGGAAAAACAGAGGCCATGTAAGGGTGAAACTGGTCCGCAATGATGTACAGATACCCTGTAGCATTCATGGTCTGCTCTACCACAACCACGGGTCCCAGAGACGCCCAAGGGAACGTCTCCCAAAGCATAATACCGCCACCACCGGCCTGAGTATGACCTACTGTACATTGAGGGAGCAACTGTTCGCCTGGAAGACGGCGTATCCTGACACGGCCATCGGCGTGATGAATGACAAACCGTGAATCATCTAACCAGGCAACTCTCTCCCACTGATCCATGGACCAGTCACGATGTTCCCGGACCCAGCGCAGGCGCAGTTGGAGATGACGCTTGGTCAGCAAAGGCACACGAGTGGGACGTTCGCTGCGTAGCCCCATATCCAACAGTGTCCGTTGAACAGTGTGCTCCGATACTATTCTATTTGGCCCTGCATTGTATTGGGCTGTCAGCTGAGCCACTGCCTGGCTCCGGTTTTGCTTCACCATGCGAGAGAGTCTCCGGCGACCTTTTTCTTTGATAGCGTGTGGACATCCAACACCATGTCGTCTACTGCTGGTTTCACCGTCTTTCATCCACTTTGCCTAAGTACTAATAACTGTAGATCACAAACAACCCACGAGTCGTGCAGTTTCGGAAATACTTGTTCCGAGCCTTCGAGCCATTACAATCTGCGCTCTATCAAAGTCGCTTAGATCCGCAGCCTTTCCCATCACACACAAAAGTAAGTGAAAGAATGATTCTTCAGACTCTCCAGCAGCAGTTAAATACCACTTCCACCTGATCACGTGCCTTCCACGTCATCCAGGCGAGTTCATTGCAAAATGTAGGGGTGGTCATAATGTTTTGGTTCTTGAGTGTACGATATAGTATAATATATATACCTAATATTATAACGGAGTACTATAGTTTATAGTGCTGGAATAATATAAGCCAATACTATAGTACCTACTATACTATAGTATAAAATATATACCTAATATTAATACAGAGTATAAGCTAATACGGAGTACTATAGCTTATACAACTGGAATAGTATAAGCTAATACTATAGCTAAATACTGAAAGTATAATACGCTCAATAGGGCTTGAACCTTATTGAGCGTATTTGGAGAGAGCTATACTTTTAGCTGCAACCTTTCAGAGTATAAGATCTTATTTGACAATGAGCTTAATCACCATCCTTTTGAGCATTGGATAGTCGATGCTTAGCTGTACCTGCTATTAGAGATGATTGCACTCCATATTGAAGCTGATCTCATAATCGAACTCGGATGCTATGCTTTTATTATGTATTTTCATTTCGTGTATTTTAAAGACAGAAAACAATCCCATAATTTTTCTTTTGCGCTTAATTTATTAAACATTGTTTGATTGTTGAGCTTTGTTTTTTGCCAAATTTCATTAAATTCTGATTAGAAATTTCACAATCCTAGTTTTTATGATTTTTCATTAATTTTTGGAAACCAGTGTTATGAGAAATGCACAATTCGTCATTTTTCCAAGTCCATTAATCTACGATTACTCAAATAATTCTCTGGGTTTTTCATAAAAGAATTCACTACTTGCTAATATCCAAAAATTCGAAATGATTAATTAGATAAAAAATAACTTTATAGGATAAAGAAATCAATACCATTTGTTTCTTATATCATTGATGCAATTTATATAATCATATTATTGCAATGTTAATATTTTGCATTGATATTGTTCATAAGTAACGTAGGAATGGGATGATAGGAGGTTCAACTAGAATACAGAAAGAATTTTACTTTAGCTGACTAATAATGACATACATGTAAAAGTACTAATATTTGAGATTACCTTAATATAATTGGGATATTTTAAGTATTTCACGATGTATTAACATCGTAAAACTGGCAGGAATTCGAGACTTTATAAATTCAAAAAGAAAGTCTCAAGTAGATACATTGAAATATTTTAATTGTTTACTTTGATTTTAAAATTATCAATCTAGGGCCTGATGGGCGAGTGACAAGTGCTCTGGCGCTCGGTGCTACAGGTTTGGGGCTCGAGCCCCGGCAGTGTCATGGTTGCTTGTAGGGGTTCGGAATCCACTTTAAACCGTAGTTGCTAGTCTAATATGACTGTTGGGCCTAGGGCTGACAACTTTACTCCATGAAAGGTCAACGTCACAAAGCAAGTCAGACTTATACTTACGGGTGCTCCATTACGACAGAAGCTGGCCCTCCTTTCATGAGACTGCACGGCTTCTTGGACTTGTTCTAGATGTTGCTGTTTGCCAAGTGTGATAAGAAACAACAAAATTATCAATCTTCTCAATTATACGAGATGCCTTCTAAAACGAAATTTGTAATGTTCTAATAAAATTGCACATGAGATTACTTCTAAACGAAACTTTGCTATTTGAAACTTTGCTTCAGAAAAAATAAAAGTAAATCCTACATAGGATATATGAAAAACTAAAAATCCATAATTAAATAATGTTGCAAATTCAAATTAAATAAACAATGAAAAATCTAAAATATAAGTTTGATTTTATTTAAGAAAACTTACATTTTTAACAAAGTGCAATTAAAATAATATACGAATAATTTTTTTTAGTAAAAGAATTTTCGAAAGTTTTTTGAAAACTCTTTTATCATTTTCATTTCGAGTTAAAATGGTTTTAACAGATTATTGTTATTTTTTTACAAGTTTTTAAAGATAAAAAAAAAATGTTCAAAGTAAAGTTTTTGTTAGAATCTTTAAAAATTTGCGTATTTGATAAGCAGTTACCATGCTAAATAGAAATTTCTTTGCTTGTCTTATCTCTCTGATATATGGCAAAAGTTAAACAAAAAAAAAAGAGACCCTTTTCGTATTTATAAACTTAATAACATGCGTGACAATGTGTCCATTTATTGAGACCATATTTTTTTCTCCAACATTAGTTATAAGTTAAGAATTGTTGTTATCGCTTTTTTCACTAAAACTCTCCCTCACTGCACCAGAGTTTCAGAACTTGTTGACAGATCGCTTCTTTCGCCGGCTGGAAAAGTAGGCAAAGGGAAATAAAGAAAGAAATAAAAATGGCGGCGAGTCTAAATTAGAATTCTTTTTTTCCCCTCTTGAGACTTTAATCACCGTGGCGTGGAAAAAAGCTTTACCTAAGTGTCGCGTTAACTCCGCTATATTAATGATTGTTTCTAATACAAGAAGAGTTGAACCTCTAGTTTTATCTCGAAATGATGCGGCTTCAAAGGAAGAAGAAAAATGTGTGGAAAAGGTTATGGTGTTTTTTTTTTTTTTTTTTTTTCTTTTTTTTTCCCTTTCTGGGAAGAGATAAAGAAGACCACAGGAGAGAAATTTCGGAAAAGAGTTGAAAAGCAGGGATTGAGTTACTGTTCCACTTAATCACTGGATGACACTCTGTTTTATAATAATGATGGACGACAAGGGTGTTTTTAAGCATTCGCTTTAGCACTTCGGAAGCTGCGATCTTGATTCGCGAAATAAATTACTTCAGGTTGTGAAAAAGATGGATTTTGTTGGAGTAGTTTAATGTCCTTTCTTTGTTCAAGGACAGAGGACTTGTGGTGCAAGAATTAAAAACTTTTTATCATTAGGAAGTAGTTAACCTATGAGATTTTAAGGAATGCGAAATATTTGTTGCTTTGCATAACTAGAATCTGTTGAGTAGGGTCTGATGGCCGAGTGAATGGTGTTCGGTGCGACAGTATTCAGGTTCGAGTCCCGGAGGTGTTATGGATGGTTGTAGTGGTTGTTGGAGAAAATGTCACGAAGAATCAATGCGGTGCGAGCTGACTCATTCAGTTTTTTCGGTACCAATCGAGATTTGACGCGTTTGAGGCCCAAAGTGGAATTGATGGATCGTTTTGAAATTCCAACATCATCAGCAAGGACTCTAATTGCAAATCGACGGTTTGCAAACAGCAAATCTTCAATTTTTTGGACGTGAGCTTCGACGGTGGAGGTCGATGGTGGAATGTATGCATGTGAGTAGGTTTCATTTGGTGACGTCTTTATCCTACGGAATGATAATGCATTACCCCAGAACTCGTAAGAAGCTGTTGTGTACGTGAGTTGACCAACATGTTCTCTGAAAGCTAATAATCTCAATAAGCTAAATACTGTAGATGCTACTGGAGTAAAATGCTATGATACCTACTACTAATATATTATACTATAGTACCTACCAATATTATAGTACCTACTATACTATAGTATATATACCTAACACTAATACGGAGTACTATAGCCTATTCTACTGGAATAATATAAACCAATACTATAGTACCTACTATACTATAGTATAATACATATACCTAATACTAATACGGAGTATAAGCTAATACGAAGTATTATAGCTTATACTACTGTAGTACAGTAGTATAAGCTAATACTATAGCTAAATACTAAAAGTATAATACGCTCAATAGGGCTTGAACCCTATTGAGCGTATTTGGAGAGAGCTGTAATTTTCACTGCAACCTTTCAGAGCATACGATCTTATTTGACACAGCAATGAGCTTAATCACCATCCTTTTGAACATTGGATAGTCGATGCTTAGCTGTACCTGCTATTAGAGATGATTGCTCTCCATATTGAAGCTGATCTCATAATCGAACTCGGAAGCTATGATTTTTTTTTTTTTTTTTTTTTTTTTTTTTTCGTGTATTTTAAAGACAGAAAACAATCCCACTGTTTTTCTTTTGTGCTTAATTTATTAAACATTATTTGATTGTTGAGCTTTGTTTTTTGCCAAATTTCATTAAATTCTGATTAGAAATTTCACATTCCTAGTTTTTATGATTTTTCATTAATTTTTGGAAACCAGTGTTATGAGAAATGCACAATTCGTCATTTTTCCAAGTCAATTAATCTACGATTACTCAAATAATTCTCTGGGTTTTTCATAAAAGAATTCACTACTTGCTAATATCCAAAAATTCGAAATGATTAATTAGATAAAAATAACTTTATAGGATAAAGAAATCAATACCATTTGTTTCTTATATCATTGATGCAATTTATATAATCATATTATTGCAATGTTAATATTTTGCATTGATATTGTTCATAAGTAACGTAGGAATGGGATGATAGGAGGTTCAACTAGAATACAGAAAGAATTTTACTTTAGCTGACTAATAATGACATACATGTAAAAGTACTAATATTTGAGATTACCTTAATATAATTGGGATATTTTAAGTATTTTACGATGTATTAACATCGTAAAACTGGCAGGAATTCGAGACTTTATAAATTCAAAAAGAAAGTCTCAAGTAGATACATATTATATCTTAATTGTTTACATCGATTTTAAAATTTTCAATCTAGGACCTGATGGGCGCGTGACTAGCGCTCGGTGCCACAGGTTTGGGGCTCGAGCCCCATATGTGTCATGGTTATTTGTAGGGGTTCTGAATCGACTTTAAACCGTAGTTGCTAGTCTAATATGACTGTTGGGCATAGGGCTGACAACTTTATCCCATCAAAGGTCAGCGCCACGGAGTCAAGACAGATTTCTACTTACGGGAGCTCCATTACAACAGAAACTGGCCCTCCTTTCATTAGACCGCACGGGTTCTTGGACTTGGTCTAGATGTTGCTTTTTACAAAATGGGATAAGAAACAATAAAATTATCAATCTTCTCAATTATATGAGATGCATTCTAAAACAAATTTTGTAATGTTCTAATAAAATTGCAGATAAGATTACTTCTAAACGAAACTTTACTATTTGAAACTTTGCTTCAGAAAAAATATAAATAAATCCTACATAGGATATATGAAAAACTAAAAATCCATAATTAAATAATGTTGCAAATTCAAATTAAATAAACAATGAAAAATCTAAAATATAAGTTTGATTTTATTTAAGAAAACTTACATTTTTAACAAAGTGCAATTAAAATAATATACGAACAATTTTTTTTAGTAAAAGAATTTTTGAAAGTTTTTTGAAAGCTCTTTTATCATTTTCATTTCGTGTTAAAATGGTTTTAACAGATTATTATTATTTTTTTACAAGTTTTTAAAGATAAAAAAAAAATGTTCAAAGTAAAGTTTTTGTTATAATCTTTAAAAATTTGCGTATTTGATAAGCAGTTACCGTGCTAAATAGAAATTTCTTTGCTTGTCTTATCTCTCTGATATATGGCAAAAGTTAAACAAAAAAAAAAAGAGACCCTTTTCGTATTTATAAACTTAATAACATGCGTGACAATGTGTCCATTTATTGAGACCATTTTTTTTTTCTCCAACATTAGTTATAAGTTAAGAATTGTTGTTATCGCTTTTTTCACTAAAACTCTCCCTCACTGCACCAGAGTTTCAGAACTTGTTGACAGATCGCTTCTCTTGCCGGCTGGAAAAGTAGGCAAAGGGAAAGAAAGAAATAAAAATGGCGGCGAGTCTAAATTAGAATTCTTTTTTTCCCCTCTTGAGACTTTAATCACCGTGGCGTGGAAAAAAGCTTTACCTAAGTGTCGCGTTAACTCCGCTATATTAATGATTGTTTCTAATACAAGAAGAGTTGAACCTCTAGTTTTATCTCGAAATGATGCGGCTTCAAGGAAGAAGAAAAATGTGTGGAAAAGGTTATGGTGTTTTTTTTTTTTTCTTTTTCTTTTTCCCTTTCTGGGAAGAGATAAAGAAGACCACAGGAGAGAAATTTCGGAAAAGTGTTGAAAAGCAGGGATTGAGTTACTGTTCCACTTAATCACTGGATGATACTCTGTTTTATAATAATGATGGACGACAAGGGTGTTTTTAAGCATTCGCTTTAGCACTTCGGAAGCTGCGATCTTGATTCGCGAAATAAATTACTTCAGGTTGTGAAAAAGATGGATTTTGTTGGAGTTGTTTAATGTCCTTTCTTTGTTGAAGGACAGAGGACTTGTGGTGCAAGAATTAAAAACTTTTTTTCATTAGGATGCAGTTAACTTATAAAATTTTAAGGGTTGCGAAATATTTGTTGCTTTGCATAACTATAATCTGTTGAGTAGGGCCTGATGGCTGAGTGAATGGTGCTCGGTGCGACAGTATTCAGGTCCGAGTCCCGGAGGTGTTATGGATGCAATGTTTATCTGCTAAGAATCAATGCAGTGTGAGGTGAAGCATTCAGTGTTTTCGGTACCAATCGAGATTTGACTCGTTTGAGAGCCAAAATGGAATTGACCGATCCTTTTGAAATTCCAACATCATCAACAAGGTCTCTAATTGTAAATCGACGATTTGCAAGCACCAAATCTTCAATTTTTTGGACGTGAGCCTCGTCGTTTGAGGTCGATGGTCGACTAGAGGGCTCTTCGTCTTCATCGCGTTCTCTGCCTTCTTTGAACTGTTTATACCACTTCTAAACTTTCTTTCCGATATAGGAATGCTCACCGAATGCCTTCTGCAACATTCTATACGTTTCTGCACACGGATATTCCTCCCGCAAACAAAATTTAATGCAAGTTCGTTCAAAAATCTCCGAAATCACTTTTAGCGTCTCACAAAGCCAAGCGTAACTCAAACACTCATGAATATTTTGAAGTGAAATTTTGTATATTTTGACGTGAATTTTTGACGAATTAGATGTCAAGGACAGTGCCAACAACCTAAAAAAGAAAAAAATTGAAATTCCATTTGCCGGGAAATTTAAATTGAAAATTGATTTTTTTTTTTTCTTTTTAGGCACAGTAGTATTAAAATCTCAAACTTTTCACCTATAACATATACAAGATATCAGTTTACGATCAATATGGGGTGTGTTTGTAAAAGTCTTCTGTTTTCTTAAACGATGATGTGTATCAGGGTCTTTGTAATATTTGCTGTTGCATTCACTGGATGCATTTTTATTCATTTTCTTCACTGCATGAGTAGCCATTTCCAGTAGGATAATTTGATGAAAAGTTGTACTACTTTGTTTTTCTACTAATACCACTGATTATCGCAAGTATAATAATATATGTACAATAATGAAATTAACAATTGTCAAATAAAAGGGGAAATTTATTATCTTCCACACTGCTGTTAGGTGCTATTGCTAGAGCTCGTGATTTGCACTTCCTGAATTGCGAATCATTTTACATCCTGACTCACAAATTACAAATCTATCGAAGGTTTCATTTACAATGTCTACATCTTAAAAGCTAGAGATATACTAAAAGATTAATAATTTGAAACAAATTATCTGCTTTTCATGGTCAAAATTTGTTAAGTGAAAAACACTCTTATCAGTTTTCATCCAGTGTTACATACGTATAATATCTTTATTGCCAGTACTTCCGAAATTTTTACATAACAAATTTTACAAATCCATGGCAGTTATCGTGATCTTTATTTTCAAAAAATAAACAAATTGCATCGTCATAATTCTGTTCCATTGGAATTTTAAAAATTCATACCTGAATGGTTTCATTTTCATAAAACAGTTATGCATAAAATTTAACAGTTTTAACATAAACTTTATTTATGCAATGGTATTTCAATTTGAGAATATAAATAACCCTTCACTATGATGACTTAAAATAATTTTCTCATTTATCTATGCTACTCGTAAATGTAGGATTTGTTTGCCTGCTAAGCACCAGATGGAAACACATCACGGACTGTGTGTCTTTCACACCAACCTTTTGCCATGTAGTGGCAGTATTGAACTTTGAACTCTGGCCCTGGAAGAAGGATAGAAACCCCGTAGTAGAGCGTGAGAGGAGAACGCTAGCTGACATGGGAGAGGCTGCGTCAAGCAGCGGTAGAAAATGGTTGTGAATGTTTAATAATTAATGTAAATATCGCTGTAAATATAATATCTTTTCATTAAATGTATATTATTGAGAGAAAAACAACGCTTCTTTATTTCGCTTTGAAATACACCCCTAGATTGCCTCCCTCTGTCGTTAAACATTTGCTAGACTGGTAGAGAAGTCTACATAAATAAGTACTTATATTACCTTTATACATTCTTATATCATATTATTATGATGATTTTTAAATGTATGGTTCACTTTATTATTATGTAATGGCCGTTGATTATGCATTATTAAACTATTGTTAACTTTTCGCATATATTTGTGTGTTAATTTCTAATTAGCAATGAATAATTCTTGCTTTTCTCAATGAAGTTTTTGTATTTTGTCTTTATATTAGTGGCAGAAATAATACTATTGATGAAAATGCAAACGTAAAGAAGTCTATGAAACCCATTTTATGTTATATTGTTTATTTCTTTCTTAATTTCTATTTATATATTAAACAATATATGCATTTATAAAACAAATTGTGTATATTTATGAATTGACAATATTTCTGAATTGTTGAAAAATAACATTACGATTGGATTTAAACAGCTTCTGCACATGAAGCAATGGTTCTCAAAGTGTGCGCCATGAGGCATTCCAGAGAAATATGTGTCCAGACATAAAAATAAATACAGTTACAATTTTTCTTTTCTGCTTCCCCGTTCAAAGAGAGCTTTCATTATAAACAACTAACGTTTTTTATTCCTTTTTTTCCCCCTTCTTTTATGCACTTAAAAAGTGCCAAACAGCGATAATGCGCCAAACAATATTTCCGGGAAATAGGAGCGGTAACTTCCATGACTAAGTACTAGATGTGTTAGCATTCTATGTGATTTTCAATGTTAAAAATTTTTTCATTGCAGCCTATGAGACTCCTCCGTCTGTGAATAGCAATCTGTGGAGTTGATCAACTAACTCTTCTTTAACTGAAGAAGAATTAGTAGTTATATCCACTGATCGTGAATTGAGGATTAAATATAAGGAATTGTCTCTTGAAACCTTTTGGATTTTTATCAAAACAGAATGGGTGTCTATTTATAAAAAAAGTTTGAAAATTTTACTACAATTTTCAACATCATATTTATAAGAATTAAGATTTTCTACACCACACGAAATGTAAAAAGAGAGTAAATATTCAACGTATTGGCGAAATATAGGTCCAAACATTGAAGAAATGTCTAAGACACTAAGAATAAAAACTTAAGGTGCGTTACATTTTATTTTTTTATTGTATTATTTTTCTGCAGTTTTTGATTTAACTTTTGTAACAAATTTCTTAGAAATTTGCTTATAGTGGGCCTACAATTATTTGTAAGATTTTAAATTCTCCGCGACTTCAAAAAGTTTGAAAACCACAGACATAAATTAGCATTTCTTTCGTGCTGCCATCTATGATCATCTTTATTAATATATTGTTCTTTCTCATTTATTATTCGAATTTTGCATTTTCTTACTTAAATCATATCAATATATTTTTTCCAATCTCTTTTATAAGAGAAAGCATATCAAGCACTTATCAAAATTATAAGTGTCTTGTAAAACGTAAAAAAAAGTAAAACGTAAAATAAAGTAAAAAAAAGTAAAAAGTAAATTGCATTATTCCATTATTTTGAATTTTATTTAACTTAAATTCTTAAATTCAAATAAAAAAAGTTATTCTGAAATCTATTCCCAAAATTTCCTTAAATTTATCAATGTTTTTTTTTTTGGTAACTGTCGAATTTGTTGGGGACATAATAGAAAATGATTTCAATTCCGCTAATTAGTTTTTAATAAAAATCAAAAATAATTAAATAAAATTTTTAATTTTAATGTTTCTAATTTTATATACATGTTTAGATTTTTTCAATTTCACTAGAATATTAAGCAAATAAAAAAAAAATAGCATAGTACTCTCTAATGCTGTCTATTTATTATAATCACTAAGTGATTAAAAATTAGGTCATGTTATTAAAACATTGTGACAAAGAAAAAAATAAATGTAGTATTAAATAAATATTGTTTTATCATCAAAAACATCATCTTCTTAAAAAACTATAATGCCTCTTACATGGTCTTCCTCTTATTTAAACATTACATTTTCTATTATTTTAAGATATCATCTATTTTGATATAATCTTTCTATCTCTTTAATGTGTTGGTGAAACCTTTCATTCTGTTATCTTGTAACCCTTTCCTTATTTCAGTAAAGAAATTGAGGTGTGATTTTAGGAAATCTACTTCTAAACTTATTTTAGAAAACTGGTGCTTAAATTTTTCATTATTTTGTTAACAAACTTTAAAACATTTGGAACTTTGTAATTTGCCAAAAGAATTTTTTATTGAAATTTTTTTTTTTTTTTTTTTATAAAATTTTTTCTTACTTAAACTTGTTGTTTCTCTTGCAATAACTTTCATTTAAAAGCATAATTTTCCTCTTGCAGTATTTATTATTGATTCAAATTTTCATTAGTTTTTTTTAGTTTGAATTGACAATGAACAAGTAATATAAAAATAAAAAAATTTTAAAGTCAATTACTACTTTTTTTCACTATATTGCAGAAAGTCCTTTATAAATTATTTTCCATTCCCTTTTTTTATCTGGCGCCATCTATTGGTAGATATATGCAACTTAAATCTAAAAAAAAACTAAAGCTAATTAATTAAATTTAAATGTTGAATTAATATTTGAAAAAACTGTATTAACATCAAGTGTCATCCACTACAAGTTTAAAAAAATGTATTTGAACTTGAGTGGATGAATAAAAAGTATTTTATGAGCGATTGAAAATTTGAACAGGATATATATAGGGAGAGTGTGAGCTAATGGAAGGAATTGAAAAAAAATAACAAAAATTTACTTTCGAGAAGCAGAAAATTGACTGATAAAATAAAATAAATAATTGTTAAAACAAACATAATTTTTTTTTTCTTCTGTTTAGATATTTCATGTTGAAATAGTAATAAAGTAAATGAATTTAGCCTTTTACTATACAAAATGGACTTTCTTCTGGATAACTTTTTTTTTACTCATAATGGTTTCAGACTTTTTATTATTACTAAGGGATATATTTACTAAAATTTTTTTTAATTGAATGTATTTTATTATTTAAAGAACTTAAATCGCGGAATCCTACTTAAAACTCTATTTAAAAGAAAATGGTGAATGTTTATTATAAAAATATATTTATAATAAAAAAATAAATATTGCATTTTTCTCTTTAAAAAATGCTTAGCTTAAAAAATTACGCCTACCAAAGGATTAAAGTTATGGTTCTCGAAAAAAAAATTGGCCGAGTTAAAACTAGAAACTTAAAATACAATAAGTATAACACTAAGAGGTGAACTATCTTTTGCAAAAGAAGAAAAGAAATCAAATTGTTGTAAAATGGAAATAGTACTTAATAACAAATACTTTCTAAAACCATATTACAATTTTACACCGCTAGAAAAATTACTTTGATATAAAAAAAATCAAATTGCAATTGAAGATTCCATTCAAGGAATGACATTATATTGATGTATGATTAAAAAAAAAATCGATGAAAATTGTAATGTATGAATTGTAATTGTAATTGAATGTATGAAAATTAATGTATGATAAAATAAATACAAAACAGAAATGTTATTTAAAATCATTCCAGAACTTTTTAACTTGATGAGAAAAACGCAGCTCTACTATTCTTGTAGGCCAATATTTGTCACAAACACTCCCAGCTTTGTTCACTTAAAACTTCATTTTCGACTAATTCATTTTCTCACCTCTATTAATAATGTATGGGTATAAATGTGTGACATAATATGACTTAAATAATTTAAATAATAATTTAACATGAAAAAAATAAATAACTTTTTTTATTTAAAATAAAGAATTCAATTTCATTTTTATGCACATTTGTATTCTATTGTTTATTGTGTTTACAGTTATCAATACGGCCGTACCATGCTGATTATACCGGTTCTCGTTAGATCACCGAAGTCAAGCATCATTGGGCGCTGTCAGTACTTGGGTGGGTGACCACCTGGGAACATCGCGTGCCGTTGGCAAATTTGGGACCTGAATGGCCGAGTGTCTAGCGCTCTGGCGCTCGGTGCCACAGATTTCGGGTTCGAATCCCGGCGGTGCCATGGATGTCTGTAGTGGTTCGGAATCCACTTTAAGCCGTAGGTCCCGGTCTCGTATGACTGTAAGAGCGTCACGGAGCAAAAGTCAGGCTTCTCTACCTACGGGTGCTCCATCACAACAGAAGCTGCTTCCTTCCCCTTCAATCATGAGTACGTATGGGCTCGTGGGCGCTTGGCCAGCCAAGTGGGATAAGAAACAACAAACAACAACACAGTTATCAATAGCTCCGAAAGTTTAATACCAATATGAGCTACTGGCCTTATGACTGATAAACAATTAGACAATAAAATAACCATTATTATTGAATTTACAAAAACAATTCCAATTAGAAAAACTTTTTCTCAAACCACATTTTAGTACTAAAATTAGGTTACTAAATAACTCAAAAAGAGAAATTCAATAAAAATTGAAATAATGTTCAAAAGATACTATGGAAGTAATACCATAAAGCAATGATATTTAAACTTTGTATTTTTGTGCTCTTTTTAACAAAATTTCTGTCTTGTCCTCCTTAATCTTCTTCATTTCTAAATTTCGTTGTAGCATTTATTCAGTTTAATTGTATTTCTCGTGTATATCAAAAGCAGGGTTTTTTTATCCAAAATTAGAGTATTTAGTATATAATTATTTATAGATGAAAATTGCTGTTATTGAAATGCAACAGTAACTAACCATAAATAATTAATGTTTTACAACAAAAGTAATCAAATGATTTAATGTCCAGGTCATTAATTAATTTCATTAATTTCATGCCCAGTCATTAATGTTTCTTCGTAGTATGCATAATCAGACTAATCAATAATAGAGTGAGCAGTAACAGATTGCTCAATAATTACAAAGCATTTTACGTTAGCGATATAATTTGGTTTTTAAAATGAGCAAAAAAAGATTAAAATACAAAATTAACACATTCAAGAACTTTGAAATATGCAGATTCTATTTGCAATGTCAAAAAATAAGTAAACGAAATAAACATTTTTTGCTACAAACTTTTGTTTAGGTTGTAAAAAGAAATAATGAAAGCGCGTTGAATGCTTTGTAATGGTGAACTCAATGTCTAAACAACAAGATTTAGAAAAATTGATAATTTGGTGAGTCATGGAATAAAATGGACGAATAAAATCATTTGTTGAGAAAGCCATTGTAGAGTGTCAAAATGTCATTTTTCAATTGTGTGATCGATATTCGGAAACTGAAAATATATGCTGAATACTAAAGCTTCCTTCATTCCAATGTAAAGCGTTAAAGTGTTGACCAATTACAAGCCTCAATGCATAGCGCTCGAAACGATCGCTGGAAGTTGGCTAACCCTCAATCATTTCACGTGTCATGTGATTTCGATTGAACCAATAAAGATCTTAGTGCTAACTGAAGCTTACTCGGCAAAAAACAATTTCTGTCGCTTCGGCGTGACTAGGTCGAAAAAAGTTTCTTCTCTCTCGTTTGCTGTTCAACACCTTGGTGTCAAGGAATCTTTACACAAGATTACAGGCATGAACTTCATAAAATGAGGATCATATTTTCTTGCAATGTCTCTCTTCTTCATCTGTGAATGCCTCTCTTCTGCAAAAACTCCATATGACTACTGGCACTGATGGTTCAATTCAATTGCTCTTGCTATTCTTCTAAACCTATGGTAAACGTTCGTGATAATAGGTTATCCTGCGCTGTGGGGGACTCAAGAGCATGTCAAATGAGGATGAAATAAATTGTATTTTCTCATCTGAGACGAATCATTTTAAGTGTACAACCTGAAAATAGGAGATTCATCATCTGGATGGAGTTTATAGAACAATTCTAACTCTTCGAACAAACCTTATTTGGCGAGATAGAATGATTGCAGTAATGGATATATATTGATAATCATATCAGGAATAAAACACGCAGTAATATAGGGGTTAAATTCTTGAACGTTTTGTGGTCCTTACTTTGCCTGAAATTTATGAATAAATTATTTTAATGGAGAGAAATTCCTAGTCGCAAGGTATTCGATTTGTGAATGCTTTTCTTTTCTTTTTAATGGAATGACCAAAAGAGCTTCCCAGCCAAGAATCTCTTCTTAGTTGTGTCATTTTATGATAAACGGTTTTTTATCAAGCATCACTTTTTGTTGCTGTTGTTGTTGTTTAAGAATTGGTCATCACTTTTCTACAGCAGAATAGAACTATTATCTCTCCTCATAACAGTAATCTCATTGACTCCATATCTCACAAATATAAATTCTTAATCTTCAGCATTACTATTAGGAACGAAATTCTTACGCCCCTCATTATATTCCTAAAAAAAAAAAGACACTCTTATTTAAAATTTTCTATTTATGTCAATAATAAAATCTGCATTTTTTTGTTCTGTGACATCGATTTGAATATAATTTAATTATTCCTTGTTAAGTTTGTAATTTTCTTTAATCCTAATTTACCACATCTGGGAGTTATATATTCATTTTTAGCGCCTTTCTTTATCCGCAGTTTACGTCCAATACGGCAGCATCTCCAATTTACTTTAAGTAAAATATTTAATCTTGATGTTTGATTTGATGGTAAAATAAAATAAATAAATAAATAAAAATAAAAACTCATGAATATATTGTTCGGAAATGAATTTTTTAATTTTTTATACATTTAAAACTGAAAATTTATTTCTAGTTACAGACTTGTTATTAGTAGTTTTGGAGTTCATAATAATTAAAGTTTGTGTTTATCAGCACATCATAAAGTAGCTTTTGTTGCTTGTTAATTTTTCATTTTGCATAAGGTAATTCGATTTTTGTCTTATCCCCTCCCTTTGGGTGTGGCCCCACAGTTTTAGAACACCTGCTATAAGGATTAAGTTAATTAATTAATCCTACAATAATATAATTCAATGATCGTAAAAATGAAAAAGAATATTTTTACTAGAATTATGTTACAGTACGTCATTCATTTTTTTTTTTTTTTTTTTAATTTTAAATACAAGTTATTTATTAGATGTTGAATGTTTCAGTTTTTATATTTTTTTTAAGTGTTCACTGATCAATTTAAGCACCACACAATTTTTTTATTCTATATTTTGATCATAGTTTATAAAATCTAAATAATCAATCAATTACAGCTATACTTAATCAAGACTTTATCATTATTATCGCCCACATTTTTAAATGAAATATTTCCATAAAATTCGCCAATAAAGCATCACATCGGGTTAAGTTTGTTTTTATATATTTTAACCTTAAAATAATTATTTATTTAATGTTGAACTTTTATTTGTCGATTATATATTCTTCACATTTCGGATTATATATTTTTTAAATTTATTCTTTGATTTTCATTTGTATTATATACTTTTAATAATTTTTTTTTTTTACTGGAGCCGTATAACACCCTCACATCAGTGAATTCGAAAAATTAATAAATTCGTAATTAATTAAAAAATATTAAATAAAATATTTTTTTAATATTTTAGAGTTTACTTTTCTCGTCAGACAAAAGTCATAACGTATTCTAATTTCTGCCCTTTCATCGAAATCTGAGAATTTATTTTAATGAGCTTGATGTCTTTGAAATGAAGTCTTCAGTTTAAAGCTAATTTATAATATATAATGTAAAAAATTCAACTACCGTAAAAATGCTATTTTGATAGCATATGAAACTGTAATCTCTATAAAATTGGAAAGGTTACAATTGATAGTGGGCCTGAATAGCCGAGTGGCTAGGGCTCTGACGCTCGGTACCACAGGTTTCGAGTCCCAGCGGTGCCATGGATGTTTAAACGGGTCCGGAATCCACTTTAAACCGTAGGTCCTGGTCTAACAGAATAGTAGAGCGTTGCGGAGATATTTTTACTCCGCGTCTGTAGCTTATCTTCAAGCTACATGCACCTCCTGGGTAGTGCTAAGTGAGTTATATCGGTGCAGCGCTTGCCTTATGCCCTCAAAGACAATCGTCTAAGCGTTTGCCTGCTGCATTAGAAAAAAAATAATAATAATTGATAGTTACTTGTGGAACATTCCCTTTTTTCAACAAGAATAGCTAATTTTCATCATTAAAAGAATCATTATTTCTCTAATACTAACAAAAGAGTCAAATATTCTTTACCTATTAAAAAAAAAACATTTCATTTAAGAAGAAAGCTTGCGTATATATGGGCCAAAATTTCAATGTTTATTTATTTCATTCTTCAAACTTCTTTTATATATATAAATGTTCAAATTACTCTATTTCTGCAAATTCTTAGCTTTTCATATCTGATTAGTACAAACCGAAACTAAACTTTCCGAACCAGTCTAACCAGGGTATGTATGTGCTTTAATTTCTGTTGGCCGAATAAATAAAGAAAGAAAAAGTGCTATGGACAGTTCAGTTTAAAAAAGGGATTTTAAGAATTTCATCTGAATCAAAATTTCTTTATGTGTCACAAAAGGAAAAATATGATTACTTGCATTCAGCAAATTTCCAACAGCACATTAAACTCATCAAAACATTGCGTTAAAGTGTAGGTCACGGTCTAATTACACTAATGTGTGCACAAAATGACAGTATAGCAACAAACCAAATCAAACCATCAAAACATTATTGTAACTAATTTTAAGGTATCGTTCACGATTCTTTCATGATTAAAATATTTTTCTTTTCTTTTTATTTTTAAGTTTGCAGAATAATTTTTTTGTACAGAACATATTTGTTATCAAATGCGCAACTGAAATGTCATTATTAAGAATATACTTTGAGTGCAAATGTTTTCAAACCCTTTATTACAGAGAGTTATATTTTTCCCCTTTGATAAAACAGAATAATAATTTATCAATATACAAAAATTATCTGAACTTGATCTGGAGTACAGTACTCCTTGGAGACATTATTTAGTGATGGAAGCGCTCCCTTCCGAAACTATTTCCAAGCGAATGTGTTTGTCCGAATGTGTTTTTTAGCTCACAACCAAAATCAGCTGATCGTTTATCTATCAATATGGATGATTTTGATATCGTTCATGGGAATTTTTGCTGAAAGTTATGAATATTTACTAATTTATTAACTTGACATTATGGAATATTTATATGGCAGTCAATATATTGCACAAACTTCAAAAAAATCTTAAATATGCTTTGCTACTTGACGTGTCATGCACTTTTTTCCTGAAATAAAAAGTTTAATGCCGAATGATTTATGAGTTACTACTCAGCGTGGGACAATTTTATTTGCTACATGTACAATTTAGTTTATAACTAAAAAGAAAATGACATCTGCACAAAAAAATGCTTTAAATTTTCTATTACTTGCTTGTAAAAATTTGCAGTTTTTCTTGAAAGATTCTCATATTATCCATTTTGTTTGTTTACATTCCATCTGATCCTCTGAAATGTTTCCTAAGTAAAAAAGGAGCTTATCATGTAGTTGTAGGACAATCCTACTATTAAGGTAAGCATATAATTTTTCAAATCGATTAATGATGATTTCTTTTACCATAAACTGAGATTTTATAGCTTTTTGAATTTCTCGTAAAAGCAAAGTGTCTATTCAATTTTGGTTACGCAGTGCAACTTTACCAATTGGAAAATTAAACGATTTCTCATGTGGAGCTATTGAGTAATTCTTATCTGTTTTAGCATATAATTTGGGATATTAATGGTACTTCTTTTTATATATGTGTGACTGTGTACGAAATTCCTTAATGCGTAATTTGTTACATAAATAAAAGTTTTACTTTCTTTTTTATATGTTACTTTTTATAATTTCCTCGATCATTATTAGGATCTTAATTTAATGTTTAGGTTTATTTCTGTATTCATTTTGCTTAGTTTAAAAATATTGTTTAATATGCATAAAACTGTAATAGCATTTGTGGAGTATGTTGCTATGGCATTCAATTTTGATTTTTTTTTTTTTTTTTTTATAGTATGAATAAAAAGAAAATAATTTGTTATTAAATATATTTAAAACTTTTTTATATTATTATGGCTGAAACTGATTTATATAATAAGTTTTAAAATAAAGTTTCTATGGCTTGAAAAAAAGAAACTCTTATCTTGAATCCCATTTGTTTAATCTTTTCCCTTTAATCATGCATGTGCTATTCAGCTTGTAAATATTTTACCTAAATGCATTAATTTAATACAAGTTTTGTTTTCATTATCAAATATTAAAAAGTTATATTTTAAATAAGTTTTATTTGGTATGTGATATATTTTAAACATTCATCCTGTTCTTTTTAAGTGAAATATAGCAAGAATGTTAATCATTTTCTTTTCATTAGAGAAGACGTTGTTAATTTTAATTATTCACAAATTATTTTTTGTAATAACTTTTTTTAGTCATGTAACCCCCCCCTCTCTCTCTCTCTCTCTCATATATATATATATTTCAAAGTTTGTCTGATGTGTGTATCTGCCTATGGGTGGCCACAATTTACACCCAAATTTCATCAAAATTAGCAGGTGTATTTCTAGTACAAAACCTAGATCAATTTAAAAAATAATTTCAAAATTGGATCAATATTCATTAAAAAAATAATGTTTTACAAACAATTTTGGTGAATTGTTTATGGTTGATGTTATTTTTTATGCTGTTGTGCTGTTCATGGATTGGCTGAGGTAAAATTAATAAATAAAGCATACTAAATGATGAATTGCAACCACCTAAAATTTTGTTTAAAAAAATAAGAAAAACAATTTTCCTTGCTATTTTGCCAATAAAATGTCTTGGCCAAATTGGAGTTTAGGAGACTAAAAATTTTTGAATGAATAAAAAAATAGACTGTTGGTTTCCTCTTTCCCTGTGTCAATAAGCAGTCATAGGTTTCACATTTGATAGCTATAGAGGTGAGTTTAGGAGGGAAAAGAAAGAATGTTTTATCAACTCCCAATGATTTGTTAAATTTGCGATACCACGTAAGAAAAGAAAACTAGTCAGTCGGATCTAGAGCTGATGAAAGCAAATACCAGATGTTGTATGAATAAGCAGAACAAACATAGCTAGACAACAAATACAGTAAGGAATTTTCTCATTGAAGCAGCATCCAATCACAACACTGTATGTATTTTCCAAATAGGAAAGTGGATGTACTTCTATCTCATTTTCTTTCTAAATCTTTTGCATCAAGAAACAATTTTCAGATTTGATTTACATTCCTGTCCTTATTCCAACTTTTAAACTATTTTAATTCCAATGTACTATTGTTCTCCTGGATTTTTTTGCCTAAATGATAAGGCTCGTCATATTAAAACTGTATTTTGTTGCCTACAATATGTTCAATAGATTAGAAATCGACCTACACCATGTTCCAATAATATAGACATGAATCAAAAATGTCATTCGAAACTTGGGTACAATTCCATACCTGCCAACTTCCCCAATTCATTCAGGAGACTCCCGAATTTATGTCCCTTCTCTTTAACTCCTTAATTATTTAAAATCTCCTACATTTTATCAAAAATCAGGAAATTTCCTTAAAAAAGGAATGTTTTGCACAAAAAAAAAGATAATTTTGAACAAAATCCGTAATGATGGAATGGTAGAATAATCCATCACTGTTGAAAAATTAAAAAGCGATCCGTAACCATGAAAATATTTCATTTCAAAGCTTGGAAAGAAAGATTAGAACATCCTAGAAATGGTTTTCATTTCTTATTTCTCCCCAATCTGCAATTGAATAATTCAAGATAAAATGGTCAAAAACAAGTATAAATCTCAAAGTCACGAAGAAAAATGTATCGTGTTATATGGATTAGTAATAGTTAAATTAATATACATTAGTTATAATATATACTCGTTTTTGTATACATTATATATTAGTTGTATTATATACAATATAACTAATGTATAATTATTATAATACAGTTATTAGTTGTATTATATACATTAGTTATATTAATGTATTATAGTAAATTCCATTAAAAAATTTTCAGATTGGATCTATTTTACAGCTTAAAAATACTAGCTTAAATTTTATTCTAAAAAATTTTTATATGCAAATACCAAACATTTTCATTTTTAGATTTTAGTTTTTGGCATTTTTGTTTATTTGATAATAAGTTGTACTATATATTACACTTCAACTATAAAATTTTTTCAAGCATAGAAATGCTGTAATTTCCAACCTATAAACCACTGGTGTTATTTTCAACCCCAAATATATATATATATATATATAAAAGGTCTTGTAATATCTGCAGTGAATTGTGTCTATTCTTTGATGAATAATATTTAATAATTTTAATGAATATTTATATATGCATAGCATAAAACTAATAAAATGTTTTAAAGAGCATTTTGGATGACAAATTATATAAAAAACATTATGTTATAACTTTAAGATAGTGGAAGCCAGAAGAAGATATACTTTTAAGAAATATAGCAGAAATAGAGGAAATATTTTTCTGAGGATTTGATTATTTATAATCTTTATAAGCAAAAAATTCTTGTAATATATTAGCAACTGTTTTAGGTGCTGAACATAATAACAGTAAAAATCCACTCATAGCTATTATTCTGGAATAATTTCACTTTTTGTGAACATTGCATATTCAATAAGTTGTTTGGATACTGTGAATAAAATCTTATTTTTTGTATGCTGCCATTTTGCCTTCTGGTACATCTCTCTCTAAAAAATCTGCTGTCATTGCAACAAATCACTTTCCCTTGTGTCATGTTTCATTTTTGAAATATCTTGGTGTAACCACTCTCCATGTTTGTTGTAGAAGACACTATAATTCTTAGGAAAGATGTTGTTATAAAGTTTCTCATCATATATATTTCTTCCATAAAGGTTATGTAATTATCCGTCATCTTATTTCACTAACATAATGTTGCAGAATTCCAAAAACATTGCTAATAGTTCACAGCTTACTTCTCGTCAAAATTAGAAATTATTTTAAAATTCTTAGTCTCCCTATCTGGGGTTCAATAAATATTGCCTGTTTGGTCTCAGCGTTAAATCATGTAAACTTTAAATATGGTGCTTTTTCTTTCTTACTTTTTTTTTACATTGAGGGGCTTGTTTCCAATAATTAATTAATTAAGGCTCCAAACAATCCACTTGTAGGAAGAGGAGATACCTGTTCATAGGTATTTTCAAAATAACTGCCCATGTTTATATGTTGTATGTAAAAATCTAGAAAACAACATCAGACAACCTGGTTGTTGATGCCAAACACCTATGTATGCTATCACAATTGTCATAGAATCTCCTCATTTATGAAAGCAATGATTGTAAGTCAATAAGGATAACCCGACCAGCCTGAAGCCACGCGGAATCTGAATAACCAAGTCGCCATGGACTACAGGACGGTACCGCTTTATTGGCTCCCAGGATAGGGTGACTTCAACAATGCAGCACCCCCACCTGTATTTGGCTGCCCACAACTGGACTTGCTATACCCCCAAAGGACAGCATGCACGTTATAGAGTGTAACGTGGAACCTGCATAAAGCGTGCGTTCCAGCGTTACCAGGGAGCACCACGAGGAGGTGGATCCATATGCCCCCCTCAGCAATGATTGTTGTAAAATGTATTTTAATCTACACCATTTTACTACTAGGTCGCAAGTATTGAATTAATAATTTTTCACAATCTCCAAAAATGCTTTTTTAGAGCCACAATTGTATATTTTGTGGCTACAAAATAATTTTTTATTCTTCCCCAGAGGGTTCTTTTGTGTCATTTTTTTAAAGTAGGAAATTTGGTTAATTATGAATGTTATGTATTATCAATATTATTCCATCTTTTTATAATGTGCATCTCTTGTGTAACTGTCTTACTCATAGAAATAACAATGATGCTTTCGACACACCCTTGCAAATTAAGAAAAATCACGATTGCATAATATTGAAAATGCTTTATGTAGCCATTCATTTTTATTGCAATTCATGAAGCTTAAAACATATTTTAACATTGCATAAGTTTGTATAGATAAAATTACATATGTACTTGTATAATTCTATATCCAATTTTTGATGCATCTATAATGAGTTCATCTATGTGCTTTTATAAGGTATTTAGTTCTTGCATCCCACTTACAACATTTTTCAAATTATTTCACTTTTGTTACTAAAATATCTGTCTGGTTGTTTCTGATGATCCTAAAGAATGAACACTCTTACTGTATTGACAAGAAGGTTCTGCTACTTCAATATGTGATAATAATAATTCAGTTGTATGTTTCAGACTCAGCAATTTTAATATGATAATTAAGTTCATATTCCAAAGTCCAATATAGGAAGATTGTAGTGCATGAATGTTTGCTATAGTGACTTATTATTATCACTATAATAACATTCTGTTGAAACATATGTGAAAAAAAGTATGTTTATTCAAACTTTATAAAAAAGGGATATTTGTTAAACAGGATTATTAAAAAATAAATTAATAATAAAATTATTAACAAATATAAATTGATTTGCTTAGTGATCTTATCATTGGCAAATAATATGAATGATCTGAACAATAAAATGCTCTTAGATAGAATATTTTAGAAAATGTAAGCAAAATTGACTTTTTGTTTCATAAATTATACTAGTTATTAAGCAAACAATAATTAATCAAACAAATATGTTTCATAGTGACAGAATTTTATTCATAAATGAGGAAGATTGTTGAAAGAACAAAAATTTTGTAAATTGTGATAGTTACAAAATCATTTTTCTGATCTCTCTTTATACAGACTTATAAGAATTTTTAAGAACAAAATTTATTCTAATATTCATGCTTTATCAAAGAGATTCAAAGAACTGAATTGTTTAGAGAATCTTTTTTTTTCCCTTCATGATTTATAATTATTATGTAAAAATTTCCATAATCATACCGAGACAATTATTTGGTCTACATTAAAGTTTTGTAGACCTATAGATAGTTAGAAATACCATAATATTCTTATACCTTCCTTTGAGGTACTCCAACTAGTACTAAAGTATTTACAAATCAATATAAACCGTGCATTTTCTACAATCCAAAATGTTTGTATGTATGTTTTAAGTAGCATTTATAATGAACTCAGATTTATTAATTTATCATCTGAATACTATTGTCAGTCATGTCAATTTAATATTACTTTATTTCAGATATTTTTTAAAAGAAATATGATCAAACAACAACACTCGTACATGTTAACAAATTTGATGCATAGACTGATAATTGAATCATTGGCTATGCATTTCAAAATTATACCAAGTAGTTGAGTTCAGTTATATTGAACAAATACCCAAAAAATTAAGCAGGATTATTATATATGAATTTACTTTCTTTTGCTTTAAATATTGGCAAATTGTGTTTTATTCATTTGTTGTATATAGATAGTGAGAAATTGATAAATATTTATGAGACAAATTATTATTAAGTTCAACTATTAATTATATTTCTTTATTTTTATTCTATTATAAAGACAATTTAAATGTCTTTAGTTTATTTTTAATACTGCATTTTATTTTTCTAAACATAATTTTTTTTTTTTTTTTTTTTTCTTTCCAGAATGCTGTAAAATATGTGAAATTGAAGTAATTCAATATGTCCCAAAAATATAAAAGTTTTTCTAGAACTAGTGATCGTTCTTTAGATTGCAATGTAACTTTACCCCCAGGTGTGAAAAGAATGGGATATTTGCGGAAACTAAAGGTAGGAAACTTCAAAAAAATTCATAAAGTATCAACTTAATAGAAATATTTTCTTTTTAAAATTATCTGGATTATAATTTTTATATAATGTTCTATGTATGATAATTAAAAATAAATTTACAAATGAAATCTATCTTTAAAGAAAGATTTGTAAATTTCAATTCAAACATTTCAATTTCATTTATAACTTTCACAATGATTTTAAGAAAGATTCGTAATTTTCGTTGTCTGTAATCTTTCATTTAAAGACTTCTACTATGAGAAACAATTAATTAGAACAATTTTAAGTCATTTGAAACTCATTTCTTATTTGAATCATTTCTTTTATTTTTATTAACCACAAAAATAAACTGTATTTTAAACAGTTTATAACTTAACTGTTTATGTAATACAATTGGAATTCCTAATTTTTATTTTAATTATGTACATAATTTCTCACTTGAGTACTTATTACATAGCTTTTTTATTAATTACATTTAAAAGAAAGAATATACATGTTTGTCAGAAATGTTAATATTTTTTTCATTTAGTTATTTACTTTTTTTTTTCTGAAGTAAAATATCATTATGCTTTTTTTTATCTCATATTTTCCAAAACCTAGATAAAAATAATTAAACTTTTATATACTATTGAATTTGAAATAGTTGTTTTCTTTTTTATGATTTCATATTGTATTTTCATTCTTCCTGCACAACATCTGTTTTTGCTATTTAATTGAAACTTAATTATTGTTATTTCTTTGTAGAAAATGAAGCGAAGATTTTTTGTACTTCACACAGAATCCAATTATGGAGTTGCAAGGTTAGAATATTACAGTAGTGAAAAGAAGTGGAAATATGGTTGTGAACCTAGAAGATGTATAGAACTAAAATCCTGTTTGAATATAAGTCGGAAACTCCATTCTAAGCACAAGAATGCCATTATTTTGTACACTCAAGATGATTGTTTTCAAATAGTTACAGAAAATGCTGAAGAGCTGGAACTGTGGTTGAATGATCTGTTAGAAATACAGAGAAGTTTTGTTGAAATAGATGAAAATGCTAAAGGACGTCACATTTACGGTGAGATTTAATTTCATTATTGCAATTTAATTATTGGATGCTTCTATAAAAGTTTTGCACATAAGTGCTTTACTTATAAGGCTTCACTTAGAGTAATTTGCGTAACAAATACTTTTGGTTGTTTATTGCTGAGTATTTTAGTTAAATTGAAAGTTTTATATCCATTATAACAGGGTGATATTTTTTTTATTTTAACAGATGAATACTTTAATTTTGGTATAATATATCTTTTTCCTTTAAAATTTTTGCAATTATACTGAAATATCATTCTTAATAATATAATAAAATTTCAGAAAAGAAGTAGATAGAAAATTATTACAATGAGACAATAGGGTTTATTATTCTTACATAATAAATGAATAAGTACTGGGAATCCTCAGTAATTTGTTGGAATACATAAAAAAATGTTAATACCAAAACATAATATATCTGTTTGTGTAGATTGGAACTATATTTACTATGTGATGTGCTTGCGTACCTATAACATTAATAAGAATACATAAAAATAAAGATCATTATTTAGTTCTGCAGGTATCAACCTAATATGATCGATTACTAAGACATATCATAAGATCATATTCCAAGTTGGCATTTATAGTTAGTCTGTGTGAAGAATATGCATTAAAAAAGCCTTTATCAAATTTTAGTTTTTAATAATATGTTTCTTTTCACCATTTCAAAAGCTATCTTTACCAAAAATGATTATCTCTCCATCTCTAAAATAAATATATTTAAAAGGTACATATGATTCCTCTAGACCAGGGGTCTCCAAACTTTCCAGCCTTAGGGCCATATTGTTTACTCCAGTAAGTACCAAGGGCCAAAATCGTTTTAATTTTCTGCCATTATCTATAATTTCTAGTGTTTTTTGTGTTTTTATCCAAATTATTACAGCAACAATAAACTAGTCGCTATCGCGGGCCGGATTGATGACACTGGTGGGCCGAATTTGGCCCGCTGGCCGTAGTTTGGAGACCCCTGCTCTAGACAATGATAAAATATGACATATTAAACAGACCATATGCAAAACATACTTTTTTTTTCTTTTGTTAATTGCATATTTTATGTACTTGTGTTGTTTTAGTTTCATGAAAAATTATTAATTTCATTATTTTCATGTTTTTGTGTTAATATTTTTCACGTATCTCAGTTAAAAGCAAAATGTTACTTACAAAGTATATTTACTTTCTTCTATACTTTTATATTTTTAAATAAATAACTGGAAAGCATTTATGGTAAATGTATTACAGTTGTTATATTAAACATGAGATGGGATGAGGGGGGACTAATTTGTTTTTTGCATTATTTCAGAATATTTGACTTATAATTGAAAAATATCAGTGGTACTTACAATCACCCATGTATCATTAATTTGCATTTGCAAACTTTATGAATATTTTAAAATTTGGTAGCTGTCGTTGATGCTTAATGTGTATAATAGTTATAGCAATAATATTTAAACAAATAATAAACTTTCATAACTGTGTGTAAATTATTATGAATTGTTATTCATCCTACTTCATTTTTCTTTTCAGAACATTTATGGCAAGTTGTGATAGATAGACATGATTTGGAATATGATCGACTGTTAATAGGTTCTTATAGAGTAGCTCTGTCTTCAAAATCATTGTTTTTAATAAATATGAATCCAATAAATGACAATGATTATTTTGAATTTCCAGTAAGTTGTGGTATTGAAATAATTCATGTAAAATTTTATTTATAATTTAAAGCATATTTCAATAAAATATATATCATCCAATTTTATTTTTAATTCTTTTAATTGATTTTTCTAATAAACTTTATTTCCCAAATTGTCAGCTTGTTTAAATTTATAATATTTATTTTTTATTAGCTGATGAGTATTCGCCGATGTGGGCATTCAAAAGACCATTTTTTTATTGAACTTGGTCGTTCTTCTGTCATTGGAGCTGGTGAAATTTATATGGCAACTGAAGATAACATCATAGCTAAAAACATGCATGAAACTGTTTTGAGGTATGTCTTTTCTTAAAATAATGTTTTGCCTGAAGAAGAAAAATGATCGAAAAAAAAACTGTCAAAATGATTTTGAAAAATTTTTATTTATTTAACTATTCCAATATCATGTAATATTTTCCCATATTACATAAAGGACATATTAATAAAAGTGATGTTTACCTAAAATTTATCAAATTTGTAAAGATTTTTATTTATAAGGATGAAAATTTTATGACAGGGAACATTATGAAAAAATATTTTTAAATAACAAATAGGTATTCTACTTGAGAATATTATTATTAAATAATCTTAAATTTAATTTGTATTTGGCATTTTACATCATTCTTATTTGATTTAGCTAAATCGTTTAAGTAAAAAAAAATTGTGTCTGAGCCATATTTTTTATTGTTGTTAAAAAAATATTGCATAATATTTATATATTTTCTCTTAAATGTTAAAACTTTATTTTAATTTATTAATATTTGATTTTTATCAATTAAAGTCTAATTGTTATTCATCTTTCTTAGTGCAATGAAGTCTTCCAAGATTCGAGAGGATGGTAATCCTTTTCCTCGACCACGCAGTGCCTCAACTAGTGAAAACTCCAACCCAGTTACCACTAAACGTCCAATTGGAATCGTAGCACCTCAAACAGTCTCATCATCTGTGAGCAGTTGTGGGCTTTCCAACAGTAGAGAACGCTGTGATAGTTTACCAACTAGACCAAATACTATTACTGGAAACCCACATAATTATGTACATAGGTAGATAGATTTTTCTGAAGATATTTTTTATCAAATTGACTTGTGCAATTTAAAATACTTTCCATATATTTTTCTCATTACAATTAGTGATGCTAATTTAAATTTTTGTTTTTAAAAGTATCTCTTTGATCATCACTATCTTCTCTGAATTTATATTCATGTGATTTTGATGCATTAAATTATTAGTTTATATCCAAATATGGCATTAACACTTTACTCGTCAAATTTCTCAGTATGTCTTTTTCAGTTTTCTGCATTTATCATGCACTTATTTATTTATAATCTTAAACAAACTGATCATGAAATATTGTAATATATAAATAATTACACCCTTCATTTGATTTTTAAAATAATTTAATTTTTAATAAGAGTAATGTAGCTTATTGTGTAATATCATAAATTTATAAGTTAATTATTCTAATTAATCTTATCACTTCGACATTTATAAAAACTGATATTAAATTTAAAAAATAATAATATAGAAACAATTGCTATGCTATAGCTCTATTGGAATCATATGTAATTAACTCATCAGTTGATATTAAGCCAATAAATATATAGCATTATGCATATGAAAGTATAAACTGTGTTAAGAAAGTAAAGTCACCAGAAATAAAAGGTGAATATTTTGTCTCGTACATAGTTTGTCTATTTGCCATGAGTTACAAATTTGTAAATTATTTAATTAATTTAGGTTTTATTAAATCTTGATTATGAATTATATAAATTTATTTTCTAAAGCAACCAATCGATGAGCATAAATTTCAAAGTCAAGTTAAATCAAAGAGGGAATTCATTCATCAGATTCAAACTCGTCTTTTCTTATTACATCAAGTTTTTAGCTTTGCTTCATGTATCTCTTAATCTGTAAAAGAGATTCAGAGTATTTTACAGAATGCATGGCTTAGAGTAGTAGTAGTAGAGAAATCTACATTTGGCTTACAAGAAAAAAGAAAAGAATTCATTTTCCTTGAGAATTAATATGGAGTATTATTTCAATTTTTTATTATCATGAAGGAAATTAAGGAAACATCTATGCAATTATCCTAATAATTGCAAATATTTCTTTTAGTTCACCATATTTTTTTTTAATTGACTAAAAAAATAAAATTTAAACTTCAAACCTCCTATAATTGTGGTTCATGGCAGCACTTATATATCAATGCCTTGTTTGCACATGGTTATTATGTCAAATTCGAATGTACTGACTATTATGGATTATCCATAGTTACTATGGAAAACAGCAAAATGTTTGGATTAATTATAGACTACTGTGGATTTTTAAATTTTTCTATTTTGTGTAATTAAAAAATGTCCATTAATTTAACAAACAAATTTGCTTTTTTTTTTTTAATAATTAAGAAAGTAGATTATTCAGTATAAATACAAATATATTTTCACTATTGCATTTTTCGTTGTTTAAAAAAAACTGTTTGTCAGTGAGGCTTATATTTAAAATCGAATTGAATATAATAGACTGATTTGATATTGGTTTTATACGCTCTTTGTTATTAAATTTTATAAAAGTGCTTCATACTTTCAATGCTTATATTTTCATTTTAAAGCATGAATTACACAAAATTATATTTTTCCCTACATTAACTCTAATCTGCAATTAATAATTTTTGCCTAGGTATTGGTAGCACTATTTGTTAAAAAAAATTGCTGCATTTCTTGATACTATAAATTAAAATTTCTAATGTACATCTCTTGGTGTGAATTTTCGATTCAGTTTTCTTGGTTGTTCATTTAGTGATCTGTATCATTTATGCTTTCATCCTTCTTCTGTGAAAAACTATTGCTATTGAAAAGTCTTATTTCAAGTTTACATCTCTGAAAATTAAATGATGTACTGCATTTAAATCTGTAATATAATTAGATAATTAAAGTGAAAAATATTGAATATTTTGCATTCATTTTTCTATTTAGACAAGTTTCACTCAGTATATGACAAAGCATAGTATATGTAAAGTTTCAATGTTTGATAAAGCTAATTTTTGTGATTCAATAATTTGTTTCTTTTCATTTTTAGCGCATTTTCTTCACCTTACACTACAAGTGGAACCACATGCAGAAGGTTTAACTCCCGGCCACATTCAATGTACGAATGGCCATCATGTAATTCACCTTCTGTTAAGAACAATAAGTAAGATTTAATAATATTGGTTGGAAGGATGATTTATTGCAATAAAATGTAGTATACAAATTAATATGTAATTGGTTATTTAATATCCCTGTAAAATATTTACATATATTATGTAGATTTAATTATTAAACATTTTATTTTCTTCCTTTCTTAAACAGTAGAAAATATATTTAAATTTATAAGATCATGTTTATAAAATAGATGGCTTTTTATGGTTTTATTTTTTAGTTATTTTACTTATTAAATTGTATTTATTAATAAGTACTTTATTTTATTTACAGCTTCAGCCCAGGCTCACTCTCCAACAGCACTGCTTATAGCAGTAGTACAGAAGAAGTTGATAAAATAAAGCACCAACCAATGAGGTAAATGTAAATTTTCCAAATTTTAAAATTAGTTAATATTATTTTTTAATAATTATTTTTTTTTCATTACATATTTTATAATAAAAAAGTATTTGTTTTCCAGTCATTATTCTTATCCATTATCAAGTGATGGAAAGTTATCTTCAGACCGCCCTATTACTGAAGTACCTGATGAATATTTGAAGATGTCTCTTAATGAAGGTACTACATTCATTTTTTTTTTTTTTACATCTCTTTAAGGATATGTAAAATTAAAAAATATTTAGTATATGTATTGCAAATGTATAAATTATTCATTCAATTACTTAAGTAATGTCATCTTCAGAAATTAATTTTAAAATTTTGTATTCAATTGTTTTGTCTTATTAGGGAAGAAAAGTGCAGATAAAAGTACTGCTAGAAAATCTGCAGATGTAGTTTTGAAAAAAAATGATTATATAGATATGCAAGCTTCATCACTTCCTAAATCAGGTTAGCTCTTGATATTTGTTTTCTCTCCTATTTTTGTAATGTGTAGATTGAAATTTTATAAATGCTTATATCTAAAATTTGTATTTTTGGTGTTATGGACTAACATATATATCATGCCCTTAATAATGATGGTTTGTTTATTGAAGTAAACAAGAAAAAAAAACTTAACACAATTATGCATCTTTACAATTTTAATTTACAGCTACATAAAAAATAAAAAAAAGCAAAAGTGACAAACAAAAGATAATACAAAGAGTGCCATCAGCGTTATTTCTATCAAATCTACTGGATGAAGTCTTGATTTTGTTTTAATGGAGTAATTTATTTTCTCTTTAACATCTATTACAACTATTAAATTCAATAATTTAAAAGGCGTACAACTCAACATTTTTTCTTATTAAAAAGAAGATAAAAATGCAGAATTTAAAAATCCCTCATCATTGTCTGTCTATACATTCTATATAGACAATTCATCTGTAGTCATGAAAAGTGTACCAAAATTAATATGTAAATTTTACTATTGTTGTTTGTGAAAGTGATATGCATTTGATGACTATATTTCTTTTCATTCGGAAATGACAATTAACTCCTAATCGGTAAATATTTTCAAAACTGAATAAATTAGAATTCATAAATTACTAAAATATGCTTATAAATAAGAGAATCTTTGGAAAAGTTTCATGTGGAAACCAGAAATAAAAGAGGTTATCTTATTCAATATACAAGGTTAATATGTTTGCAAAATAAAAATCACTTTTGTGTAAATAAAATTTTCTGTATGCATAAAATTAAAATGGATTTATTATTTAAAAAATAAATTTTTCCTATTTTTACCTGACAAGGTGTTTTGCTAATTATTAATTTAACTAAATTGTCTGGAAATTTTGCAGATTCTGTTAAAAAACATGGTAACTATATAACAGTTCCAAGTGGCAATAATACATTAGGGCAAAATAAAGATGGTTACTTAGATATGTCTCCTTCTAATTCATTTTCAAAAGGTGGGTACATTTCATGTTGTTCTTCTATCATTTGAATTTAATTTTCCATGTTGATAACATTTTGATGAACAAATAGAACATTCTTCACTAAATTAATAGCATTGTGTTTTTTTTCCCGATGTTAGTGGAGTGTAAAGGCTTTGAAAGGAAAAATATGATAATTTAGTATGTAAAAATAATGCAGTATTCATTCCTTATATCATGCATCCAAATGTCTCGCATGCTTATTTTAGCTAAGGGAAATTAATCCAACTTACATTTATATTAATCTTTCTCTTTGACTTATGCACTATATACTCTTTGAGCATGCACTATAACTTATTTACAAACTTCATTCCATATAATATTTTTATACGCTTTATTTTTATTATCTCATTTTGGTTTTGAAGCATATCTTGATAATGCAATTTATATTAAATAAAATACATAAATGGTATGTATTTCTTTTAAAATTATCAAATAAAATTAAGAATAGAAGATTGTATGTTTTTCATTACATTTGATATCAAATAAAAATATTCATATATCAGAAAAGTATATTCTAATTTTATAACTTATTTAATTATATATTAAAAGAAATAGATCAGGACTTGCATAATGACGTACATCAGGCTATTTACAACAGACATAATTTTGGGCTTTTTAAAATTGTATTTAGTGTTAGAAACAAAATTTATTTACTGCAAAATGGCTGTATAATTTTAATATTAATTAATAGATAATGAATTGCTAGATCACTTTATTTGACAATTTATCAAATTACATTTAGTACTCATAATTTAATTTAAATATATTTTTTTAAAAACCTGCATTATTTAAAGTACTAAATGAAATTGTATAAAATATAGTCAACATGTTAATTTAAAATACTGTTATTAGTATTTAAAATTAATTGGTATCAAATACAAATTTTTATTTCTGAATAAAATTTTTTGTATGTATTGTATATGGTATATGAATTTAAAAAATGTGCTTTAATCTTTATATAGCTATGTGTCTTTAATAATGATTGCATTTAACTTTCAGATAACAGTTTTAATTTTATAACAGATGGTGATGCAAAGCCATATGAATTGGATAAGGTAAAATTTAAATTGTATTTTTATTTTTGTTTTTAATCAAATAAATACTATTCTAAAATTTTATTTCCTTATGCTATATTATAAGTTTATTTATAAAAATATCATTATATTTGCATATTTATCAACCCTAAATGTATAAATTAAAATGCATTTTATACACAAAGATATTTTTGAGATTTATTTTTATTTATTCTCTTGTAGGTGCTATCTCTAGTGAAAATGGACGAAAATGCTCAAAATATTAAAGAAGTATGCATTTTTTTTTTTTAATTTAGATATGTTTATATTTTTTTCTTTTTAATTTTATGGTTGCCTTTAATATTAAAAAATTTTTAATCGTAATCTCATTTAAAAAAATTAATTATATACAAAATAATTTAAAATATTCATTGTTGTTGTTGTTCTAATGCAGCTGGCAATACAGAGACAGTTAATCTTTATGCCATAAGCAAGGTCTCCACCGCTGTTACTCATTTAGCTCTACCCAGGAGGCACATGTAGCTTCAAAATATGCTATGGACACAAGTAACACTACCCACACAACGCTCTACGATCATATTAGTCTGAGACCAACAGTTTAAAGTGTATTCCGAACCACTACAAATATCCATGACACCGCTGGGACTGGGAATCAAACTCAAAACATTCATAGTAATGATCACAAAAAAAAAAAAAAAAAAAAAATCAAGCCCTTCTAATATTTGCTATTTTTTAAATATTATTATTTGATTAAGTAATTATAGGATTTTATGATAGAAAAATAAGCCATTTTCACTATAAAACAGATATTACTTTCCACATTTTTTTATCCAGAATAATTAGCAATGCATTTTTAAAGAATACACAATGCATTTTAGAACATTTTTTAAACTATACCTATTTTATATAACTGTAGCATTAGTTTTATTTTTAAAAATATTTTAATTTTCATAATTTTGGATCTCAGTTTCATGGGATTTTATTATTTTTTTTTCAGAAATATATTAACTCCTGCTTTTCTTTTAAATAAAAGCATCATTATCATTACCACTTTTTGGCTATTAAATTTATTTTTAAGAAATATTAATACTTTCCAGTTGTTTATTTATTATTGTTTTTGAGCAAATATCTCTTGATGAAGTAGCAGATTTGAAATTACAAATTGTTGAAACGTAGATGAGTCACCAATTTTTAAAGCATGTGTCATAAAAGTTGTCAATGATTTGACTAGATGAAATGAACCCAATTAATTTTTTTGAGATTTAGTTGGGTAAAGCAATTGGCTTGGGAAAAAAATGGTAAATGTTGGATCTTCTGATTGGATTTAATTTATTCATATATTTATAATTTTAAAAATTACATTTTTATAGTTATTATTTTAACAATTTGAATGTGATGTTATTTTCAAATCTTTTTATGTATAGTGTGCTGTGAAATGTAAACCAACTGTGATGATAAAAGAAAAGGATGCTGATCCCATTACATTAAGAACTTTTGAGAATACAAATAGTAATAAATTGCTTGTTTTTAAAGAGGATCAAATAAGCCCAAACAATAAAGCAAGAATTGTTGATACAAAACCTCCTTTACCAGAAAGAACCTATCGTAAAAATGAACAAAAAAGTAATATTTGTCCCCCTTTGCCTATGCGAAAACCTGGAAATATAAACCAAAATATTAAGCAAAATTGTTATCATTTGCAGAATTCAAATGTTTTAGGTGAACAAAGTAAACAAGATTTACCAGAAAACATGCAAACTGAAAATTGCGATGAAGACCAAGATGTTTTCTACAATAGTATTCCTTGTCAAAATAAACCTGATATAATTGCATCTCCAGATCAAAATACAAACTTTAGTTGTCTTTGTTCAAATGACGAAAGTTATAGTCATTCATTACCTTGTACACAAATTTGTTCTGCAAATTATGTTTCTAGTAATATGAAGCAAGCTACATCTTCAGAAAATGAACAAAAAGAAGCTAATAGTAATTATATTGAAAACAATGCTGAATTTTCTAAATCTAAAAATATTTGTGATAATTCTGAAGTGCAGACACATGATTTAAAAAATGCAGTTTTTTCTCAGTCAGCTTCAAATTCTCTGGTAAATGACTTGAGCTATATTCTTCCATCAACAAGAACAAAAAGTTTTCATCATTCTGAAGATGATTATGTAAATATAGAAATAAAAAAAAGCAGTACTGCTTCAAATCATATTGCAGCTAGCCATTATGTATCTAAACAAAGTCCCTTGTTGGTACCTAACTGCTCGGATTCAAATGACCCCAGCTACAGCAATATCCAGTTTGGAAAACCTATTTGTCCTACACCAAAACCAGTTCCTGCTTCTATTGAAGCAGTTTTCAGTGCTATTAGCAGCTCATTAAAAGCAGATCGAAACTTTATGTTCTCATGCAGTTCTGCTACTGATGGTGCTGTAGGACAAAAAGTATTACGATCTCCTACTGGCACATTGAATTCAGGCTCTGATTTATTGAAATGTTCCATTTTGGCTCCTAGATTCAGAAACATTCCAAACACTCTCCCAACGTTCCGTAAGCAGATGTCAGCACCAGCTGCACCATTATCTTTGAGACCTGAACTACCTTCACCTGGTAGGAAAAGTTCTTGTCCTGTTACAGGATCAGCAAGTATGGTAAGATCCTCTGCACCTGGAACATCTATAAGTCCCATGCGAGCCATTCATCTTCAATCTCATGGAGTACCAAATGTTCATCTTCGAGTATCCACTTCAAGGTCACCAGACCACAGCAGCGTATCCAGTATCTCGTCTGCTAGTGATGAAATAAGCTCAACTCATAGTAGTCCCAAAACATCAACAGCATCCCAAAACTTTAATCGTCAAAAGCCTTCTGAAAGTCAGTATGAAAATGTAGTTATTCCACAGAGGTCATCAACAAGCTCAAGACCTCCCTCTACAAGTAGTGAAGAAAAAGAACTTAATTATGCATTGTTAGATTTGCCTTCTTCGATGAATGATGAAGTACCACGCTCCCCTCTTGTACAGAAATCTCCAGTTCCTGATGATGAAATAACTTTAACTTATGCAGAAATAGATTTCACTAAATCTGAAGGATTGAAAAATATTACTGGGATTGTAAGGGATGGTCGCTTATAATGCAATGTTTTAATCTAGTCAGAACAGTTTATAACTGTTATTTCTGAAGTGTGATTTATTCATACTTTGGCATATTTTTGTTTTGCAGTTATCTATGTTGGGTGTTTTTTATAATTCTTTGTTAATGTTTACAAAATTTTAGTATATTTCTTAAAGCCAGTATATTTTATTTGTCTTTTGTGTCACGACCCTATAACGGAGCTTCATTTGAGATTAGTTAGGTTGTTCATTTAACTTAGCATAAATGTTGTCCCCATCTATCAAATTTCAATCCATATAAAGTTATGAATTTGAGAATAAATTAAATTTATATTTGTAATTAAAATGATTCCAACTTTAAAATGATAAAAAAAAAAAAAAGATAGTTGTGTTATCTTCAGTTAAAATAATTTATTTCTAAAATACATAGACCTTAAAATGATTACTTTTCATTTTCCTTAACAGTGTTAAGATATCTGAAATGCTAGGAAAATTTATAAATACCTGCAATTATTTGGATTATTTTTGATCAAATTCATTGCATTTATTATTAGCATTTAAAGGTCTCATAACAATATGAAATATATTTAAAATTAAAAGATTGAATTACTTCTACATTTATCTTTTTTTATTCTTGATTATTATTTTTTTTTTTTTTTTTTTTTTTTTTTTATATATATATATAACTTACAGAGGGCATATTATCATGTGCAGAAAAATTACAAAATGTAGTTTGTGTTTGAAATTGTGTATGGATATTATATATATATTTTTTTATTTACTTTAGGATGGTCCTCATTAGTTAAAAATTTGACACTTTTTATTCAAACTACATATAGGTAAATTATAATTTTTTCATATTTCTTTCCATCAAATTTTCATCTTTAATATATTAGATCTATTCTTAGTGTACATAAATCTTGCTTAGAGAAAATCAGTGCCTTTAAACTAGAAGTTATTTATTAATGTTCATGTTGTGTAGGAGAAAATTGGAAAATTGATTTGTATTCTAAATGCAACAGCACATTTTATAGATACTTTACATTATTTAAATAATTTGACTACAAGATTTTGTTACAAAGAAAATTTATGATAACTTAAATATTTTAGCTATTCATCCGATTTTCTAACGTAAAAAAAAAAAATATGTGTTCAAGTAATAAATACTTTTGCATTTATATCTGATAAAAATTTAATTCTAGGCATTGCTATTTTTTCCTAATGCATTAATGAACACATTTACAACTATGCAGTAAATCTTTCAGGTGTCTTATATTATTATTATTTTTTTTTTCTGTATGTTTATAATAAAATTTCCTTGAAGGTTGACTCAGGATCTAAATACACAGTTTAAGTGTAATGTAGTATATATAAGTACAAGATTACTTCCAAAGTGAAATGAATGCAATGTTATCATGAAACCTGACTTAGATTCTACAGAAAATATTTGTAAGTTTAAATATCTTATGGATGAAAGTTGCAATAAATAGAAGTTGAGAAACGATAAGTTTCTTTGAAAATGCCTAATAACTCAGCAATAAGCATTTCTAATTTTAAGTATTCATTGCAAAGAGAAGGTATATTTTATATTACTTAATTTCCTTACAGTGTTTATTTATGAGTAAATTTATTAAAATTTCATATTTTAATTTTTCTATAGATAATAGTTTAACTTTTGCAAGAGAAAATATATTTTAATTATGAAGCAAGAATATTTATTTTCCATTTTAAAAAGCACACACAAATATTTAGAGATATCACAGGAATTCATTTATTTAGTTTTGTACCCAAATAAGATTTCTTTAACATGTAAAAATTTAACCACATTCATAGTACATGAACAATTTAATTTGGGTTAAACACATATATATAATAGCAAGATTAAGCTTATATTTAGGATGTGACTTATTTTAATGGGTTTTATAGGTATGTATAATTTTTGATATTTTGTATTGGTAGATTAAATAAAATTGATATTTTATCTCAACATTTACAAATTCAAGATTTACTTTTGTGTGAAATTGAATATATCTTCATCATTACTTTTTTTTTTTTTTTTTAATGACATGTTGTGTGCATACCAACAATGTATGAAGCTTAATTATGTGATTTAAAATATAAAATTATGTATACTAGATATCTACTCATAGTATTATTAGTGCAAACTGCGCTAAACTCACTTCTAGTGCCAATATTTTCTGAATTGCCTTAAAACTTAGTGCTACCTATTTTAGGTACATGCAGAAAATGTGTGAAATGTTTGTCCTAATTAGAATAAATGTATTAATTACAAGAGAGATTTACTGTAAAAGATTGTTTCAAGCAAAATGTTGTCTTTTAATATTACGTTTTCAATCACTGGTAGAATTTTTTTTTAAATATTAGTGGTGTATGAAATTTGTTATTCATTAAATTTGTGTTAATAAAAATTATAAAATTGGTTTTGAGATATTTTATATTTATCACAAATAATTTTGTTCAGTTAATAACCTTTGAAATGTATTCTTTTATTAACAGAAACTAATTAGCATTTTAGGTTAATTATTTATACATACAAATTTCAGAAAAGGACTTAAGTTAATATAAAGATTCATAGGCTCGAAAAGAAATATTCGAAATTCATGGTCTATAAAAAAAGAATACTTTTGAAAAGAAGTCTTGAGATTTAATAATTTTTGTTTCTTAAATAGTTTACTTGATAATTTCAAACATTAATTAATCTTTTCATTTTTCTCATAGTGATGTACAAGCTCTTTTTTCAAATAGACATGATGTATGAATTCAAATGGCATCATGTAATATAATTTGAAACTTACCCAAATTACTTGAACATAATTTTTTTCTAATTTGGTTCGATATATTATGTTCCTCATACATAAACTATTTTTAAAGAATTTCCTCTATGATGTGTATTTCTTTAATGAATTTGTCTTTAATATCATAAACCATAGTTCATCAAAAAGTCATTATATACAGCTGCCAAATTTCACACTTGTTACTAAAATTCCAACATTTCTGGATTAGCTTAACAAAAAATAACAGTTAATAATCACAGATTCATTAGTTCACAACAGAAGATGATGTCATCATATTTAAACCACAGGTTCCATCACCACGATAAACTCGATAATAGCCCTAAAATATAGCATATTTTAATTTAAAGCAAACACAGAATAATACACAAGAGATATTGTTTCTAGAAAGAATAAAATGTCTCACAAACCTGTTCACCCCAGGAAGGACCCCAACTATTTTTGATGATCCAGAATGGCAAAGTTTTCTTGAAGATAGGATATGCTACAGAATAAAAATGAAATTACAAAATGTCTTTTAGAAGAAAATTTTATAATTTAAAGGCAAACTTGGATGTGAAAAAAATTCTTTAGTTTAGTTTAATAAAAAAAAAATCAGTAAAATAAATAATGAGTGGGTTTATCATTAATGTCATCCTCCCATGATAGTGAAATATTTTCATTCCAGATTTATATTATGAGTTACAGACAAAATTTTAAACATTTCCTTGCATTTCATTTTTCGTAAGTGTTTTTGATTATTACTGATTTGCTACTACATTTTTGCATTTTAAAATGTTCCAAAAGATGTCTATAATCATCATCTAACTAACAAATGAATAAACAAGGTTAAGAACTCCATTTTCTCTTTTTTTTTTTTAAATTCTACTAAACAAATTTTTAAATGTCAATCATAAACATATTAGAATATTAATCTGCTGCCCATAATAAATAATTTTTGAATCAAAAAAATATACAGGTATTTGAAATAATACTATTACTTAAAAATAAATAATACATTTATTTCATTAGAAATGATAAGAACTTACTGTGTACACCATATCCAACAATTAAAACTCCGTGGTCTAAATTACCAGGATCACATAGGAATTTCCATGGATGAGAGATGCCACCATAGTAAAACTACATTAATGAAAAATGCATTTTCATAATTAATAAAATATTTAGCATAATTTATGCACAGTGAAAAAATCTAAATACCAACAAAATTTTGCTAGGGTTGAATTTTTGTCTATCATTTTATTATTTTTATCTGGTGTGTAGCTAAAATTTATAGAAAAATCTTTATTAGATATTTTTCAATTAAATAAAACCTTATTAGTTTAATGACTGGTGGCAATAAAAAGATAACTGGTAGCACAATAAGAATAATTATTGTAAAAATATAAATTAATAACTGTGTCATCATTACCTATGATATTGTAAAAAAGTAGAAATGTTCACTGTTTTGACTATTTTTTATTACTTAATTTACTTTAATAAATAAATTTTTATAAAATATGCTAGAGAAGGAAAGACGAGGAAAAATATGAGAATTTCCAGATAATAACATTTGATTTTTTAAATAAAGGAATCTTTCTTAGGGCCTCAAAATCTTTAATTTCGCACTGATTTTTTTTCCTAATAAAAACTTACTAAAATTATAAAATATTTTATTTTCTGTAGCACAGAAACATATTTGTTAAAAGTTATATATTTAAACTTACTTGCATAGCATTAGCATTGATACCAATAGCAATAGGTCCATTTTTCACTAGCCATTGTTGCATTTCTGAAATAATAAAATATTTTTAAAAAAACCTATTAAGTATATAAAACTAAAATATTTATAATATTTTCTAATATAAATGTATCCAATTTAAAAAAAAATACCTTTGTATAAAAACAAAAATCTTAACTATTTACTTTTCATAGCCCATTTTAAATGTAGAATGTTATTATAAAAATCAAAATAATGAAATTTTTTGCTACAAACCAAATACCTGTTTCATTAGTTGAAATAGTTAAAGAACTATTAATATACACTTTAACTTTTGATTTTGCAAATGTGCACTTGTCGTTTTTACCATCATATGGATATGCAGATTCTGTCTCAAGTCCACCTAAGATGTAAAAAAAAAAAAGTTTAAATGCAAATTAATCATTAACATAAAAAGTATTTCTCACAAAAATTTTTTTACATAAATTTGATTAGTTTTTAAAAAGAATGCTATATAATTCTTCATTTTTAAAATGCAAAAACAAATTGCAATTTCTTCTTATTTTTTTTTTTTTTTTAGAAATAAAATAATAGAATTCAAGGAAAATTTTATTGTATGTTTTAATTACACATAACAATAATTAATATCAATTATTCATTAAATAATATATTTAAAAAACAATGTTTATGAAATAACTTACCAAGTCTTATTATTTCTTTGTATGCATTTGTCTGCAAGCCACCATTGCAACCTTGATCCAACTTATCACAATCAACAAGCTCTTTAAGGGAGAAAAAAACATATTTTTAAGAAACAATTTTTACAAACACCAGAATTTTCTGCCTAATTTAAAAACCTGAAATTCACAGAATTATAGGCAAGCTGCATATAATATGTGAAAATATTTCTTTTTCCAGAAGTTTAATAAAAGTCATTGCTTAAAAATGTTTTGCCAAAAATAAAACTGACAGAATTTTGTCAGTTGAATTCAGCACAAAAAAAATTAAACTTGTAAATATAAAGAAACATGATAAATTTAGAGAATGGCAGAGAGCAAGACTTATAAAAGTAGATAACAGTTAACAGGCATTATGCATATATGTGTATGTTAATGGATAAAGACGTGGAATGAAGTTATAGATGCTTTACCTGTGATATTGATTTGTAATATGAAAATTACAGATTACTAGATAAATATCTTCTCTTTAGTTTTCATCATGACTCTTAAATACAAATCTTTATTCCAGTCTTCACATAATTTATAACATATAGTTTTTATATAATTTTGACATCCAAAATGTTAAAACTAAAAACCATTTTATTAATTTTTTATGGAAAAATAATACCTTGATTGGTATTCATACCAAAGAAAAGGTGTAAAACATGTTTACATTTTTTTTAATTGAAAATTATGCAAATTACTAGCAGAATTTATAATACATTACTTACAAAAAAACAATATTAATATACAAAAAAAAAATTACATTCATATTTACATAAATAATTTTGAATTCTCTATAACTATATTTCTTATCCATTTTGAAATTTTTTTGCATTGGCTTACAGATTATTTAGAATAATTTTATAATTCAGAAATTTAAAAATCCAAACAAAACCACAACATAAAAAATAAATTGAATAGACAAATTTTAAAAATTCCCTCACTAAAAACAGCTTTTATACATTCCTATTAAATTTATGAATGTTTCAAAAATCACCAATGTTAAGGTTAGGAAAGGAACATTTCTTATATATTATCCTTATTATTGTATGAAATATGTAAATAAATAAGGAAACCAAGAAATTGTGCTTTGTGTATTACTATCATTATTGGTAAATAAACCATTCATTAATATTCTTGATTTGTTAGCTTACTTCTAAAACTTTATTTATATCATTTAATATTTTATCGATATTATTATTTTTTATTGATATATTTTCATATAATTTATAATATATGATATGCAAATGTATTAAATAATTTATTTATTATTAATCAAATATAATTATTAATATATCAAAATAACTTTTTGTAATACCTTGCTCTGAAAGTGAAACTAATCCTTTTCCTTTCAAAGCCCATTGGCCTTCAATATTTCCTGTAGTAGAAAATGCCCAACATGATCCACATTGTCCTTGATCTTTAACTTCAGTGACAATTTTCTTGTCTCTCCAGTCAAAAGAATCTGGCAGAGGGGCATTGGGAATTACAGCTTTTGGAAGAATATCATTTGATTCCATCAAGTCAGGTCTTAAGCCAAGAGCTTTCTTCTTGAACTCTTCCTCTAAAAAATGCATTTTTATGGATAAAATATATATATATATATGTAGAGCAACAATCTGCTTATTGACAAATTTATTTTAAACTCTCTAGAAGGTCATGTGTACGTAACTATTTTAGATTGAAATATACTAGTGTTGTTTAATTTAGCTATAATACTAGTGTATTTAACTTGTAGCTATAATTTATTAATGTGAAATTCAATTACAATATGTATAATATAAATTGCAATAAAAATACTTTCTTTCTTAATTCAGTTTCATCTAAATGTAATGATATGGAATTTGTAAATATTTTGCATTAAGTTTTATTTTATAAGGATGAAAAAGTAATTTGAGCACTAAACCGAATTCAAATTTTTAAAAATTAAAATCATGTTGTTTTCAAATGATATAGTTTATAATATAAATGTTATAAAATTATTTCAAATTAAAAAATTATGTAATTATTTATTTCATTAACTTATAAATAAAATTTTATTTTATAAATTTACAATTTTTACCTTATGAAATAATATTTAATGATGTTCAAAATAATATTTAAGATGTTTTCATAGCCCTTATTATAAATATATAAATAGACTCTCTGAAATTAAGAAAAAAGACATCAATAAAATTCATTCCTTCATTTATTTATAGAGAAATGCTACAAAAATAAATATGTCATAAAAGGCAATAAAATAATTAGGCTGCACCTGTCCAATCAGCAAATTTAGTAGTTCCATATCTTGCAGTTCCCCGCTCATGGTCATTCAGGAATTTTATCTTCTGTAAATTTTGCTGGAAGACTTTAAATCTCATCTGTTTTTCTAGGAAAAAAAATTAGAAAAATAAATGATGAATTCATTTTTACATTCTAATAACAGATAAAAAAATTCCAAAAGAAGTTTTCTAAAGTTAAATGTCATAGAAGTAAGGATGAAAATTAATTAGAGAAATGAATAAATATATAACTACCTTCATCATCTTTATATTCTTTACCATGTCTTGCAACAAAATCATCAAAAAGTAATTTCTCAGCATGCAACTGGTGAGCATTTTGAGGAGCAGACTTAAAAATAAATTGCAAATAATAATGAATACTTATGCAAATAAACATAATAATAAAACACATTATACAGCAGTTACTTTTTAAGGTAACATTTTATTGAATATAAAATTAAATTTTATTTCAAAGAATAAGTAATCCAAAATAAATAGATAAAAGTTTATTTATTAAATAACAATTAGCATAAAATGTGTTAAAGGAATGCAAAAAAAAAAAAAAAGTAATATAGAACAAATCTACAAAACTAAATAAATGAATGAAAGAATTAATTTTTATAAAAATATGATTTTGAAAAATTATGAACTCAAATTAATTTTTATACTTACACGGGCTTCTGGATCAGCGTGGCAATCAAATTTTGTAAGTTTGTGTTCACCTTTCAAGTTACGATAGATTACCAAATCGCATATTTTAAGAGGACCCTAGAAAGATTACAAAAAATTGAAATGAAAATGGATTATTTAATATATAAAAAAATAACTATATAAAAAAAAAGTTTCAGATACTGAATAATGTAATAAATATAGATAAAAACAAAAAGTAACTACAAATTTATATTTAAGAATATGAAATAATAATTAAAATTAAGTTCACAAATCTTTATTCCCCCATCAAAGTAAAATATTATAGTAATATCTCATATTTTTAGTACTAAAGTTAGCAATAATAATATAATATCTTATGTTATGAAATATATCTGTATCTTATAAACTAAAATATTAATATAATATCTTATATTTCCAGTATTAATACTGAATACTTTATTTTAATTAAAGTATTGAGTATTTTAGATAAATAAAATAAATGGAATAAAAAATAACAATAAAAAAATATATGATTAATTTAAAAATCATTTAATTGGCATTTTGAAATATTTTTAAAATATTAATATCTAATATTCAAGTACAGATGAAACAAGTAAATTTAAAAAACTCTAGCATAAATCTCATAAAAATAACAATTACTAAAATTTTAAAATATTTGATAGTAAGGAAAAACTTAGTTATCTTAATAATATTACAATAAAACAAATTGCTAAATTTTGTAAGACTAGCTATAAATAAAACTTGTAAAATTATTATTATTTTTTTCCCCCTATTTCAAAGATGTAAAAGTTGTACTTATATTTCTTCTATAAGAAACAAGCTAGTCAGATAATAAACAATTAAATAACAATAAATTATAATTATTCAAAGAGATATTTTTATTTCTAGCCCAGATGTTAAACTGACCTCAAGTAAATCACAAGTAGCAACATCTTCAAACTTTACTTGTGATTTTTTACATTTTGTATAACCAACACTCAATTTGACTCTATAATTAAGTCCAGCAACCACCTGAAAAAAAAATATTAATATATAAGACATTATAAAACATCATTTTCTCATTAACAAAATAGCATACTGCATTCATTAATTGAAAAACATATAATTTTCATACATGTATTCTCAAATTTTAATATACCTAAATTTATAGAAATAGTAAGTTTCTTAAAAATAATTGAAATGTTCTTCTCAATTAATAAATATCATGCAGGTAAAATTTATGTTTTTAATAAAGTATTAAATATTTACGAAATTAAATTATTTATAAAAAATTATAAAGTATTTGTTTTATATTATTAATATGACAGCAAAATTATTGCTCCTAAAAAAATCTAACAAATTACTAAATTAAATTATTTACATCATTAACAGACTGGAAAGGTATCTAAAACTATAAAGTATTTTGTTTTAGATTAAAAATCGTAATTATTTCAAAAATATATAAATTTTTATAAGCTAATTTAAAATATATGATGTAGAAATTTTACAATTCAAATTAAATCAATTGAAGAAAAATACTTGGGAAAATAGTTATATTTTTATGCAAAAAAGGAATCAATAACTTAATTTAATTAAGTCCAGTTAATTAAGAACTAATAATGTACATTTTAAAAAACTCTTTGTGATACATTAATGATATAATATTAATTTTTTAACAACCCTTTATGATACACGGTTTTTAAAAAATACATTTTTTTGAAATACTTTTTAAAAAATGAGTGATTTAACAAAAAAAATAGCTTTTCAATTCTTAAAATAATACATAAGGAATAAAGTTATATATTTTAAAAGAGTAAAATAACAGAATATGTTAATTATAATAATTAAAAAATTATAATCTATAGCAAAATTTTTATGTACCTGTCTTTCAGCCTCATGAATTTCAATGAGTTTTGAATGGTAAAGGGAGTTGGATCGCTGTGATAACAATCTTACACCACTTTGGACAGCTTTTTGAACACCTGGATCATCTACAGATACTTTTTGCCACTGCCCAGTGGCTAATACCAAAGGTATCACAAACAACAAACTTAAACGCAACATACTTACGCCGTTGTTAGTAAATAAATATATGTCACGATTTCTTATATATAAACAATAAAATGACGTAATAGAGTCATTGTATTCAATAAATAGATTGCCGCGCCATCTGTAGGAGAATTAATGAATTGTAAGGCAAGGGTTGAAAATGATAAGAAAAGGCCGATTCAGTTTTATTTATCACATGCTTAAATATTGAAGTATACTCTTAGAAGCACACAATTAATGTACAAAGTTCGATAAAGATTCAATGGAAAATAATAGCAACGAAAGATAAACACCCTTGTGGTTGTTTGTTAAACAATTAAACAGCAGATATTTATCAAAAATCACTTCATAGAATTGATTATAATATGTACTTAATAATTTTTTTTAACCTTTTAATCTATGAAAAACCTATATAAAACTATTTGATTAATTCACTTTAAAAAATTATACCAATAAATTATTAGAATTCATTTGAAGTTTGTAAAATAATTTATAATACTAATTGCAAAATATTATGTTTATTTAAAATGTTTTAACTATATATGTCTAATAATTATTTAAAAGCATCATCGTGAATTTTTTTTATAAAAGTACTACAATATGTCTTAAAAAGTACTAAGATATATTAAAAAGTACTAAGATATGTCTCAAAGAATTTTCAATTTATATTACACATCGAATAAATTTATATGTAAGTAGTGCTCGAAAAATATAAATTTTACAAATAAGTAAATTTTGTAAAAACAGTTCAAATTGCAAATAAACAATACATTTTTTCTTGAGGTACAATATATCACAATGATAAAAATATGCTTTTAAACAACAACAAAAAAAAAATCGGGGATTTTTAAAAATTCGTTTTGATCATCTACAAAGTCTTTTGTTTTTTAAATATTATAAGTGCAGAAAATAAAAAATATTTTAAAGGATTTTTTTTTTCAACAAAGAATATATTGTTGTAGTTATTATTCTCTTCCAATAATGTTTGAAGAAAATCAAGAGGAATTATAAAAGGTCCATAAAATTGTCAATTTCCAAGAAATTCTGGTAAAAAGGTATGATTTTAACTCTCACAATGATGAAAAATTAATTAATTTCGTTGTATATGACAAGATATTAATATATAAACATAAATACTGTATAATAATTATTAGATTATGTATTAATTCATTATACACTATATTTACTATATATTAAAAAATGTTGGACGTTTACATTAAAATCATATGCATCAAATAAAATTCGGAAATAAATTATGATCATAGGAAAATTTATTCAATTACTCCAACTCATTTTACACCCTTCATTACTTTCTTGAATCATTATTTTAATTGATAATAATGATCTAATTGATAATCGATTCTGAGGCCTGGTGGTAGAGTGGCTAGCGCTCTAGCGCTCGGTATCACAAGTTTCGGGAGCAGGTTTCGGTGTCCCGGCGGAGCCATGGATATTTGTAGTGGTTTGGAATCCACTTTAAACCATATGTCCCGATCTAATGTGATCGTATCTCGTTGAGAGGGTAGTGTTATTCGCTCCCGTACCATGTATTCAAGCTAGACGTGCCTCCGGGTAGTGTTAAATGAGTAACAGCTGTACAACGCTTGCTTATGACATGAAGATAATTGTCTGTGCTGCCCGCTGCATTAAAAAAAAGTGAGGATGTTTCTCTTTGGGTCTAGAGTATGCTAACCTAGATCCACAGGACTCAAGCTAACCTTCTTCTTCATTGGTGCAATAGACCTACGGTAGGCCAAGGCCATCTGCTACTGGTAGATTTCGAGACAGGAGGCGTTTTCTTATTACGTGGTAGGGTTTTCAGCCCTCCCAACGACTGCAGTCCTGTTAGAAGACAGAAACCTACGGTTTAAAGTGGATTCCGAACCATTACAAACTTCCATGGCACTGCTATGACTCTAACCCCAAAACCTGTGGCAGTGAGCGCCAATCACTCGGCCATCAGGCCCCACTCTAGATATTAGCAGTGTGTGGTGAAATAATAGAGAGTTTTTGCATACCGTACGTTAGTTACCGTAGGACGTCCGTTAGCTTTTTCTACTAGCGCGCATGCTCATAGGAAACTGAGCATGAGCGCTAGCGAGAAAAAGCTAACGGACGTCCTACGGTAACTAACGTACGGTATGCAATAACTCTCTAATGTCTCCAGAGGAACTTTCAGGATTAACTAGCTTGCATTTGCATGTTATATTTGGGGGAAAAAATCTCACTCATTGGAGGTTTCTTTGTTACAATAATCTAATCATTCTTCTTCGCTGAAACTATAGTACAACAAAACAACCAGTTTTTTTTTTCCATGCGCGTAGATTTTTTTTTTTTCTTAGAAATTATATGTCAAATTTCACAAGGGTACCTTCCTTCTTTTTCCTACCCAATATTCAACACAGATACAAAATATGTATTTTCCCCCCCTCATAATTATCGATAGGCAGAAAAAGTTAACTTGAATAAAAAAAGAAACAGTTTGAAATAAAAGGAAAGAAATCTCAATAGCTTGAAATACACTCATGTCCATAAATTAAGGATAATGAAGTTCAGGCAAAGAAAGAGACAGAAGCAAAACAAATTTGACTTATTTGTAAAGTCTATTTATTAAACAAAAGGTAAAGAGCAAAAAAGATGCTATATGTTTGACATAATTAATAAAAATTGCGATTTTTACTCCCTGGAGCAAATTTCAAAAAAGAACCTATTTACAAAAAACAGTATAACATGGTTAGCATGATGGTTAATATGGAACATGTCTCCCGGACGATGCAATACAGGCCTTACAACGCCTAGGCATGCTGAGTATCAAATTATCAATCTGATCTTGGGGAATATTACACCACTCATCAAGTAATGTCCTTCGAAGTTCCGGTAGACAGGTGGGAGGGGGTTGACGGGCTGCAATTCGTCGGTCAAGCATATCCCACACATGCTCTATTGGATTCAAGTCCGGTGAGTATGCTGGACAATCCATACGGGTGATATCCTCCAATTGAAGGCATTCGTCTACAATGTTTGCACGGTGAGGACGGGCGTTGTCATCCATAAACAGAAATTTAGCACCCATGGCGCCCCGAAACAAACGTCCATGATGTTCCAGAATGACATCCAGATTGATGTGGCCTGTCATCGTTACACTCTGAACATGCAGGTCAGTTCTGGAACCAAGAATAATTCCTCCCCAAACGAGCCATCCTGCACCACCGTAACGGTGTCGTTCAATGGTGTTCTCTTGGTGTTAACGGGTACCTGGCGCTCCCCATGTGAAAGTCCGGCGAGAATCAGACTGCAAACTAAACCTGGACTCGTCGGAAAACATCACACAAGACCACTGTTGCGGTGTCCACAATGCATGCTCTCTACTCCAGGTTAATCGCAGGCGAACACATCTGACAGGCCAACGAGCATATAGACCAATGTGCCCTAAGCGTCTGTACACGGTCTGCCTTGAAACTGTCGTACCGGTAGCTGAAGAGAGCTGACGAGACAGGTCAGATGCTGTGCTCCGTCTGTTTCTTTTGGCAGTAACTGCTAAATACCGGTCCTCATTCGGCGTTGTAACTCGGGGGCGACCTGTGCTGTAACATCTACTCACATTACCATCATCTTTGGAATCGTTGCCAAAGCCTGGAGATGACACTCTGGGTGATTCCAAGTTCCTCGGCTACTTCCAGCTGGGTACGTCCACATTCCAGTCGTCCGATAATTCTACCACGTAAAAAATTATCCAAATGCTTCCTTTGTGCCATAACTATGCGGTTATTGCACTGAAAGGCTTTTAAAGAGCTTGTGAACAATTTTACTTCTTTGCCACCATTCCTTATATACCCCTCTCTTGCACTCTCGTCATTGTGACGTACTATCCGCGCCATCTGATGGTTTCCTGTAATTTGCCTATTCTTCTTCAAGATGTGTGTGATAATTCTACAGGTGAAATTTTTATTTTAGAGTTCAATTTCTGTGTGATTCTGAATTATCCTTAATTTATGGACATGAGTGTACTTTAGTTCATTATATCACATAAAACAGCCAGTAAAATTATAACCCCACCCATCCTCTGAAAAACAAATGCAATGCATGAACTCTGGTATTTTACAACAAACGCTCTCTCCTGTTAGATTTATTAGCAAATAGACATTATGGACTCACAGCGAGTCGCTTTTTTGGCATATTCTCCAGCAGTTACATAGATAAAAAATAGAAATTTTCTATTTCTATTATTTTTCTATTCTCCTTGTAATGTCCGGACCCCACAGATAGTGAACATTTACTACAAAACAGGATCTGTTCCATTTTATTTGAAAGTTCTATTCTATTTTGATTTTATGTGTATCATTTGAAAGTTCTCTGTAAAATTGAATGGATTTGCATTGAATATTTTTCGATATAGTCTCCAGCAGCATCTGCATAAAAGAGGAATCTTCAAAAGCTCCGATTATTATGTTCACTACTGGCCATTATCTCTGACTATTCTACTCCAACCCTACTGCAGGGCAGGATCTGTTTCCACTGTATTTGAAAGTTCTATTCCACTTTGATCTATTCTGATTTATTTGGAAATAAAAGCACATAATTAGAAGTCCTTAATTAATTTTCCTAAGTTTTATACTTTTCTCGGTATTAGTACTTTTTTTGTGTTGTTATTTTCTAAGAAATAAAATACACAGTTTTTGCTGAGTGGTAAATTAAAAAGTAACTATATATATATATATGTATAAATGTTTTCTTGATCTTCTTAGTATACCTGGTAAACAAAAATAATAATTTATTTGAAAATTACATTATCGGTTGAAAACTTGCTTAACACCAAATTTACTAGTAGGTCAAATGTATTTTAGAAAATAAATATCCACAATTGTTAATCTAGAGGTAATGATGTGTCTTTTCTCAGCAGGGAAAGTTCATTGATTTCAATTTTTGATATGATATTAAAATACAAATTGCAAAAGTTGCCTTGTTGGAATTTTTTTACAACACATATTAGCAAGCGACTTTAAGAAAAAGCATTGAATATTTTGATTTTCTGCAAAAATGGATTTTTTGCATTGATTGCATGATTTCAAAATATCATTCAAGACTAAACGTTTCTAAAAAAAATATATATATATATTTTTTTTTAATCTAAAATCTAATAGCAGAGCATATTTTCATTCAAAATAAGATTCATTTATGAAATATTAAAAAAAGTTTTAACAGGAATAATTATTATTTTATTTCCACAAATATATTGATCAAAAAGTGTTTTAAATTACTTTTTTTATGTTTGATACTAGATATAGATATAATTGTGGGATCTTGGGTAATGAGAAGGCGGATTCTCTTGCCAAAAAAGGAACAACCATCACCCAAACCTTTTGTAAAGACATCTCTTTTCACTCGATGAAACTGATGATCCGTGACTTTTTTCGGAACACTCTATCTGATAATCTAGTACTTAAAGGCAACTCATCTAAAACCTGGTTTAACTTTATTTTAAACATCCCTGATCAGCCAGGTTTAAAGCTGTTGCCCTTTTCAGACTCCTGGTGGGCCATGATTGTATGTCCAATCATCTTTTTCGTATGAAAATATTTGCAAGCCCAAAATGCATGCTCTGTAGTCTCGGTGAGGACATGGATTCATCTCACCTTCCTGTCTGCCCTGCACTTGCTTCCTCTACTGTGTATGGTCGTTACTGGGAGGCTAGGGCCCTTATGGGCTAAACATGTCACTATGTGATTTCTTTCGATTCTCGTTGTTGTTTTCATGTTCTTTGTGTTCTGTTTCTTTTTTTTATTTTATTACTTTTTGTAGCCTGCCATTGGAAATAAAAAAAATATTAAAAAAAGATATATATTTTTGGGTACTTACGTATTAACGCCACCGCAGCTACAGATTTGGCGGTTTTTAAGTGGCGCCAATCTACTCTTACAATTTTTGTGACAAACTATAAAATATATAAAACACTTTATTTAAAATCAGAACACTTTCAAAATTCAAAACACTTTATTTAAAAACAAAGTAGTCAATCGGATTTCGGTGGGAAATGGGCCGATATAGAGTTTAACATAGATTCGAAACAGTCTCTATTTTGGCGCATTGACAGCTCTTTATTGGCGCATTGGCGCTTTTTTCTGCTGCGGTGACGTTAATACGTAAGTACCTATTTTTGATATAGTCTTTGATAATGAAAAAAATATTAAAAAATATACATAAATTTCATAATTCCAAAAAAACTGGAATGAAATATAGCTAATTTAATAAAAAAGAGGATGGAAGAGGAATACTGGATTGTCCAAAGCAAGGGGAAGAGGCGGATTTTTTTTTTTTTTTTTTTTTTTTTTTTTTTTTTTTTGTTCCTTAACAAAAGAGGCTTGAGAGATTTAAAATTTAAGAATCACTGTTTTAAAACACTATAAATTCAAATAAAATGGTGTAGAATAGACAAAAAAATGATCAGGAACAGAAGTTGAGATTAAATAGCAAATTTAGCATCCAAGTCCTAAAATCAATTTTTCTGCAGCTTTCTAAAAGTCGACTGAAATATTTTAAGCCAGTAGATTCGTCACAGGGGCCTGATGGTCAAGTAACTAGAGCTCGGTGCCGCAGGTTTTTCAGGTTCGAATCCAGGTGGTGCCATGGATGTTTGTAGTGGTTCGGAATCCACTTAAAACCGTAGGTTCCAGTCTTACATGACTGTAGTACGTAGGCCTGACAATCCTACTCCTTAAAAAAAAATCTCATATTTTTTAATCTGGCAGTAGGCGGACGGCCTTGGCCTAATAAGGGGCTGGTGGACCTTTGAAAAAGGAGATTCGTCATAGTTCGAATTTTACTGGCGTAAATTTGAACCATAAAAATAAAAAAAGTCAAGTATCTGTAAGATTTAACATAGAATTTGATCACTTGATTAAATATTATTAGAATTAATGTATTCTTTGATAAATACAGAAATTTATTAATTTATATGATTTGATAAAATATTTTTAAGAAAAAATAATTTATTTTCAAGAATAGATATTTCAACATGGGTGATAACAGAAATAATTCTTCAGATTCAATTGATTTATCACAACTTTGGCGAAAAAAACTAATTAATTTTATTCGTTAACCCTCAACAAATAAATTTACAATCAATAATGTATTAAAATAGAGATTAAACTTTTTATATTTTACTACAGAATCAATTCTTCGATTTGCTTACCTGATATATTTTTTAATTATATAATCATTCTAATTTATAAGATTCTAGTAAATATTGACAAATATTCACTGTCAAATAATTTAAAGGCACTTTATCAAGTTAAATTTTAATTTGTTTTTGAAAAAATTAATATATATTTTTTTTTTTTGTTAACTATTTATGGATTTAAAAAAAAAAATAACTTTAGATAAAGAAAAATTTATGCAATTCATACAAAGTGTAAAAAAAAATATCAAGTCAAGTGTTTCAGTTGAAAGGATGACAAAGCGATATCAAATTGATTCATCATCGCACCTCAAAACACATTTATCACTATCAGTCAAGATAGGATTCAACAGATAAGAAGCTTATTATTATTAAGTCTCTAAAAACTGTTTTCAATAGATAAGACGCGTGATCGAGTAAGTCAATCGATAAAAATTCTCTTATCATATAGGTGGATTAACCAGCAGCAAATTTCAGTACTTCTTTGTTTATTTCGATAATTGATATTTTAGGTATAAGGTGACTTTGTAAAACTTGCCTGCATGGGAAAAAATCAATGCTAACAGAATGATGACTAACTGTTCAGCAGCAATTGTTCAATTCTCAGACATTATACTTTAGATATGCATATACTGTTTAGCTGCAATTGCTTGTTGTTTGTTGTTTCTTATCCCACTTGGCTGGCCAAGCCCACAAGCCCATATGGACTCATGATTGAAGGGGAAGGAAGCAGCTTCTGTTGTGATTTAGCACCCGTAGGTAGAAGCCTGACTTTTGCTCCGTGACGCTCTTACAGTCATAGAAGACCGGGACCTACGGCTTAAAGTGGATAAAATTGCTCAATCACCATGCATTACACTTTAGATGTATTGTAACGTCTCGGCCTATATTAGACCTATAATGGCTTCAAGAGGAGGGCCACTTTCAGGTTCATGGGAACACTTAAGTTTTACTTACAAGCACTATTGATAGATAGATATACAAATAATGAACTCTGGATTATTATGCAAAGAAATAAAGATTAGAAATGAAATTTGATCACAAATGCGCGATTAAATCACACAGTTCACTCTAAGGTCGGTGATTTTTCAGAGATCTCGAGTCTACGTCGAATCTAATTGCTTGGTCTGCGGCAGACCGTTAATTATCACGGTGATAATTACAATCTGCCAGCGTGATGAACAAAACCACAATGGGGTTCACTTTGAAAAACAGGCGGAAACTACGATCTATTCAGCCACGTCAAAGAAAATAAAAGAAGAAAAAAACACTTCTGGTCGATTCGTCGCAGAACTCTCTGTCTTTGCCAAAACCTCCTTTTAAGACAATCTGTCAAGAGGGGAGGATCAGCTTTCTTTACTTCTCATTGGAGTAGACATTTCTCAGCTCGTAGTATCATCAATCCCGATGGAACAACTCATGGTGTAGTTCATATTCAATCTGTAGCTGTTTCGACCTGTGAATATCGCACAGATATTCGCTAATTTCTTGAATTTCATTATAATGCCATTATGTATGATCATTTTGAGTGACAAGTGGTTTTCATTAGTATAAAACACTAATTATTTGTAATATAACTATCAATAATACTGTTTGTCTGCTGTCAGATTTGTGAATTGGAACTATTGTGTACTTGTCAAAAAACCTCCATTCATCTCTCCTGGGAATGAAATGCCAAAACTCTTCCCGTAAGAAAAAAAATGCTACGATATGCATGTAGATATGCATATATACTATTCAGCAGTAACTGCTCAATTATCAGACATTATACTTTAGATATGCATATACTGTTCAGCAGCAATTGCACAATTACCCGGCATTATAATTTAGATATGCATAAGGTAAAATTTAAAGTAGTTTTTGTACAAACAACAATTAATTATTCGGCTTCTGAAATTTTATTAAAAAATTAATTTAAAGTACTCGTGGGTTTTTTATTACACTTTGGCAAGAAACTTTCAATTTTAAGCCAAAAAGTATGAAACGATTTCTTTTCGCATCAACAGTTTTCAAAATCAATTTTTCTATTTTGGTACTTGACTGTTTAAAATATTCTTCATATTTAAATGTTCCTTAAAAGCAGCTCTTTCGGTTTTTAGTAATTCTGGCAGTTTTGATGCTTACATTCATAGAAAATTTTTTATGAAAATAGCCTCCTTCCATAATGTGGTTGTTACATTAATACTCAATTTACTGTCTAAAACTTGAAACTACTGCAATTTCTAATTAAATAATAATAAAAGTACAAGAGGCAAAGCGATGCTTTTTTTTTAAAAGGGGAAAATTATTTTTTTTTTTAAATAAAAAATAAAAATTGAGAACCATCAATGTAAGTGATACTGGCATTTAAAATTTACTGAAGGTATTGATGCTAAATAACACACTAATTACAAGTTATGAGCAAGTTAACATACACGAATAAATTGAGACACAATTTGCTAATAAATAAACAAACAATGAAACAAAATTAATTCAGATTATTATCGGCAACACAAATAAGGATGACAATAATCATCTCAAAAATTTCTGTGTTGAAATGGGCAGGGCGACTGCTTTCTCCAAGACAAAAAATGCATCTTTCGTCAATTTTAAATTTTCAAGTAAAAAAAGCTTCAGCAGTATGTCATATGCTTAGTTTTTGACAGTTTCAAGAGGTTAAAACTAAGATTAAATTTTATGATTAAAGCACATTATTTAATTTCGAATTAATCTGGAAAAAATAATCTCCTAATTTGGCACTTGTCATCATCATCACTGGCGAACAGTCCCTTGGTGAGCTAAAACCGTCTGTCTACTGGCAGATTTCGAGGCAGGAAATGTTTTCTTCTACGTGGTAGGGTTGTCAGCCTTAGGCGCAACACTCTACAGTTATATTAGACAGGGACTTACAGGTTTAAAGTGGATTCCGAATCGCTTCAAACATCCATGGCAACGTCGAGACTCGAACCCTGGGGTACAGAGCACTAGCCACTTGGCCATCAAGCCCCAAATTTGCAATTGTGCTTAGTATAAAATTTTGTTTGCACAAATCTTTACATAATTGTTTACAAACATAATTTAAAAAATCACATTTTATAAAATATTTTATAATTCAAATATAAAGATCTTAAAAGAAAACTGCAAAAAAATTACTAATTAAAAATTACAAACTATTTTGGTGCAAAGAATCAAAGTTTTATTTCCCATACATTTTCATTCTTCAAGTAATTGAAAAAATATATATATACACTCATTTTAATCAATAATCATTCGGGATAACTACTTAGAACACCATTAATATAACACTATTTGCTTGTTATGGAACAGTATAGGAAGTGCATTTCTTGTTGTCAAGGCTTGTTTTGAGCACATTTTAATCACGTAAACTTATCACTATTAATCTTTCACCAAACGATTCATTCGTGCTTCTTCGTTCGATAAATCGTATCAAGTAAACAAGATAAATCTTTCGATTCAGCATTAAAAAACAGGTATAAGACGTTGCATAAATCGTCCTTTGATTCCAGATAACTTTCAATAAATTTAAAGGGGGAAAGCAGACCAATTAAAAGAAGACAGCTAGCACGTTTCGATATCTTTGGGAAAAAAACAATTGTACAATATCTTAATCAGTACTTATTCCGGCAATGATAGTTAAGCGTTCATAATAGCGCATGAGACATTTCATTACAATAATTTTGTAATTAGATTTTCAATGTAAATTGAATTTTCACTGTAAAAAAAAAGAATTTATAAAGATAAAATTGAAATTAAAATAACTTTTATACATATACTTTTTTTTTTTAGTGAAATTAGCAAGTAATATAAAAAAAAAAAAAATTTTAAGTCAATTCCTACTTTTTTTTCACTATATTGCAGAAAATTCCTTTACAAATAAAGTTGAAATTTTCCTCTTACCTTCAGCCCCATCTATTATTAGACACATACAAATTAAATCTAAAAAAAACTAAAATTAATTAATTAAATTTAATTACTAAACTAATATTTGGAAAAAACAGTATTAACATCAAGTGTCATCCACTAAAAGTTCAAAAAAATTTATTTGAACTTGAGTGGATAAATAAAAAGTATTTTATTAACGATTGAAAATTTGAACAAGATATATATATAGGGAAAGCGTGAGCTAATAGAAGGAATTGAATAAAAAATTCATGATTTTTTTTTTTCTATGCATATAAAATGAAAATGTACACGTACTTTGAAAGAAAAAGTCAAAATTTCTTCATAATGCGTTCTGTTTTTCATGAAACAGAAATTACGCAAGAGAATTCGTGATATCCGCTGCGCATTTGATGACAGCAAAAGAGAGAAAACGGAGATCTACTCATACTTTAAAAAACAAAAATTGTTTACATTACTTTTCGATTGAAATCAGTTTTTTTTTTTTTAACTTTCACAAGAAAATTTCATGAAGATAACATATAAACATAAAACCAAGAGCTAGTTCATATTAATAAAAGCTTACAGAGTAAAAAGCAATAAGAAATTTCGCCAAATATTTCCGACCAACTTTTCTTTTTTTTTCAAGTTTAGTATATAATAATAGATATCTATTCCACAGATAAAAAATTCGATTATAACAATTGAAATGAGTTAAAGCAGAGATACACAAGTTTTTCCACTTTTGCCCTTTTAACAAGGGAAAATTCCGGTTTCCTTTCAGGTTTAATAGTTTATTTTTTTTATTTACAATCCTACGCCCGTCTGTGGCTGTTCAGCCATACGACGACGAGCCTTCCACTCGAACAGGGGTGGGCAATCTGCGGCTCGCGAGCCACATGCGGCTCTTTAGTTCCATACGCAAATATTATTTATTTTATCAAAAAAAAAAAAAAAAAAAAAAAAAAAACATTTAAAACTCGTTTAAACATGTATGTACGTAACGCAACAAAAGTGGACAGCTTTAAAAAAAATGCCGCGAGTTGAATTAAAAGTTGCCGCAAAAGTTGAAAAAGTTGCCGCACTTATATAAGTGCTTCAACTCGTGGCATTTTTTTTTAAAGCTGGACGCATGGAATAGTCTTCCAGATTGCTACAGTGAGGTGAAGAAGTTGGCATTTGGAGTGCTGACTATCTTCGAATCGACATATTCGTGCGAGCAAGCGTTCTCTTGCATGAATATGCAAGAGAACGCTAAAAAGTAACTAAAAGTAAAGTAAGAAGCCAACTAACAAATGAAAATTTAGAGTCGTGTTTGAAACTTAAAACAACAAATTATGAGCCAAATTTATCCAAACTTTCTAAAACCATGCAAAGCCATCGCTCCCGTTGAATTTGTTTTCTCAATTGTTTGTTATTGAAGTACAAATTAGTGTTGTAAGTAAATGTTTAATTGTTTTAATTTTTTACTTAAATAATAAGTAATTATCTAATAATGCCATATATATATATTCTAATTTGTTGTGAAAAACACTACTTATAAATGAATAAATAGATAGTTTTTCTTATGAATAAATAGATTAGGTTTTTTTTTTTCTTTTTTATTAAAAAACTTTATTAATGTGAGTACTATTTATTGTTGGCAAGAAAAAATTTTGTGGCTCTTTAAAAACTTTAAAATTGTAATTTTTGACTCTTCCAACTCAAAAGGTTGCCGAGCCCTGCACTGAATTTGCCAATGTGCCTTATGACATTAATCATAAGGCACATTGGCAAATTCAGTGCAGTTCCGCAGTGAGTGATCGCTGCTTATATTGGCGATCCGACATAGTCATGGTAGATCCTATCCGAAGCCAAACCAATGCAGTCGAGGTGCTGTTATTGTTCCTTATTCCTCTTAGTAGACAGCAGCATCTAGGCCAAGTCCAAAAATCCGTGTGGTCTCATGGAAGGAGGGAAAAGTGAGGCAGCTTCTGCCGTGATGGTGGGCTCGTAAGTAGAAGTCTGACTTAACTCCGTGACTCTGACTTTTTACAGGGTAGTTTTGAAAGCTTTACAACCAATACTCTACAGTCATATTAGGCCAGGACCTGAATGGTCAAGTGTCTAGCGATCTGGCACTCGGTGCCACAGGTTTCGAGTTAAAGTCCCGGCGAGGCCACGTATGCTTATAATGGTTTCGGAATCCACTATAAGTTGTAGGTCTCGGTCTCATATGACTATAAGAGCGTCACAGACTTCTACCACGGTGCTCCATCACAACAGAAGCTGGCTCTCTTCCCACCATCCTTAAGATCCCTCAGGGGATGTCCGCCCTCACTGCAGGACACTGAGGATTAGTCACAGGCTGGAACCTACTGCTTAAGATGAATTCCGAACCACTATACACATCCATGGCACCGCTGGAATTCGAACCCGAAACTTGTGGCGCGGAACCATCAAGCCCTACTCAACAAATTCCAGTTATACAAGCAACAAATATTTCACATCACTTAAAAACTTAACAACTCCCCTAGGTAGTCGAACTCATGCGGCAAGAGGCTGAATATCACAAACGCCTATGAGTCTCTTCGTTTTTTGAAACTATCTATAAAGCCGCCAGCGGATTGAAAGGCCCTAATGCTCACCAGCGACGCGCGTTACCACTGAGTCACGAGTTGGGCATTGTGGAGATGTGCCTCTAGATAATCATGGCCAGTTGTAAGGCGGAAGAGTCCAACAGCCTCAGGGCATTAGTTTTAATCGTTAAATATCACAGAATCTCTGGATGCTTTATTGAGTTTGTTTCGTATCAGCAATACATGAATATTGTATATATTTAACTTGGAATTAAATGGGACATGCTGATCAATTTGCTGAAAAGCTACTATAGCTAATAAATATTTACTTACAGCGAAAAAAAAAGTAAAACTTTTATATTATAGGTCTCGAATATGTGAGCAGTCAGATTTTGCTTTTTCGCACAATTATTAATTATCAATTAGAAATAAATTCAATGAAATGCAACGATAATTTCTAAAAATATTTAATTAGTTACGGTGGAAAAAAAAGCATTCTAAGTCATCTGTCATCAATGAATTGGTAGACGGTTTTGTTTCTCTGCCTAATCTATGAGAACGTCATCTCCACTTCATTAAACACTATGTACTCCCCCCTAAAAAAACTCATTGGATACTACACATTAGGACTGAACAATGTGAAATGTGCACTGCTGGTGAAAGTTGGGGCGGAGGTTCAATCCGCTGGTGGCTTTATTGTAGACACCGTTTCAAAAAACGAGGAGTCTCAATGGCGTTTCTGATGTTCAACATCTTGTCTCATCAGTCTGACAACCTAGGGACAATTTTCCGGGTTTCTACCATATGAGACGCAAATGTGGAATAGTTCCCCTAAAAGTCCCTCTGGAAGGCACTTCCATACTCGTGTACATGACCTAATAGAAAAACTTGTGTTTTTTGAAGAGATGAAACATTTAGCTTTTTTGTAACCTCTTTCGGTGTGAATTTTGAATTAGAGGATCACAGTATTTGTGAGGGAAAAGAATTTGATGGATATATTTAGAAAGTTCAATATTTTTAACACTGGCATGCAAGGGAAAGAAGAAAATATTCTCACATTCACTGACAAATTGAAAGCATTTCAGAGAAAACTACGGATTTGGAAAAGAAAAGCTATTGAAGGTAATTTAGAAAATTTTTCCCATTGGTACGTAAAATTTGCATAAATGAAACACTTCCAATAATAGTTGAATTTTTAGCAAGTTTGGAAAATAAAAACTCAATTTTTTTTTTTCTATCACTTAACACTAAACAATACGATTGAATTAGAAACCCATTCATAGAAACTTTCAATGATTTTGGTTGAACATTAACAGAATACAAAGTGGCTATATCTACTGATCATAGGTTGACGATTGAAAATTAAGGAATTGACTTTTGAAACCTCGAAATCAATTTTCCCATTCAAAGAGAGCTTTCATTATAAACAACTAACCTTTCTGATTGATTCCCCCCCTTTCTGTTAAGCACATACAAAAATTCCACCTGACATACATAATTTCGGTGATAATAGGATACACACTCTTTCAACAAAGCAGTACCCAATCTTGTACAATGCTACACAGTTTATGAACCACTATTTTAAATCTTTAATAAGACTTTAATTTCCTTCTTAAGATGCATAAAGTTAAGTTTATTATAATAAAATTTCAAATGTTCATAATCTTTTACATTTGCCAATACATTTCATGTAACGTTTTTTTTTTTTTTCTGTATTATTGATTGATTTTCTTTTTCCCTGCATAAATCAATATTTGAAATCAAAAGAATCCTTTTTAGACCTACAGAAATATGTGCTATGCAAAATAAAAATAAAAAAAACTTTAAAATTTTACAATTAACTTGTAAGAATTGATAAATCTTAAAACAAAATCTGCATTTACACATCATATGCTTCAAATCAATTTTTCAGTATCCCTTTCAATTTCATAAAGAACATTTTTTTATCATATGCCTCTTTCACAAATCAATTTTAAAAAAACAAAAAAACATAAAATTTTGGAGGAATATTTTCTGTTGATTTAGATGATTTAATAATAATAAAAAAAATTTTTTTGAAAAAGTTCATAAAAATAATTCAGAAATAATAACTTCAATTTATTCATGAATATAGAATTGTTATATAAAAATGTATACATTATATTAACAGAATTCATAATATACAAATACTATACAACTTTGTAAAATGTTCGCTATTTACAGATAACAATCAAAAAATTTATCATGTCCTAACCAGGAAATACATAAACAAGAATTAAATATTTTTGTGAACAATTTTCATTGAATTCTATAAACCTCATAGAAATCAACAGACTTTAAAACAATTAATGGAATATAACTAAGAATTTAACATCAAATGTTTTAATAATTCAAAATCAAAGGAATTGTTAACATACTTATGCAGGGCATAAAAATGCAATAACAAACAATTTTCATAACAGAAATTTAAACAGGTTTATATAAGAACTCTCCAATTAGAAAAATTCATACAAATTTAGTCAACAAACAATTTATAAAAAACATAACAAGTGAAAAAATATGGTTAAATTATAATAACTAGGATTGATTATTATAAAATATAATTGTATTTCTATTTTGTCACTTAAATAGCAAACAAAAAATTCTGAAATAGAATAACAACAAATTTATTTTTTTTCACACAATTTCAATGAAAAATATTATGAAATAAATATATTAAAAAAAATTAATTAAGCTAAAAACTTAATAAATACTTTTTTCAATATTCTTGTTTGTGAATAATTTTTTATAAACACTTTTTTTTTTAATAACATCTTGGGCAAATACCCTTATACTTTTTAAATTACAAAAAAAAAAAAAAAAAAAAAATTAATTCTATCAAAATTCAATACATTCAATTTTTTTAATAAAAAATTTTTTGCGAAATTTGATTATTTATGAATGTAACTGATTATTTAAAGCTGATAAACTATATTTTTATAATTCAGAACATTGTTCTCTATTTGATTAAGCTATATTTCAATCATCCATTTAAAAATAACTATGATAATCAAATATTATTATTCAATATAGTAGCACATTTACAGAACTAATTCTTTCATTAAAATAATAATTATAAAACACACTAATTTATTGATAACCAGAATTTAATGAACAGGCTTTAATAATTAAATTAAAATAGATGATAATAATTAATTAAACCAATTCATCTCGAGAAAAGACAATTTCTCCCTAATTCATGAATAAAAATATATAAATTACTAGATAAATGTTTTTTTTTTAATTAAGGAAAAGAAAAACCATTCAGAAAAAGAAACAACAGATCACTCCCGTTTCTTACTCAAAAACATATCATCTTTATGTCAACAATAGTATAAATAGAAAATATATTTATATAATAATAAAAGATTCTTACATTGTAAAAAAACAAAATGATTAAAAGAATATTTTTAATTAACAGAAGTATGATTTTTTTTTTTACTATACAAAATTAAATGAGAATAAAACAAACAAAAAAAAATGAAAAACATACTAATATTCAAAATAAGATAACTATAAAATAATTATTAAATCTTACAGCCTTACAAGAACTGAATGCATGAAAATCCATCCATATCTTAAAATCAGAACTAATTTTAAAAAGAATTAATGATACATGAAACACGAATTCTATAATGAAAGTTTTCAGGGATGTTAAAATTAGAACTTACAGTGCAGAATGAAAAAATGAGATTAAAAATTAATTCTAAAATTTGTTGTGCATATACATAAAAAAAATCAATTTATTATAAAAAGCAGATCACTACAACCACCACAATGTTTTCAAATGACACTACTCCAACTCAGTGGAAACAAGTTTACGGACAAATTCTTTTTTTCATGTTTCCTTTAAAATGTTTTGGGTTTGAATTTTTTGATATACTCAAGTGAATCATTTTTTTTTTTTTAATTCTAATGCTAAAAAAATCTAACGTATGGAAATGGCAAAGAAAAATCATACAATAAAATAAAGATGTTACATAATAATAGAGATGTTTAAAAAGTGCAGCTATTTCAATATTCAGAAAAGAAATGAAACCAGTAACAAACTTTCCACTTTATTGCTATTTTTTCTGCAGACAAGCCATTGATTGTCAAACTGTTTCTGGCAAGAACAGAAAGTGCACAAATTTTTGCCCAGGGGTCATTTCCCCAAATGTCCATGAGAAAGGGAGACTATTTTATGCTTAGTATAGTGTGCATGTTTAAATCTTGCTCAAACTAATAAATGGATTAATATTGCAAAATTGATTTCACTTTCACAGAATTTGCCAAAGATATGGGCATGTAAAATAAATATTCAATAGTATTAACAGAAATATATATTTTAGACAAAAATATAATTCTTAAAATAAAGCACGATACCAAAAATAATAATAATAACCACATGCTAAAAACAATTGCGTTATAACAGTGGTAAATAAATAAATTAAAGCATCTTACTTAAATTCAATCTATTAATGAAGAAAATATACTTCAGTTTTTTAATGTTTAACTGACAACGTTATAAAATAAACCAAAATTATATTTATAATAAAACTACTAAATGAAAATAAATTAATAAAGGTAGACAATTTGATAAACAAATGTAAATAATGAATTATTTTAAATATCTAATAATTAAAATAAAATATATCTACTAACTATGTAATCATACATTTAACATATAAAAATTTGTTTTAACTACATGAGATTAAATATACAAATAATAAAACAAATATTTTTTAAATAATACACCATTTAAAAAAAAAATCAATAATTTAAAGCGGTATATCGATCTAAATTTTTAAAAATATCTAATATGTAATAATACTGAGAAAAGCATATAAAGTATATGACATTATAGAATAATAGCTAACAAATCTTTCAAACTAAGAAATCTAGTTTAAATTACTGAAAAGCATAATGTTTACACATTTACAAAAAATATTGAAAGTTTTCGTTGTAGAATGCAATTCTGTTATAAAAAAATACATTTGATACTAATCCATAAAATAGATATTTTTTAAAAAATGTTTTGTAGAATCTATAAATACACTTAAGTCTTTTTTTTTTCCCCGATTTTCAGAAAATCAAAATTTATTGTATTTATTTATGATGTATAACATGATTAAAGCTAATAATCTACAACTATCTGCAAAAATATTTTAATCATTTAATAATTAATAATTAATTTTTAAGAATATTGTGATGGAACATTAAGTGCACTTCATAAGAAAGGAAGGATTCCTTTATAATGAGGAATTCTTAAATAGAATTGTGATTCTGAAGAACAAATTCAGATTGATACATGATTATAGTTTTGAGATCAAAAGTTCAAACTTGAAATAAAAAATATGGATTACATCAAAGATCTAACAAACCATCCTATGAATACATAAAAAAAAAAGAGAGAATTCTAAAATAAAATAATGACACAATTACTGTGTATAATGAGCAAACTTGTTATGTAATTAAATATAAGGTATGATTTCTCATAAATTCAATAAATTTTTGAAAACTAATAATTCCGAGTGAATTTATAATTATTCGTTAAATTTCAACTATAAATTCATAAATGAACTTAAAAATTCTAATTTGAACGTATAGAACAAAAGCATTTCCCAACAAGTAAAAAAAAATGTAAAGTATTGCAAATTTTTTTTCATCTAAAAATACAGCATAGAAATTGCAAAATAATTTCTACCTATTAAAAAAATATACATGATATAATTACAAGATGTAAATTAAACAACAAATTTGAAACATATTTACACAATCAAAATAAAAAATTAAATTGTTATTAAAAAAATATTCTTAAATACAATTAGTAATGAATATTTTAAAGCTCTTATTTTATATTCTCTAACAAATTTAATCTTTTTTTACTTAATTTAAACACTAACACAACTAAATAAAATTTCACTAACAGTTACATAAAACCCCGAAAAACGAGTAGGTCATAAAATATTGATGGTTAACAAATTGATTGATTGTTTTTTTGATTATTTATTAAGAACATCTTTAAAATGTTCTTCATATATGATATCCAAAATATTAAATTACAAGTACACATTAATGTACTAATATATATATTACATTAAAATTATTTTCACATAAAAAATATCACTGGAAATACTAAGGCACCAAGGGATTTTTTTTTTTTTTTCCTTCAGTAAAGAGTCTTTTCATACAAAACATTATATTCAATCAGATTTAGGTGTAATCACAAATTTCAAAGCCTGAAATATTGGAAAATACTTTTTAGCAGAAAAGATTTCATTGTATCTATATCACTAGGCATTAACATAACATAATTGAATAAAAGTTTAATGATTCAGAACATATATCTAAATGTACGTAATGCATAATAGCCATATATACTGGTTAAAGTAAAATAAATTTTAAATTGAAACAAATTTAACTATTAGAAAAACATTATTCTGATAATTATATACAGGGTAGTTATAATTCATTTTTTCCTATAAACAGCATCTTACAGCTGAAACAGGTGAATATATTATAACCACTTTTGGTATATAGTAGACTACACATAAGATGAGCTCAAGGAATTACAAAATTAAAAAATTTAGTTCAAAAATGTGACCCAAGAAGCACTTTTCATGGAAGAGCATTAAGTTTAACAAATAAACGGCTAGCATGAAATATATAAATAACTTGAATAATTCAGTACAAGATTTTAAGTAATAAAATGTAAAACCAAGTAAAGCCGTTGGATCTATGGGGGACAAATGGCATGTGCATGTTTTCAAAGAAATGGAAGTGTTATAAAAAACAGGTCTGGGTATAAAACATTTTCATATGTTGATATATTTAACTCTTAATATTTCCAATCTTTAGTTAAATAAGCATTATTATTAAAGCCGTTTTATGAAAACAAGGGAAATGTTTCTGCTGTGGTTCATGAATTTCATTGCATAAAAAAACTATGGCATGGACGAATGTATACTAAAAGTGTCGGGGTCATTTGTAGAACCAGGAAATTAGGAATTCAACCTAGAAAAGACCAGAAACTTGTCATATAGGTAGTTGATGTCAAGACAGTTATTGTCGAATAGTCACAAACTTCCAACTTTGGAGGTAGTAGCACACATGCATTATCTTGAGAAACAGGCTTTTTTTACAGTTCTGTCCAGAAATGCTCCAAAACATAATGCATTTCTTCAATAAATAGGGACAAGCCACAACAGTCATTCGCAGTTTGTTTTCTCAAGAGAATGGCTGAAGATCCGTCATTGAGCAATGAGGCTCATTTCTACCTGAATGGAACAGTCAACAAGCAGAATTGTAGTATTTGGGTTAAGGAAAATCCACGTTTGCTCAGATTCTCGAAAGTTGACTGTCTCGGCATGACAACGTTCCTCCTACGGCCAATCTTCGAAGAAATAACTGCCCATTGTCTTCTCATATGTTATGGGCAGTCGAAACTTCTTGCATGTTGCACGCATTTACTGTGCAGCAATTACAGCACAGATAGTGCCTTACATCAGTCATTTTCAAGCAAGAAGGTGTACCTCCCATATCTCTGTAGGTCTGCAAAAGCACTTTTGCTCCAATATTTCATGAATGAATGTGTTATTGTTCCTTTGTTATTTAAATGGCCACCTCGTTCATCAGATCTAATCAGTGCGATTTCTGGTTATAGAGCCTTTTAAATAATCTGGATTATTATGGAGATGTTGCATGACTTAAAGAACACCATAACTCTTCATGTGTGAAGCATCACAACTGATTAGTTATGATCTTCTGTTGAACACAGTGAAACTTCGACAGGTGTACAGTTTTTTATTTCGTTATCTTTATTTAATATGATTTCGATGACAAGGTGATTAAAATCCAGTGAATAAATGTTCAAATTGCTTATGTATTCCATGTTGGTCGTTAAATTTTTGTTAAATTTAATTTTTTTCCATGAAAAGTGCCATCTAGAATGAATTTTTGAACCAAAATTATTTTTCAAAATTCCTCAAACGCATCTCATATATAGTCTATACGGCAAATGTGGTTACAGTCCCTTCTCTCATTTTAGCTCTAGGATGTTGTTTATAGGAGAATTTTAATTATAACTATCTTGTATATTTTGATATGAGGAAAAAATCCATAAAATATTTATGTTGAACAAAGACAGTAAAGTTACAATATAAATATATATTAATATTAACCTTTTGCAATCCATGAATCCATGCAGCAGATTGTTTCCTATTGGGAATATCAGCTAGGCACAAACGTATTTCTTTTTCATCCTTTTTAAAATCGAGGAATTTAATAACTGCTCCTGTCATATGTGTAGCACCTAAAAACCAATGACTGAATTTTACTAAAATCATATAAAAATGGTTATCTAACTAAAAATTTTAAAAGATTTAATATTAAAGCATTAAAATTTTTATATAATAAATATAAATTACTAAATTCATATCAAATAAATATGATCTGATAATATTTTTATACAGACTTATAATGAAAGTATAATGTAACTCCATCATTTATAACTTATATTTATTACATAATTAATAAATCAGAAATACTAAATTAAATATTTTATCTATATTTCAAGCATATTTATTATTAAAAGTAAAATGCTTCTAAGAAAAAGCCATTTATACAGTGGGGCAATAACTATGATCACATCTTCGTGTGACAGGCAATAGTACTTACGTATTAACGCCACCGCAGCAGAAGTTGCACTAATGCGCCAAAATAGAGACTGTTTTGAATCTATGTTAAACTCTATATCGACCCATTTTCCACCGAAATTCGATTGACTTCTTTGTTTTTAAATAAGGTATTTTGAATTTTGAAAGTGTTTTGATTTTAAATAAAGTGTTTTATATATTTTATGATTTGTCACAAAAATTTTATGTGTAGATTGGTGCCACTTAAAAAGCGCCAAATCTGTAGCTGCGGTGGCGTTAATACGTAAGTACCCAAATAAATTTTATCATAAATTAAAATAATAATTTGTAAAAAGATTGGAGAATGCTTGTTAAAATTTCTTTTTTTGAATAAATAACATTGATTTACCATTGAAAAAACAAACATTATTATTCTTAAAATATGAGAACATTTCAGAAAAAAAAATTTTTGTTTTGCTTTTATTCTAAAATACCGATGTTAATACTATGTACAAAGTTCTTATCTCCATTAATTAGCAAACTAACTTTTATAAAAGAAGAAATACACAAATAAAGAAAGTTCTTCTAAACACCTAATATTTGAAACCTAATAGGTGAAACGAAATATTTGAAAGAGTTACCAATATTTTATTTTTATAAGGTAATCCCATTTATTAAATAACTCATTTATTTTCTTTAAAAATAAACATTTAAAGTGTCAATATTTTAAAAACAGAGAACAATATTTTAAAAACAGAGAAGTGTAAATAAATAATACCTCCAACAGAATTAGATCCTAATGCTCGAATCGATATAACGTCTACTAAGAGCACTGGATTATGCTGCCACATATTACCACCATCAAACATAATTGCCCTATATAAACACCAATACATATTATACATAAAATTCTATAATAAAACTACACAATTAATTAAAATTAATAGAAAATTTAAGTACTGGTGATCTTTGGACAAACAGCAAAACAGAGGAATTAAGTTTCCTTGTCCAGTTTCTTCATCCAGGTTAAAATTTGCTCCTTAAAAAAAAGTAATAATTTTTCTTATAAAAATTTTTTAAGATGCAGATATCTTAAAAATATTATGAAAAAGTATTGTTTAATAAATGCAAAAAAATAAAAAGAATTTTATCTTTTTATTGCCCAATTTTAACAAACATTATGTAAAACATTTTTATCAAATTGACTGATATAATTTGTTTCATCATTTTGATTACTGAAAACAAGCTGATAAATATTGCCAAATGATGCGGAAATAATAAAAAAGCAGTATAATATTTCATCTTCAAAATTATAGTTTCATTTAATTAATGCTATAAAAACATTTTTAAATTATTAATTTTTACACATAAACATCTAAAATTGCAACTATGATAAACAATTCATAAATACAAGATATTGTTAATATTTAAAAAGAATGATCAATAAAAGGGAAATTTTTTTTCTCATATGAGAAATAAAAAGTTAAAATCATTTCTCTTATTCATTAACCTTACTTTCAACTTAAATTATATTCAAAATGAATTAACACTTATTTTATTTGCTAATAAATTAGTAAATAATTTTCTACTAATTTATTGTCATTAAATTTTATAAAAATTACAATTTATTCACCAAATTAAATATATTTTTTGTTTTCTGCAATCTTGTAAAAACTGTCCTATAACACATAAAAACTATTAATATTAAAGAAGGCTTATTGTTCTATCTCATTATATATGTATTGCATGTTATTGGAGAAAATTAATTTAAATAAACACATTTATTAAAGTGCCTGTATAAGAAAACAAAAAAATTGTAAATATTTTTTATAATTATTTTTACAATTTTGACAATGGCTGTTATAATATTATCATAATCGACTACTTTTTTCGACATTAATTTTGTTAATAACTAATCTCATGAATGACAAATGCAAAAAAGTAACAAAAATACTAACCACTTAATAAAACTTTGAGATGTTTATCGTAAAATTCATTTTCTTTTTTAGTCACTTCAATACATTCTTCGCACACTCGTACAGGATCAACAAAAGACATTCTTGGAAGTGGCAATTTATTTTCACAGCAATTACTACAAAATACATTTCCACATCTTCTACAATGATGCTATAATAAGTTCAAATAAAAATACTTAAAAATAAAGCAAACTGATGAAGAAACACAAATACATATTCTCAAAAAAAAGTTTATTAATTAGTAGTAAATCAATAAATGGGTTTAAATTAAGCTTAAATCAAAAGGAGAATTTGATTAAATCAGCTTCTCAACTGGCAAGCTCAGTTTTAAACCCAACAAAGGAAATCATACTAAAAATTCCTGTGGCTACAGTGGGAATAGGCATGATAAATTTGTAGACCAAAATTTGACGTTTTGATGAATTGAATTTTAACAAAAATGCATGTAATACTATCAAATATTTATCCAAATATTAACTCTCCCAAGATACTTTTCCCTAAGAAGTGTTTGAAATTAAATTTGTACCTAGTTTGTGTACCATTTAAATAGTTTGGCAGTACAATAAGCAAGGCTTCTCAGCCTCCTCTGTGATTGGTATCCCATATAACTTGCAAGGTTCAGTAGCTGAAAACAAAGTAAATGTTACAGGAGTTAAATAATAGAAATCAGTTTGAAGTTCTTTTTATATCTTATTTTTTTTACCTTCTATTTTTTATCATCATCTAGATTTTTTATTTTTTTTATTTTATATGTACAACAAATGTATGTAAGATAATGTTTTAATATTTGATGATGGGAAGAAGGGAAATAAAACTGTGTAGAATTTAAGTGTACTGCAATAAATTATAATACAACTATATTTTATACTTTTTCAGTACTTTAAAGTTAAAATATAAAAAAAAAATCTACAATATTTACCAGGTTCATCATAAATAATAAAATTAATAATGAATGTTAAATTCTCATAGCATCAATTTTTCAGTTATTTTACATGTTTTAAATAATATAAGGAATGAATTTTAATAAATTTATGCATACAATATTAAAATTTAAATGCAAACATAATAATATATATTTAATATTTTTTCTAAAAAATATATATATATGGCTTACTCTGCGTGTCAAGAGTGCAAATTTGGTTAGGCATTTAGCACATGATGGAGACTGAAACAAAATTGGCAAAACATTAGTAACACATATTAGTTACTCACATTAAAAATGTATAATACCTTTTTTATAAATACAAAAATTAATATAAAAAAGGAAAATAAAACCAGAATAAATGTATTAACCCTATGAAAAAATAGCAAAATAAATTTTAAAACTTCATTGTGCAACACTTGAATTAATAAAACATTTAAATTTTTGACATTACATTAATACATTTTTGAGCAACTGTGTAAATCTGAATAAGAATATAAATTCAGTGCACATTGAAATAACTTCAATTTTAAATTAAGAATAATAGATATTTTTCAATACGTATTAATAAATATTAAGAAAAATTGCGAAAATATATCAGGAAACAAAAAATTATTTTATAATAACTTACATTATTCTATGCACAATCTAAACAAATAATGATAATTAACAGTATTTTACCTCTTTATCAGGAACCCAGAATGGTTCTTTAACTTCAAAAGGGCTAGTGGGTTCATCATCTAACCGAACAATCCTGAGTCCACTTCGACTCTTTACTAAACGTTTCTTACAATCTAAATTATCATACGACATTTCTCATATCCTCAAGAAAACTTATCTTACAAAACACCAGACTGGTGTACAAACACACCCTCTCGTGTCAAAATGTAAATAAACAAGTAAGTGTTAATGGTTCCAGTTAATATATAATCATATATTTCATCATTATAAAAAATAATCTGAGTTTAGATGTTTAAGAAATTAAAAAATTAGAAATTATTTTATATACCTCATATATTAAAACAACTTTCGATGAAAGCCTGTATTAAAATTTAAGAAAACGTAGAAATTTAGATATTTTATTTTAAATATATTTAGATTTGAAATTTATATATTTAGATATACCTAGGGTTCGATTCTGATTTGAATCAGAATGTTCTTTTTCATTATTTTAATTATATTATATAACACAATTATATTATATTGTTAAAGTTTTTTAATTTGTCTATTTATTATTAAATTGCTTAAAGTTCGTTCCACCGAGGCGTGAAGCGCTTAAGCGAAATGCGCTGACCAATCGCTAGCCTCACCACGTTCGCCTGAAACCAGTTTGAAATTCAGCGCTTCGAGTTTACCAACTTTCAACTCGAAGAGGAACTTCACTAGGCGTAATGCTATTTCTAACGTTTCGCTGTGAAGGGGTCGAAAAAAAGTTCTCGCCTGCCGCATGAATCTTCAACACTTCTAAAAAGCTTCAACGCTATTTTAAAAAGTGTTTTCGTGCTTTCTTTAATATAATACTTATTAATCAACATAAGCTAGACGGCTGAATTGGTATCATACATTCATGTCCATAAATTAAACATAATTCAGAATCACACAGAAATTGAACTCTAAAATAAAAATTTCACCTCTAGAATTATCACACACATCTTGAAGAAGAATATGCAAATTACAGGAAACCACCAGATGGTGCGGATAGTACGTCACAATGACGAAGAGTGTAAGAGAGGGGTATATAAGGAATAGTGGCAAAAAAGTAAAATTGATCACAAGCGCTTTAAAAGCCTTTTAGTGCAATAACCGCATAGTTATGGCACAAAGGAAGCATTTGGATGATTTTTTACGTGGTAGAATTATCGGACGACTGGAATGTGGACGTACCCAGCTGGAAGTATCCGAGGAACTTGGAATCGCCCAGAGTGTCATCTCCAGGCTTTGGCAACGATTCCAAGATGATTGGTAATGTGAGTAGATGTTACAGCACAGGTCGCCACCGAGTTACAACGAAGAATGAGGACCGGTATTTAGCAGTTACTGCCAAAAGAAGCAGACGGAGCACAGTATCAGACCTGTCTCATCAGCTCTCTTCAGCTACCGGTACGACAGTTTCAAGGCAGACCTTGTACAGACGCTTAGGGCACATTGGTCTATACGCTCGTAGACTTGTCAGATGTGTTCCACTTACCGCAACTCACTGTCGCCTGCGATTAACCTGGAGTAGAGAGCATGAATTGTGGACACCGCAACAGGGTGTGATGGTTTCCGACGAGTCCAGGTTTAGTTTGCAGTCTGATTCTCGCCGGACTTTCGTATGGAGAGCGGCAGGTACCCGTTACCACCAAGAGAACACCATTGAACGACACCGTTACGGTGGTACAGGATGGCTCGTTTGGGGAAGAATTATTCTTGGTTCCAGAACTGACCTGCATGTTCAGAGTGTAACGATGACAGGCCACATCTATTGGGATGTCATTCTGGAACAACATGTACGTTTGTTTCGGGGCGCCATGGGTGCTGAATTTCGGTTTATGGATGACAACGCCCGTCCTCACCGTGCAAACATTGTAGACGAATGCCTTCAATTGGAGGATATCACCCGTATGGATTGGCCAGCATACTCACCGGACTTGAATCCAATAGAGCATGTGTGGGATATGCTTGGCCGACGAATTGCAGCCCGTCAACCCCCTCCCACCTGTCAACCGGAACTTCGGAGGGCATTGCGTGATGAGTGGTGTGATATTCCCCAAGATCAGATTGATAATTTGATACTCAGCATGCCTAGGCTTTGTAAGGCATGTATTGCATCGTCCGGGAGACATACTCCATATTAACTATCATGCTAACCGTGTTATACTGTTTTTTGTAAAGGTTCTTTTTTGAAATTTGCCCCAGGGAGTAAAAATCGGAAATTTTTTAATTATGTCAAACATATAGCATCTTTTTTACTCTTTACCTTTTTTTAATAAATAGACTTTACAAATAAGTCAAATTTGTTTTGCTTCTGTCTCTTTCTTTGCCTGAACTTCATTATCCTTAATTTATGGACATGAGTGTATTATGCAAGCTAAATCCAAGAAGAAAAATAGTAAATTTTTCCATCTATAAAAATTTCCTGTTATATAAAATTTATTGGTCTTAAGTAAAAGGTAGTGAGATATACATATACATATTTTGTTTCTACAGCAATTAAATTAATTCGCTCTCACATGTCAAATAAATTTTCGAAAATTACCTTTCCTTTAGGGGGGCCTGAATGGCCGAGTGGCTAGCGCTCTGGCACTCAGTACCACAGGTTTCGGGTTCGAGTCCCGGTGGTGCCATGGTTGTTTGTAGTGGTTCGGAATCCACTTTAAAAAAGTAGGTCCCGGTCTTATAGGATCATAGAGCGTTGCGGGGGCATAGTTACTCCGCGTCCGTGGCTTATGTTCAAGTTACACGCGTCCCCTTGATCATGCAAAGTGAGTACGTCTGTGCAGCGCTTGCCTTAAGGCATCCAAAGACCAAGCTGTCTGTGTTTGCCAGCTGCATTAGAAAGAAACCTTTCCTTTGGGTAATCCTTTAAAATATCGATTTTCGTATCAGCAATTATACTCATTCTCATTTCCTGAAAGTCGTGAATACTACTTTAAAAAAAACCTTAAGGGAGAATATATATATATCAACCTTATCTGATTATTTAATTTCCATTGTATTTTACATTTATTTTTCTAAAATATTAACTATGTGTTCATATACTGTCTGATATAAAAAAATGTAACACCATGAAGTTTTAGTCATAAGCAAGTTTTGGGGTATATGCAGCTGAACAATTTAAGCTTAATTTCCGTCAGACACTTTGATACTCGGAATTGAGTTTTTTACTTAATCGGTTTACACCGAAAACTAAATATCCGCTCTATGAAGTTCAGAATTCTGTTCATAAAGGCTTACATCTAACGTCATTTACATACACTTTCTTAATGCCATTCTGTGACAACTGTTGTTTGTGGTGTTCTTTATTCTTGCTTATTTTTTTAATTAGTTATTTTTGTAGTTTACAATTTCATATCGTTTTACATAATAGATCGCATGACAATTAAAGAAACTTATGATTTGTTTAAGGGCTTTCAAAGTTCAGAATCAAAGAAAGGGGCGAATTCGGCCGAACAAAACGAAAAAACAAATCACTGTATTTCAGTATTTTGATGGCATTTAATTTTATTTTATTCTTAAAGAATTACGAAATATTTTCCAGCTGCAAAAATCATTGTCCTAAAGAAAATTGTTTATTCATTAATATTATTGAATATTCATATTATTTAGTAGGTTTTCTACAAGTTAATTGAAATAAATTTTCTCAATTTTTATTCACATTGTATGTAGCCTTGAGAAGTTGATTTCTACTAAATAAAAAAAAGCAGGATTATATATATATATATATATTCCTTTTTTCAGAATATTTGTATGTTATTTAGTATGCTTGCTTTCTTGAAAAAAAGTTTTTCTTTTTTAATATTTATTTATTTGTATTGCATTATTATCTATTATTTGTATACATTATTTCAACGTGATTAAATTTTATAAATGTAATAGTTTTGTAATGAAATACTTTTTTTCATGTTGACATTTGACATGAAAATTTTAGTTTTTTGAAAAAATATGTGCTATTCAAAAAATTCTTACTTTTCTGAATACCAGAATGTTTTGAGTCGCTCACTTAACTAAATCATTAGGATATTATCCCTTTTTATAAATCTTGTACATGATCAATATATATATAGAGAGAGAGATAAAAAAAAATAACATGATATTGTCCCGTACATATAATAAGTCTAGATTAAGACAGCAATTAGATACGAGATAGCAATTTATTGACAGACTTTTAGCAGCTAGACTTGGATAAGAACGTGATGAGACTGAATTTACAATGTTTTATATACAAGAATGGAATGTTCCAGAATACTGCTCTGAAAACTTTATGAATATTCTAGTTGTCTGAAATAAAATACCAAAACAGATTATTTATAGAAATGCACAGTTTGGTCTTTTACTAGATTCGAAACTGGGAACTTCAATTATGCTCTACCTCAACGTAACAAGTTGTACTCTTAGGAAGAGCTAGTTGGTCTTACCATTCTACTGAAACGTGCGTAGATGTATCCCCTATGGAAAGAATTTTGACCACAATAAATCGCCTGTTCTGTTATGCTTGAAACCCGCAGATAATACAAGATCTTTTTGGATTAAAAATTAAGCTTGCAAATTGAAGGCAGATAATTATTACTATTGTACGGCATTTTAGGTATTAAGGAGTCCTGGACTTATAGAATTAGAAGTAGTATTGATACATATAAAATCCATTATATTTATATGTATGAAAAAATAGTCTTGTGTAATCTAATAAATAAATATAAAAACATACATTTTCTATTCTTATTAATAAAAATTAATCTATCAGCAAACATAACTTTAAAAGAGTTGAATTTTAACTTTTTAGAAAAAACATTTAGTGCAAAATTTACTTTAAAACACAGTTTTGTTCAAAAAAACTATTGAATCAACTAAAAGATGGGTATAATTATTTGCAATATTATAGTAAAAAGGCAAATTAATAAAATCTTGTTGTCTCTAGCATTTGTTTGTTTTATGTGTCCCATATTAATGTTCGGTAGTAATCTGCTGACAAATTTTCATTACATTTACTGTATCTTTTTTGCATTCGAATGCATCCTAGTGATGTTTATTGGAAACAGTTCTATTATCCGAGTTTTAGAGACAGTGCATTCCAATGCTCAAAATAACAAAAATAATATAATAATTTCGCGACAAATATTTTTCGTAATTTTATTGCCCAAAAATGTTTTTCATATGCTTTCTCAGCAGAATTCAATTTGTTTCTGAAACTAAAATTTTGAAACAACTTGAGATCCAACAAAAATACTATTTTTTTAAAGCATTTTCAGGTGTGGAAAATCAAAAAACGATTTTTATAGCAGGTTAATTTACATTTTTGTAGCAACTTTCATTGGTTTTGTAACAGCATATTTTTGCATTAACAGTTCTTCAGAATTCAAGGCATATACTAATTAACATTATATTATTTGCAATTGCATGATTTATATGAAATAAAATCACATTTGTACCGAAATTAAATTAAACTAAATCACTCCGTATGATATTTGAAATTCAACATGAAACTTGTTGTTGTTTGTTGTTTCTTATCCCACTTGGCTGGCCAAGCCCACGAGCCCATATGGACTCATGATTGAAGGGGAAGGAAGCAGCTTCTGTTGTGATGGAGCACCCGTAGGTAGAAGCCTGACTTTTGCTTCATGACGCTCTTACAGTCATAGAAGACCGGGACCTACGGCTTAAAGTGGATTCCGAACCACTACAAACATCCATGGCACAGCCGGGATTCGAACCCGAAACCTGTGGCACCGAGCGCTAGACACTCGGCCATTCAGGTCCCAAATTTGCCAACGGCACGCAGTGTTCCCAGGTGGTCACCCACCCAAGTACTGACCGCACCCAATGATGCTTAACTTCGGTGATCTAACGAGAACTGGTATATTCAGCATGGTACGGCCGTTGGCACATGAAACTTTATTGATACATACATAAATTTCAAGAAGATAGTTAGAATTAGAATCGAATGTTAAAAACTATTTTTTATTTAATGTATAGATAATAAAATTTTTATTTAATGTATATATAATAAAATTTTTATTTAATGTACACAGTCCAGTCACATTAATGTAACCACCTGTCAAAAGCCAGAATAACCGCCTTTGGCAAAGCGGACAGCTGAGAGAAGTCAATTAGGAGAGAATTGAGTCAATTAGGTTTTTGAAGGTGTTCACTAGGATGTTGAGCCATGCCGACTCCAGTGACGTAGCCAGCTGTGCTAGATTACGCGGTTGAGGATCCATGGCGCGAACAGCCTGATCAAGGTGGTCCCACAGATTCTCGATTGGGTTTAAATCCGGTGAGTTTGCTGGCCAGGGGAGTACGGTAAACTCATCCTGGTGCTAATCGAAACACGCACATACACTACGAGCTGTATGACAGGTCACATTGTCCTGCTGGTAAATGCCATCATTTTGAGGAAAAATAATTCGCATCTAAGGGTGGACATGGTCCGCAAGGACAGATGCGTACTTGTTCTGATCCATCGTGCCTTCCACAATGATGAATGCACCCAGTGAATGCCAGGAAAACATTCCCCAAACCATAATGCTCTCTCCTCCAGCTTGGATCCTTCCGGCAATTGTTGCAGGGTGTTTGCTTTCAGACGTTTCACGCCGTATACGTCAACGTCCATCTGTCCGATGGAACATAAAACGTGATTCATCTGAAAAAGCCACCTGTCGCCACTCTATGGACGTCCAGTTTCGGTACTGGCGTGCAAATTCCAGCCTTCGTCGCCGATGAACAGCAGTCAGCATAGGTGCATTAACCAGGCGTCTGCTGTGGAGGCCCATGCGCAGCAATGTTCGCTGAACCATCGCCACCCCTTGATTCATCTGGACGGTCAGTTGCGTCTATTCCCCCGAACGCATCTCCGTAGCCTTCGATCGCCTCTGTCATCTCAGCCCTCATCACATGTGCCACGCCGCTGATTTTGGATAGTGCCATTTTGCATTACACGGTATACTTTTACCATGGCGGCACGCGAACAGTTCACAAAATTAGACGTTTCCGAAATGCTTCCACCCTTGGACCGAAAGCAAATAATCATGCCCTTTCGGACGTCGGATAAATCGCTACGTTTTTGCATTCCGCCAACGATTGAAATAATTTCCGATACCCTAGGACCTCCTTTATATACACTCCACTGCAATGTGCTGCCACCTGCCTTTTGTGATTGGTTATTTCACGTTGACGTCGAAAGTAGGTGGTGGTTACATTAATGTGACTGGACTGTGTATATTAAATACATCCATCATTGAATTGGATACATTTCAGAAATAGATGTATTTTTTAAAGGTTAACAATTTTTATCCTTCTTGCAACTTCGAATATTTTGGAATTCTTAGAAATATATTTTTAATGGATTTCCTATAAAAATATTATCATTAAAGTATTTAATAGAAAAAATATATTAAATTTTTCTCTAAATTTTGTTTTGACATGCTATTTTTACATTAAATATGTTATTTAACTGAAATACAAATTATTTTAAATAAATGAAGCAAGAAATAAAAGATTTATTTAAAATTTAAAAGTATCAAATGATATTTGATTGAAAAAGAAAAAAAAAATGCTTATATGTTTACTATAAGATATTTCTATTTGTTTAAGCAAAATAGTGTTTTTTTAGTTTTAAAATTAAATCTAAAATCATATGTATCCAATTTTTGAAAATATATAAAATGTAACACACACAAAAAAACAATAATTATGTATAAGTAAATAAAGAATAAATGTCAAATATGTTTTTAAATATTATGCAATAAATCTTATTTTTGAGAAATTTATTATTTCTTGATATAATGTATGGGTAGATTTTCTGTGGAATAATAAATGGGAAATAAAACATTGCTTTAATCCTTCAAATGGCAGTTACAACTAATTTGTAAATTATTATTAATAAATAAAAGGGGGGCAAATAAAACATTAATTGTAGTGAAAAATTCAGCAGTTTTTAGAAATTAAAAAAAATTATGCATGGTGATGAATAATTTAAAAATATAAAATATTAATAAAATTCAAAATTAATTAAAAACTTAATACATTTATTTGAAATAGTTATTGCAGAAAAATTTAGTAGCATAAGTTCACAAACAAATTATTTGTTTCTATAAAGAACAGTAGATGGCGTCATGATATAAACTCCAATCATTTAAAAAAAAATTTCACCCTACAACATAAGTTGTTGATGTAGCCAATAAATCCTAATGCCAACAAAAACTTCATAAAAGTAGATCTCTTACCCCATTGGTTAATTCTTACTCCCTCTAATAACGATCTCAAACGAAGCTTGAAGATAGTCATATTTAGCTATTTTTCTGGGTGGATTACTAAATCAAAATAAAGGAATTATCTCATTTCTGGTGCAATTGGCGCAAATTTTCCACATCTGCATCAAACATTGAAATTTGTCTTTCAAATAAACAAATACTTCCAATTTCTTTATTCATCACTTTAATAAATTACATAATAGGTTCAAATCTTAAATGTTTGCTTTATAGGCACACTATAGAAACTTTGTGGGCGTTTTCTGCCAACGACACTATGCATCTTCAATATCACTTGATAATGCACAATTGTGATTTCAGATAGACTATTTCTAGAATATGTCTAGTAACTTTTTTTTATTATAAACAGCAAGAAAATTTCAAAATAAAAGAATAGCACTTTTTCAGTGTAACTATTTTAACAAGGGAAGTAATATTCTCAGTTACCTGTGTTTTTGACATTGCCAAGTTTAGGTGGCAAATTTTTCATCAGAAAAAAGTCAATATGTACAAAATATTTATTAATTTATGTAATACTGCTACACAATTCATGTCATATAAGAAAGAAATAAAAAACATGTGGTAGGAAATGAACTTGCAGTTTTCTGAATATGTATTTAACCACTTGACAGAATGAATGACCACAGAATCACTTGACAGAATGAATCATTAATCCTATCAATAAAAATTAATAATTCAATTTCGATTTTCTCAAAAGTACTGAGAAGTTCATACTAATACTTTGCCCAGTACATATTCCAGGCTTGGAATACATATTATAGGCTTAGTATAATTTCTATAAATTTGAAGGTAGGAACATACATGTTCTTATTCTTTCCTTATAAAATCTGGCTACACTATTTTAAACTTGAAAACAATTGATTTCCCAAAATAAATGGCAGACATAATAATTTGATTATCAAATTTGCATTTGTATTTACTAGCATAAAATCTACAAGGATCAACCATTATATTTATAAGAAAAAAAATTGATGATGACCAGTGTAATCTCCATTTTAGTCAAGAACAACTTTAATAATTTTGCTGATGTACAAATATGTATATTTTATTAATAACAAAACTCAAAAACAATTTTCCAGATCATATTAAATTTACAATTCAATTTACATTTACTTTTGCAATTTTTTAAATTAATGTCCAGAAGATGGATAGAATAAATATGAAATAAATTCTGGCTCAGATAATTTTTTATGATATCTGTTAATAACATCTTGTATTCTCAGTTTTCTTCTTACATGAGGAGGTTGACAGCTAAAAAAAAAAGGAAAAGAATAGATTATTATTTAAGTACTAATTTAAAGTCTTTTTAAAAAGCAGAATATAATACAACAACTACTAATTCTTCATATGGTGTTCATTTTTCTTTACAAGTAAAAAAAAACCTTCTCCTCTCCTTGTTTCTAAAAACTACACACTTAAAAAAATATAAAGGGGATTTGTTTGAATATATAATAAAATAAACAATACTAATTCATTAATTTTAAAGAATCTTATAAAAGTAATAACTTTAATTAATAAACTTCTTAATTAAATTTTTAATATATATTTTTTTTATGCAAAATAAAATTTAATAGAGAGGTTATTCTGGTAATGGTACAGTCTTATTGTATATTTCTGCATATAAGTCAAGAATTTTTAGAACTTTCTCTAAATCTAAATTAAGGGGATTGTCTTATATATCAGCAAATCACGCAAAAAAAAAGGTACTTTTTCCGTTAGACGCGAGCAAGAGATAAATCGCTAAATGTAGCACATTTTTATTTTTAAAATTATTTTCATTAGCTTAAGAAATATGAGCAATTCTAAATGAAATCAGCTATTTTAATTTCAAAATTGTTTAGATTGCTTCTTTGTATAATTTGATAACAAATCAATTAAAACGGAGTTTCTTCCCTCTTGCCAATTTGATACAACTCGAAATCATATTCTTTTCGAATTTTATCACACTGGCATTTGATTTTGGAATGTTCTCTAATTTAAGACCGTTTATTTTTCTTATTTCCAAACTTGTTTTTCATTTGTAGAGAAACGCTGATAATGTTGTTAGAATTTTCAACAAAAGCAATCACTTTCAGTTTTAAATTTGTGTATAAGAATTATTCTTTCCGTTCGTCTTTTAGGCAAAAATAAAATGGAACAGAAAATAAATTAGCACAAATAGCATACAAGATAACAACTGACTAGAAATAATATGCAAGTTTCAAATTGGGTTGTCAGAGTTTTAAACTATTTTTTTATTTATTTATTTATTTTTTTTTTTTGCTGGTATCTTACTTTACAGTGATTTGACTGGAAAATTTTCCACCTATTTTACCTACTTGGGAACATTTTTGCAATCATGCTGGCATGTCTAAACAATATGGGAATTTTTATATTTAGGCTTATGTATAGGTTTTGAACTTTGGGTAATTTTTTGAAGAAAAAAACGTTCTCTCAGTTAATATTGAAATGGTTTATATTTGGGAAATATATGGCATTTATATTTATCAATTTGGTTTATTGTTAAATATATATTTATCGAAATTTTAAAAAAAAGTAGTTTTTTAGTAAAAATAATGATGATGATAATAATGTTTAGTAAAAATAGTTTTATATGAGCAGTAATACATATATAAATTTTACCTATCAGCATCTAATCTCTTTCTTCTTAACATATTTAAAGCAGTTTGTCTTACTAATATTCCTAATGTTCTGCGACTTACAACCATACCATCCACCAGAGGTAATGCAAGAGACATCCTAAAAAATTTTCAAAAGATTATGACGCAAAAATTTTAGTTATATTCTTCTTTTAATAAAAATATACCTCTATAATATTCTTAAATTATATATTTTCAACTTGTAATGCAAGAAATCAATTATTCCTACAAATATTGAAATTTATGCAGGAAATGTCCAAGTATGTCAACAAAAATAAATCATGATAAATTGAACATCTAAAGATTTTAAATTAAACTTAATAATTAAAAAAATACTAAAAACAAAAGAAAAAATTTTGCTACTCTGCAAAAATTTCCCATGTTTTAAAAGCATACTATTAAATTATTCTTTAAAATACTTTATAATAATTAATAAGATTAACAATTATTATCAATTAAATAATTTATTAAAATTCATATATGTACTAATTATTAAATAAATGTAATTAACAAGTTAATAACAATTTTCTCTCTTATAAATTTGCAATCTAAACATAGCACAAGAAAATGTGAATGCTTTTTTTTAAACATTAATGCAAAATTTATTCTTTATTCTTTTTAAGTTCATATAAAAATAATGTAATAAAACTCTAAGAGAGAACCACATTTCTCTCATCTATTTCAGTAAAGATTCTTATTCCATATATTTAATATTAAAAAGATTACAAAAGCAAATAATGGAATCTTCATCAATACTATTTAATTTAATAAAAATGTAATAATCTTCTAAAATACCCAACAATGTGGCCTTCAGTCCATTACTCAAGTATAAGAAAAATTAAATGAGGAAATAATAATCCTAAAAAACTAATGCATTATTGCTTTTTCTTTGCAATATGTAGTTGATGTTTTTAGAATTTGAGCCATGAAATTCAAAATTAACAAAAAAATTTTGAAAACACTAATAAAAATTATACTTAAAAAGTTGAACCTTTATTATATCCATTAAAAGTATAATCCCAATTTTAAGATAAAATTTTTTTTTTTTAAGCTTTACTAACAACACTCGTTGGATGCTAAATCCAATCTCTATTAACCATTGAACAGTCTCATATTGGGATAATTTTTCATAAATAAATATTAGAGATGTTAGTTCTACGATTCTTTCTGAACTTGGAAGTAATTTGTATTGCTCAAGGTATGTGAATTTTTGACCAAAAACTTGTGCATGCATAAAAAAATGCTTGAAACTTTTTTTTTCAAAATAGATATTATATTTAAATTTTACAAAATCACACAACATATTTTAGAAATGTTTTTAGACGTAGTGTATCTATCACATGTCAATAAGAATGAGTGATGAAACAATTCATTGTCATCAATGGTTGATATATCACTTGCAATGTCACTTTTATTAGATATGCTACAATCTATCACTTCCCAAATCTAAAATATTTTTTATTACCTGGATCATTTTCACTGAACATTATTATAGTTTTAAACAACAAAGTACTTAAATCAGAGAATTACAGGTTGTTGGCATTCCTTACCTATTGAATTCTCAATTTTTCTGCCAACTGGGACGAAAAATCAAATGAACAAAAATATTAATCTGCTACCATTTAGCATTCAGATAGTAAAACTCATTGATGGCAAGTGATGAATATATCAAATGTAAAGCTCTTAAAAAAACATTTGTGTCGCAAGTTACATACACATCAAAGGCAATCAATTATGCATACAACCTGACAACAGAGACTGTTAAATATTTAAAGGAAAAATATCTCCTCTAAAGTTAAGTTTTCTTAAAGGACTTTAAGGTAGAACTACTTGAAATATGCATAAAAAAGGAAAGTTCCCATCAGGTTGTTTAATGCAAGAAATATGTCACAGTCATAATAGAATATACTCACTTTTCACGATAGTAACTACAATATAAACTATGCCCATCAACATAATTCAAATTCAGATTTAGATGTCTAAGCTAGGCATATTATTACCATTTATAATATATATATATATATATATATATTTTTTTTTTTTTTTTTTTGGAAAAAAATCTTTATTTAATGTTAAGAATGCATGATCTATTAATACATATGCAATTTCTATTTTGAGAAATAAAATTTCTTAAACAAAAATAATAGGGAGGGTATTTTTTTTAGCTTGATATATCATTTCAGTTCCTGATAAAAATTTAAATGTTATATCAACTTAAATGCTATATCACCTTAACAAACAAATAAATAACTAAATAAAATATTCTTAAAAATGCTTCTTTTTCTAAATATTAGCAAATTGTATCTTTTTTAAAAAGCAAAAATAAATATTCTCAAAAACATTTTTTTAATGCATAAATGCTTCCTATCACAACGGTGAGCTTTTAAAAAACACTCTCTCATTGGCCATTTGTAGTTGGTTGGGATAGAGAAATTATCTCTTTGATATAAAATTTAAAAACAAAACAAGACATTTGGCAGACAGTACATAGATTAATTATATCTAAAACCAAATTATCTATCACACATAACTAATCATAAAATAAATTTAAATTATGTAATTTAATAAAATGCATAATTTGAACTAAATTTATAGATAGTTCATCATGTTATTATTCATTATTATTTCATGATGTTATTTTATAAATTTTTATCAAGAGTAATCATAAAGCTAGTTTTATCTAATATAAAAAGCTATTGGATAAAAAGATATAAAGCTAGTTATTATCTATAATCATAAAGCTGTTTTAATATATTTTTCAACATGCTTTCTACAAAGTTAAATATATTATTGAAAACAAATTTCAATGCATAATTACTTTCCAGCTGGTCCTTGCAATTTTATTTGGTACAATCCACTATGTAATGGATGAACAAAAATAACAAAGAGATCTTTTTCAGAAGTCCGAGAAATAAAGTTTGGTGGCTCTAATCCTGTACTCATTAATGGTAATACATCAGCTGAAATATCGAAAAATACATGGTTAATGAATTCATGATAATCAATGTTTATAATTTTTCCAATTATCATTATGCAATATTGTTGCAAAAAGCTTTCATTTATCTCAATTAAAATATGGAACAAAATTTTTATTAAAAAATATATGCATCTATTTATTATGTATAATTTTAAAACTTAATTCATTTTCTGAAAAATATTGTGAAAAAATATAAAGATAAATAGATAAAAGTGCTACAATAAAAAATAAATCTGTTATTGATTAATTAATTTTACCCCTTTTCTTATAAGGTATTTGTAATAACTATTTATAAATACTCTTTTAAATGTACTCATTTATGATTATTTCTTTTACTTCATTTTCTTTGATAACTCATTCATATTAAAATATTTTTGGCATTTACTTTGGCAGTTTTGACACCTTTTAAGCAAACTATTCCTCCTTTCAAACTTTAAGGAGTAATTATTCAAAACGAAATCAATAATAAATAACATAAAGCAAAAATAAAAACTTTGGAAACTTAATGCAATTGCAAAAATAAATATACACTGATTTCCAAAAATTAAGAAGAAAAAAAATCAGAAGATTGTGACTGCAGAGGAAAAAATAAATAAATGTTCATGAACATTATGCAGTATTCACAAAAATTAATGCTGATGTGAAAATCAGTAGAGCTGCAGTGATTTAACTCAATTACATACAAGGCCCAAAACAGGATTTAAAAGATTCTAGAAATAAAAATTGCATAATAAAATTTCAAGATAACTATGTTTCAAGTACAAGTACTTAACATTATTTTTATGAAGAAATATGATGGTAAATCATTGGGGAAACAGAAGCAAAATAGATCAAGTTGGTTGAATGAGAGCCTTTTTGTAATAAATTGACTGCAGAATACATTTTTAGAACAGAATTAGTCTTCAGTAGATACAGCAAAGGGAAAACTAAAGCTACAAGTACTGCAGATGACCATAATTTGCAACTATCTGCACTGAGCCACATAACATCTACACCAATCCACTTCAGAACTTTTCTTGTAACAGCCACTACAAGGTTGGCACCCAGATCAACTGTTAAAAAGTTTTATAAAAAAAGTGTTATTTTTAAAATGCCTAGTACTATATGTACCCTATATCATTCTACTGAAATGAAAGATTTAATTGGGAATGCACATATATCAATTGAAATGCAAATATAAAATCCACCATGAATTCGCATGAGAACCATGTAGCAGACTCAATTCGGAGAGAAAAAGAAATATGTTTAAATAAATTTTACTTAAAATGTGTGCCTACCGTAGAGTGTTTCATCGTTTTAAAAAATTACAAGTTGGTTAGCTTGAGTAGTTTATGCTTTGTGCTGTAGCGATTGCTTTTGAATTGTAGAAAACAAATATCATATTTGTGTCAACGTCTCCTCTTAATTCTAACATTCCAATAAACATGTTCAACATTTTTCGGAAGCCAAAAATTCTACTTTAGTGGAAGTTTCAAAGTTTCCGAATATGCAAAATTTAACTAATACCATTATGTCTTCAATTGCGAATAAATACAGCCATATCTGGCTATAATCTCTACTTAAATCAATGAAGATCTTCTATCTTTACTGAAGAATCTAGATTTTGTTTGCAGAGTGACTCAAGATTATTGATCCAGGAGCTGGGAACCTGCTATTATATTATAGTTAACTATGAAATAGATTTAGTTGATTAATTGTATATGTGCAGCCAGATCTCTTTTGATGGCTGCACCAACTGCATATCATTCCCAAGATGCAGTATTACTGTAAGTTACATAGAGATGACAGTCTTGATCCCATTGTTTGTCCTTATACAGGTTTAGTCAATGACTTTTTCATCTTACAAGATGACAATATTAGAGTACACAAAGTTTGGTTGGTAGAGAATTATCTTCGTAAGGAGACTATAGCATATATCACGGTCAGTACATTCTTGCAAACTTGAACCTGGGCATGGTTTTTATACTTTAAGCAGTTACATTGCTACCCTTAACTGCACTCTGCAAACCTTGAAGGTCCTTGAACTGCTTTGAAAAAGTAAGGGCTGCTTTAAATAGTGCTTTCAATTTAATCAATAAAAACAATAATTTTGAGCACAGAACGTTGCTGTTGCATATGTATAACTGTTAGAACTGATCACAATCCAAATTGAAGATGATCATATGGTGGTTTTTTTTGGGGGATATTTTGACCTCTTCAAGATAAGAAGAGAAACTTACTGTTTTTATTTTGTGTTTAATTTGTGAAGCACTAGGTGATTAATATTATTACCACAGTTCATTAAATTCCAATGAGTATAAATTTCACAATCACAATTTTTCTGATTTTCCTTAATTTTTGGAAACTAGCATATAATAAACTTACCAAGTGGAAAATTTATTTGATCATCCAAATTCTCCAACCATACTACCACAACTTTCATTTCACAAACAATAGCACAACTATGCTGTCTGCCAAATTTTCGACCAGAACTACGTCCTTGAGATAAATCATCACCAGCATCTAAGTTTAAAGACATAGCCCTAGGCATTGGAACTTCCGAGAAAGATCCAGAAGGCATTGTCCTTCGATCAACATCTCTTATATCTAGAAATAGTATTAATAATTCAATAAAAACTGTTATAAAACATGTATTGATGTTAATGAATTTTAAAATAGATATCAATTTCAGTCTTTTAAATACCTTTATTGTTTCTCAGAATAATTTCATCTCCAAATTCATGAATTTTAGTATCTTTTCTCACAATTTTAGGGCTTTTAAGAGAAACAGGACTTGGAACTACAAAGGCTAATTCAGATGATACATCTGACCAATATAAAACTTTATTCTTCCCATTGTAAATGCTTACTGTGTCTTCTTCTGAAATAGGATCTGTTTCCAAAAAAGTAAATATTTTATATAATACAATATTAATATATAAATATTCTTTAACAGTTATTAATACAGATCTGATTTAACAGTAATTAAAAGTATTAACAACAGAGTAATTTTCTTTTATTAATCAAAAGAAAACTTCAGTTAATCTTCTATAGCATGATATGTATATTTTCTTATGCACAACTTAGTAATTTGAATTATTAGGTTTTTTTATAATTTATCACTATGCCATTACAGCCATTTTAATTGTAATTGAAATATTCAAAAATAGCAAAGGAAAATCAAGATAAATTAATATAGTTTTAACAAAGCAACTACATTTATATTTCAGTCACTATTAATTTATATAAAAACAATATTAGATGTGCATTGTATTTTACAAGTAATAAATTGCTATTGACAAGTATGGTTAGGTTAGCTGTATGTAGACAATTCAAAAGCTGAAAAGTATTGTTTCCTGGAATATTTTGAAATCAAAATGTAGCATGGAAAAATTTGGATCTTAAAATTTTCATAATTACAGTAGTTGGTAATATACTGAACCACTGTAAAACCATATAAAATAAACCAAATCATAAATTTGTAAAGCATGTTAAAATTGCTTGATAAACAACTCGATGTCATATATGAACTATAACTTTATTCTTAAAGTTACTTTAGTCTTAATTATAACCTTTCAAACAATAAAAATATTCAATTTCGTAATTTAATAAAATATTTCATTTGGTATTTTTTTAAAGTCAATAAAATATAAATACTACCCAATCTCATTTTTTACAATGTGAGTTTGGAATGTTTAAAAATAAAATTGTGCAATAAAAACAAATAATTTATACCCAAATCATCAGTTGGGAGAATTTTCCATGCAGTTGAAATATGACCAGTCCAACCAGCATGCTTTTTTACATCAACAGGCCATCCAAGTGATCTTAAAAATTCTGAAAAGTGTGGATGTATGTTTCTTTGTGTCTGAAAAAAATATTTTCCACTATTAGTTCTAAAATAAAATTCTTAACTAAAAAAGAATTTTAAAAAAATGCAATATACTTATTATAAAAAGAAAAATTATACTTAACATTGTCAATACTTACAACATTTTGAAGAAAATTATCAACAGAAGATTGACCACTTTTTACATATAAAATGAACACAGTATCTGCTGTTCTGCTTGGAGTATTATCAATTTCTTCTAACTTATGGGAGAAGTTTTCTAAATTTTGATCCAAGGAAATTATAGATGGCAAGGGTTGTGTCAAAGATTCCTATATAAAAATCCTTTAAAATAAATGACTTACTCATTACATAAATATTTTTAATAAAAAAAGATTTACATACATAATCTAAAAATATTTGCTACCAAAACATTTTTTTATAATTGTGGTAAATAAAATAAAACATTAATATGATATTAATAATTTAATATATGAAACATTACTTAAATAATATTTAACAATTTTAACGCTAGCATATAAATAAAATTGAAGTAATAATTAATTTTTAATGAAATTTAAGCTATAAATTAATAAATTTTAAAAAGAAAAATTATTGATGTATGTATATATTTAAAATCATGAAAGAAAGTTGTCAAGCTTATATATATATATATATATATATATACTTAATGTATATAAAAAAATTGATATATATATATATATATTAGCTTTATAAAGATACAAAACATAATTTCTTTAGAAATATAAAATATCAATTTTTTTCCATACTGTCAATGCTTATTATTATTACCCAATTAATAGAAAAAAGTTTTTATTCACTTCTTTTAAAAAATATTTATAATAGTATTATTAGTATTTGTTGATTCATTGTATAATACCATAACATACTTTTAAAGCATCTGGATTAAGGAACCCAAGATGTGAGAGAAAAAGGCGAGAAGTTTGAAATTCTTGGCACAAACTGTAAAAAAGAAATTTTTTTAAACAAACCCAGGAAAAAAATATTCTTTAAACATATGATAAACTTTACCCAAAAGAATAAATATCATTTTATGCTTTTCATGCTTGCATATTTACCTTGGTGATTTACATTCAGTTTCTGGATTCGGATATTCCCGATGTTGTGATTCCACTTGTTTCTTCACAGATGTTTCAAAATTGATTTGATTTTCAATAAGTTTTAAAAATTTATCAAATTCTCCTGCTCCAACTTGAGAAATATTTTCAAGAGATGGTATACTTTTATCTCTATTTAAGAACAGCAACAGAATATATATAATATATATAAAAAATTATAATTAATCATTTGAAACAATTTAATATTTACTAATTTCAATCCTTAAAAAATTAATAAGAATATTAAAAATTCAAATACTTTTTATTAATGGTATAAATAATGCTAATAATGCTAAAACATATCAGCATTATCATTGTAGGATTAGTATAAAATAGAAATACATTAAAAAAGTATTACAAATTATACTCAAGAAAAAGCTACAACCAAAATTATCTTCTTTACAAGCTCTACTTCAGAGACATTAAAATTTTTTTTATTTTAATTTAATTTGACAATATTTCACTGATTAATATTGCTGTGCCACTAATTTTTTAAAACACGTAACATAAAAAATGTGCTAACAAATGAATAATTTTCTTTCTATGTTTCTTTTTTTTTATTCCCATTAATATACACATTATTTTATTGAGAATATTGCAATATAAAACAATTTCTATATTAAAAAATATGTTTTTTTTCATAGAAAATTTAAAACATCACACTAGCTGTATGGAAAACCAGGATATGCTGCACTTTTTTAAAATTAATTTGTACGAATTGTATCATACACACACAAGATAAAGTAACAAAATTTTGTAATACATGAAAACTCATAAAAAACATGTACAATGTTGAGATAAAAGTATAAATAAACAGAATGGTAAAAATAATTTTCTCTACAGAAAAATAATATAAAAAAATAAATTTGTAAATTTTTTTTTCAATAAGCTAAAATTAGAATTTCTTTTTGGTATCTTTCAAAAATGCATATCCAGCCAAAAAGATAACTTTTTAAAGAATTGAGGAAATAAGGCAAAGAAGAAGCCCCATTAGGAGAATTGATGATGTTGAAAAAGATCTAAAGTTAATTGGAGTTGATCAATAGAGGGTTATTGCACAAGATAGGGTCAGATGAAGGATGGAGGAAACTCAGAGAGACAGGCTTGGCCTTAACAGGTTGTAATGCTCAAGAAGAATACATCTTTCAAAAAAGCCAATGTTTTTTTTAAGATGATAAAAGACTGAACATTTTATAAGTAAGTTTCACAGATGCTGTGTGAAAGATCCTTTGAAAAAGATTGCTGTTGATATTGTATTTGTTGAAACACATATTTTTTTTTTCCTAATTGGTATTGTTCCAAAAATGAACATTTATACTTTTAAATGATAAATAGTTATTTAAATTTTCATATAAACCAACCAGAAGCAAAAATTTTAAAATTATAAATTTTCGTTTATGAAATGTTTAAAAGGTACTATTGTAAATAAATTCCATTTGCATAGAATGTTTACTTTGAAATGATCAAAATATTAAATAAGTCAAAAAATGGACCAGATGTTCAAATTTTTAATAAATTTTCTATGCTGATTCTTCAATTTTTATTTCAATGTATGCAGCTGGGAAAATGAAATTAAACTAATAAGCAATTTTGTCAGTTTTTAATTAATATCTCAAAAATTTAAAGAATTAAAAAATATAAAATAGCGATAATTCTTTTAATACACTTTATTGTTCCCAATTTGTTTTAATTAAAACGAGGTAGAATTAAATAAATGTTCTCAAATTTGAATTATGTTCATGAATTATAATATATCTATATCATTTCATATAGATTCTTACACTGCAAGAGGCACAGAAAATTTTAAAAATGGTTTAAATTTAATAATCATTTAAAAATATGAAATTCAATTTAATTTCATTAATGTGACTGTTTTAAAATCACAAAATATTACATAATATATTGTACTACATTATAATAAAATATGTGATCAATATTATTAAAAACTTGCCCATGACATAGAGGAATCTTATCAACAGCTTCAGGAAAATATCGTTGTTTAATATTATGTACAGTTCCAACATCATTCATTGGTATAGGTCTTCCTGGATTTATAGCATAATGCTTACTACCAGACTGAAAATATAATATTCTGTATAAAATGAAACTCATTTTATAAATTATTCATTCGAATGAGTAAAAAATTAAAATTTAATAAAACAATTTTAAACTAAGTTTGACTAGCATTATGATACATAAAATAAATGTAACATACTTTGTGATGAGGCAAATGTCTCAACTGAACACACCATGCATGTCGACCAAAGGGCCCTCTAATAAGAGCTGTTAAAGTAGGCTGTGGATCTGTGAATTTTATAAGTTTTAGAAAAAAGAAAATTACAATTTTCTTCTTATTTTTAATAAGCAATAACATAAAATAAGTTTTAAAGACGTATTAAAGGAAATACAAAATTAAAGAGTGAGGTGAGGTTATGTAATCATTCATATATTTATTTTGAATAATTAATGGAATTTGACAAAATGCATTGGCATTTGATCATTTATAGTTTCTTAATTTCGTCTGTTTCTAATCATTTTGATGAACATACAAAATCAGACAGTAAACTTTATATGAAATACAAAATAGATCAAAATAGTTAAAATGTATATCTATAATTTCATTTTAGCAGTACATAATTGTGTAAAGCAATTATCACCATTATTTTACATTCAAAATCATTCACCATTATATTACATTCAATCATCCCCATTATTTTCAAATTTCCTTTCCTTGCATTTTCAGTAAAAAATGTTAACTATACTCCTTTCTGACTTTCAATTACAATGATCAAATTTTTGTCTAACATATATAATTGCATTTAATTTATGAAAATCAAAGAAATTTATAAATGTATACAAACTTTAACCTTGCTCATTTCCCAAGTGCTGTTCTAATAGAGCTAAAATTACAGAATTATCCAAAGCAAAATATCGGAAGTGTTTCACAACCTCTTCTCTTGTTAACTGATCATCATCCAAGTTTTTACATTGTTGGAGTAAAGATTTCTCATCTAAAAGTGATGATAGATTTTGAGAACCACATGGGGGAGGAAAGTATCCCTAAAATAAAAGAACAAAAATCTGTATTTCAATATAAAGATTATAGTTTTCTTTGTTTATCATGCGATTGACAATTTTTATTTTTGATTTAGATGTAGAGATAAGTCAGATTAATAATGCTTGCTTCATTTACTAAAATAATTTATCACTAACTCATACATATAAATTGATTATTTTTGTTATTATTCTTTTCAAAGATTTTATTGTTTAACAAAATTCTGTTTCCCCTTTTCTCTACCAGTTCCAAGGACATAAATATCAAAACTAAAACCATTTTTTTTTATCCCATAATTTCTAAATCCATAATTAAATTAAATTTTTCTTTAAATTTAAAATACTTGCAACATTTTCTTTAAACATCATAATTTTATGCATATAATCTATAGAATATAAATCCCTTTAGATATTTTATTTTTTTGAAGTTTTATAAAAATCAATTCAATAAAACCATTACCTAAAAATACTTTTTAGCAACAACAAAAAAAAAAAAATAATAAAGGTTTTGGGAAATAATAAAATAAACAATATTATTAATATAAAGAAAGGAATATAATTATTGTAGATGATGGAAGGGAGCCACACTTTTACAAAAGAGATAAAATGCAATATGCATCGAACAATGATTCATGCTAGTGGAAAGTGGATAAAAAAAAAACCTAAAATGAAGTTATACACAATTAGGTGAAAAAATTAAATCTAGTTGTAGTAGACATATGAGAATTAGTAGTATATTATGAATTTTTACAAAAAAATTTCTAATCTTTGAACGTAATTTTTTTAATTTTTAAAAATACAATAAAAATATTTATAAAATTGATATAATAAAATGTGAAGCTACTTAAGAATTAAAATAAATATATATTGAAATGTTAGAATTTTCTTTGAAAATTTGTTATGTATGATATTTTGATAAGGTATAAGTATATTTTTAGGTAAAATATTTAAAGTTATTTTGAATTCAATTATGCTTTTAAGATAAAAGAAAATTAATTTACCACATAATCAAGCATGCATGCCAACACAGCTTCAGCAGCGTCTTTCACACGCATTGATGCAGGCTTTAATTCTTTATCACCTTTAAATTTCGGAGTGTCACTTCTTTTGGGCTATAATATGTTAAACATTCAAAGCTTGTATTTTAGTACTCATAGATTACACATAATATACGACAAATTATCAGTTCCAACAAAAAATTTCTTCAAAATTAGATGCTGCATATAATTGCAAATAAAAAATAAACTTCAACAAACAAAACAAAACAAAAAAAATAATAGATTTTTAAAATAAAAATTATTTAATCTTTTATTTTTGTTTTTAATGCAAATATTTATATTGAGATATTTTAACAATAAAACATAATAAAAATTCTTCATTACCTGAGATTTGGAACCTGATATGCCCAGTTCTACCACTTCAAGCACAGTATGTACAGTATCTTTATCATTCAAAAGATCTGGATGCTCAACAAGCCAAGTAGTAACACAGTGATAAGCTGCCACAATTGTAGAATGCAAATCTTTTGAATGTGCAGGTGGAGGTCTTGAACACTGGAATACAATATAATCGCATATCCATTTCACAGCACGTTTCCCTTCCAAAGAATCTATAATTTTAAAATTTGACATTATAATTATTTTTATTTAAAATTATCATCAAGTAATTATTAATTTTTTTAGTAAATTAAGAACAAAAAGGCAAAGATAAAACACTACTGATATAAACATTATTACTATTAGTAATATCTTGTATGTTACTATATTTATATAATATGTTACTATCTTATATGTTACTATATTTATATTATATGTTACTATATTCTTATAATTTACTATGAGTAATACAACTGAATAGATCAATATACTATTATTATCCAATTTATTAAATAAAAAATTAATGTTCAAATAATTTACAAAAGAATAGAAACATTTGCAAACTTGAAACTAACTGTAATCATATTTAAATTTAAAAAAAAAAAAAAAAAAAACACTAACCTGTAGCAATTTTCACTAAGAAAGCACAAGGCGAAATATATTATTAGTTCTTTAATAACAAAATTATTAAAATATAAACATTTCATTTCATAAAAGTCAAATCCAAAATTATTTCAAACACAAAAGTTTATAAATTATCTAAGAAATTTATAAATAAAATTTTATTCCTATATAAAAAAAATGTGGAAAATAACCTGCTTGGGGTAAATGAATACGTGCTAAGCCAGATAGAACTTCAAGAGCAGCAAGAGATACATTGAGATCAGTCATCCAGGATGATATCAAACGATGGCATATCAGATATGTAGCTCGTAGAAATAAAGCATGTGTTGAATCTAAAGAGAACAAATATAGCAATACAAAATAAATTATCAAACCAGTGCATATCCTATAAAACTTAATATGTAATATTAATTTTTAACATAAATTAAAAAACAGCATTTAAAACAGAGTACATTATGTATTAAGAAGATTCATTGCCAAAATTGCAATTTTAATTTTAATATTTCAATAAAACAGAAATAAATATTTCTTACTATTTTTAAAGCATAATTAATCATTTGTTTTAAAATACAAACAAATATTAGTTTGGATAATAAATATGGATTTTAGAAATGATTATTATAATTGTATTATAAGGTTTAATTAAAAAAAAACATTTTATTTTACGAGTTAATAAAAAAGATAAAAATAATGATTACATAAAATAATTTTATCTTAATTTCTTTAGATTGTAGAAAAATAAATTACTCAATTTTTGTCATTAAATTAAAAAAAAATTTTTGTTATGGAAGGATATTTAATTAATTTCTTCAATTTTCGTAACCTTGCAAATTTAATGTGAGGCATAGAAAAGAAAAAAATAATCTAAAAAATATTACAGAAAAATCATATTCATGATTTTCAAAAATTCTTTTAATGAAGTTTTAGTCATTTTTATCTATTTACAGGTTACTTAACTAACTGACTACAACCACAAATCTGAAATAAAAATCAACAATAGCTTAAGTTTATATGAATTCAGTATTAAAAGATATATCGCATCATATAAAATTACACTAAATTAAATAACAGACATTGTCTACTTGAAATAAAAAATTCACAGGGATAACAAACAGCCAAACAAAAAAAGGAGATAAAAGGAGAGGAGGATTAGGAAAAAACACCACAAATAAAATCATAATTTCACAAAACAAAAGTCACCACAAGATCAAAATCCATCACCAAAGGGTTCAGTAATATGCTTGAAGTAATAAAAGAAATAAAAGAGACCACAGATCCAAGTTGAAGGATAGAAATTTCTTTGAAAGGTGCAAATTTTACCATCAATAAGAAGAGGGAAATCTGTACGAAGTAGGTTGTCAAGATCAGGACCCAAACTGCTGCATTCAGATGAGCCTAGGGAATCGCAGCTTTCTGCTACTTCTGTCTGTAGTTCTGAGGGAACCATTAGAATATCCAAAAATGTAACAAATTTTCTAAGCTAGTCATTTATTTAAACAGCAATAAAAGAGGGTTGTCCACTTTCATTGTATACAGAGAAAATAGCATAATATGCAATAAAAATTCAATTTTATCAAATCATATTTTTATATAAAATCACAAATCAATTAACAAGTTATGAAATCCCTTAAAATATCTCTGTAATATATTAATGCTCTATGGATATTTTATTATAAAAATTCATTTATATGCAAGGATTCGTTTTTTTATAGAATAGAAAATACATATTTAACTCTTTAAAGTTATTTTTTAAATATTTAAATTAGATTTTAAAAATAGGTATCACATCATAATAATGCAGAAACTTTTTCTATACCATAGTTATATAATTATAACAACTTTTCTTATTTGGTTCACTTTGAATAAAAGTAAAATTTAAATGTGGATATTTTATGTGTTAAGTCATTTAAAATAATTCCAAGCTATAAAACTTAATAGGTAGGAAATACCATTATTACAGATTACAAAAGTTCACATAAAAACAATTGTAAGGTTTTCTTTATACAAAAAAAAAATACTAATTTTAATACATTAAAAATTTAATTATTTTAAAATATTTAATTAGATTAGAATTTATATTTACTACAAATTCTAACCAAATTAAAAATTTTTAAATAATTTTTTAAAACTTTCTAATGTATTAAAATCAGTTTTTACTTACTTTTTTTTTTTTTATGTTGTTAAGGTACATATACAAATTTCAACATAAAACATTAGGATCATGAATCTGATGTGTAATCAGAAGGGGAAAAAGAATAGCATATACAAATAAATAAACATACCAGATGACAAAACACTACTAACGGATTCAACACTAGCATTGTCATTTAAAAGAGGTTGGGTAATCTGTTCAACTTCTTCACTTGCTGCAGAATCTTGAATGTAAAATAAAAGGCCACCTACAATAAAAATAAAAAATAAAAAAATTATGTGCACATAAGGTTTTGAATGTACAATTCTATTAAAAAATAACAATAAGAAAATTCTATATTTCAATAATAAAATAACAATGAGACAATTCTATACAAATTCTAAACATGATTCAAACTTTTTTCTCTACATTTACATATCCTAAAAATATTAACTTAAAATACAAATAAAAAAAAAATTTGTATTACAAAATAATTACCAAATTATACATTTGTACTTTTCTCTATTATTTTATATTTGTTTTTAAAAATCTCTACAAGTAATAACAAAATATAAAACAAGACTACATAAAAGTGACTTTAAAAGTCTTTTTCCTTTTCATATTTCTGAAAAAAATAATCTTAATACTTAATCATAATATTTGAATTAATATAAAAATACACATTGAATATGATAAAAGAAATGAAAAAAAATTGCAACTTTATTCAAATCTAAATATAACATATTTTCTCACAAAAACTCAATTCAAAATATTTTGTTATTTATTACAAACTATAAAAAGAATTATTCAAAAACTCTTAATAAAGGCATCTTCGAAAAATATAAACATTAAATGTAATACAGATAATAATAAAAGCAAAACTATTACCTAATAACATATGAATATTCAATGATTCAGTTTCGACTTGCAATGCATTAATTAAAAGGTTTACTAAACGAATCCTTAAAGACTGGAATGTGAGGCTGCTTTTTTCATTCGAAGATAAACCTAAAAATATTTATAAATTAGCATGAAAAACATCAAAACTTTCCAAGAGTGTAAAACTGAGTTATATATTTGAAATTATCTACAAAAAAAGTTCACATCATAATATTCATTTTGGGGAAAAGGTAAAATTTTGTTGAAAACTAGTAAAAAAAGCTAACAATTGAAAAATAAAAGTCAACAATACATAATTTTTATATAACAAATTATTTTCAATAAATTAAGTTCGTAAATTTAATTCACACATTATTTTATTTAAAGATTTCGATTTTTATAATAATATGTATATTTAATTTGCCCTTTAATGTTTGTATAAGTAGAATGATTTCCAGTTTTAGTACAGCAGCTCATGTATACTTCATATCTCAAATAAATACTTTAAAAAAAAAATTTTTTTTAATGGAACTAATTATGAAGAACATAATTTATGTACAGCGAATGCATTTATATGGCTTCGTTATCCAGACTGATTTTGTTTCTATGAAGTCCTTTGTCCATTCTCCTTTTGAGTTTTCTTACATGCTTTTTCTTTTTTAATTTTTCTGTAGTGTTTATATATATAAACTACAGAACATACAACGAATTTTTGCTAAAACTTTTGACATTTAACAGCCATATCGTCTTCCATGATTTCATTCATAAGGGAGTTACTTTCATTAATTTAGGAAAAAGTTGACAGAATTTTTACTATATATAATAACCTGAATTTGTGAATTAAAAAGAATGTTTTAAGCAACAATTTTATATTATTTTTAAAGAATAAATTACATCTGCATTTCTTTATAAATTAAAAATCATAAACAACATAATAATTACTAATACCATAATTTCTTGCCTACAATCTATGAACATTATTTTTAAGAAAGCAATTATTGTTTCAGAATATTTTTTCCTGTGAATCACCAAATGAACAACTAATATACAGAACAACAAATCTTTTAGCAATTACTTTTCAACATAGAAAAATTAGTATGTTTACATTAAAGTGGCGGCAACATGGGACATATCATAAGAGACAGGATAAAAAAAAAAGAAGTAAATACTTAAACTAATAAGATATAAAAATGTAAATACAATATGTTACTTTATTATAACTCTGCCAAAAACCTTATTATTTATTAAAAAATATTAAATGGATTTCTTAAAATTTCAAACATATTAAGAATTCAATAATGATTCCAAAAAAATGAAGTTTTATCAGTGCATTAATTGTTACAGAAACCAGGAAATTACATCAAACTGTCTGCAAAATATACCATGTCAGTATGTTTTAATAGCTGAAAATTAATATTGTTGATTATATACAAGAAATGATAATAATCAAAATTATAAGTTTCACTGCAGTTAAAACAATTTTTGAGCAATTAACTTTAACTTTCCCAGGTGTAGTGAAAAATATCTTTTGATTCAGAATAAAACATATGTTTATGTTTTTGAAACTTCTTTGAAAAAGATTGAATTAACAAATATATTTGTTTGAAATACAAATTAAATTTATTTCCAAAATTAAACTAGAAGAAATGTACATAATTATATTTCATAAATAAGTAAATTAAATATTACTCATAATTATATATCGATTCTAGACAACCATTAATCTCGCAATAAGAAATAAAAAATTTTACAAACATATATGCTTTATTTAATTCAAAAATAAGCTTTGATAAGATTCTTTTCTTAAAGGTTATCCAAAAAATGTTTGAGCGTAGAAACTAATTAACATTACAATTAAATCTATTCAAATATTCAGTTTAACTTTTCAAACAATCAAATACTTATTCTAATACATTTACACATGCTATCAGAAACACATTTTCAGCTTACTTTTGATGGGCAAATTAAAAAAATGCAGTGGCAAAGGCAGCATAGAAAGAAGTAAATGAATAGCCGAATGTCGAAGTTCTGCGTTAGCTACCAATGGACTTTGCCTGAGGAAAAATATAAATAAACAATAACTATATCTTAAATAAAACTTTTTTTCTAATAATAATTTATTTTTTTAATGAAAAAGTGATTCAATAAACTATACACTACATGCTTATAAATAGTTTTAAAAATAATAAAATTTAATTTTTTAAAAATTCTTTAGAGCTTAAAGCTACAATTCTATTTCTCAGAGTTATAAAAATGCTACGATGTTATTTATAAATAAAAAAGAAATAATATTGCGCCATGCAAACACATAAAAGCATTTTATAAACATCATATGTGCTAATTTCCAAGCTTAAAAAATTTTTTAAATCAACAAGCAACATCTTTCAACGTAACATAATTCATAATTCCAAAAAGGAAAAAACAGTATAGAAATGCGAAAAGTAATAGGAAAAATGCAGTTAGGAAAATTAAACATACTTGTTTTTTAAACATACAAATTATATAAAGTAACATAAAACCTTCAAAAATATTCATTACCAAACAACTAATAATTATTTATATTAAAAAATTTATTAATCAGATCTTATAACTGAACATTACAAAAACATTCATTAGATGATTTAAAAATAGAGAAATTACAATTGAGTTACTTATGGGATTTTTCTTTTAGCCTTCTTCATGGACGGGCGACGGAGATCTACTATACCATATAAGGTATAGTAGCTACAGGAATGGATTGTGGAGTTATAGCGACAAACACTTACATTATTATATATATATATATTGATTTACTTATTTATATTTTTCCATGAAACTTCTTTGTTTCTATAATGGTTGCTCATGCATACATATTGTTATTTTCCAACAACTTTAACATATAACAGATTACTTTTTAAGTTATTTTGTAAACAGAAATGCTTAGGAAATTAATATTATTTAAAATCTCAATTACAGATACAAACAGGATTGTAACATTTAATACCAAAAATTATGACTGCAGATTATATGCCATTTTAGATTAAAAAGCAAGAAATAGAGGTTTAACAAGAAAAGTTTCCAATAAAATAATGAAGCACATTACAAAAATGGTTTTTAAAATATATTTTAAGTACATTGTTATTTACCTCATTTTCATTTCACCAGGTAATACCAGTTCTAAAGCTTGAAGAAAATCGGGCAATAAAACCATCACACCATCCAAATCTTTACGAAGCAAATCACTTGAATTCATTAGAATGCTGGCTAACATTTGCCCTCTCGTCTAGGAAAATTAATTTAAAAGTCAATTAAAATATAGAATCATGCAATGTGTTCTGAAATTTTAAAATCATCAAATAAAATGATTTTTTTTTCTATACAAATATGTTAAGCATAAAATTATAATATATAAAAAACAGAAAAAATTGTCTTACAAACAGTAAAAAGATTTCAAAAACTTTCCTAATAACAATGCAGTTTATTATCATTCACTTTCAAATGGCACTCAATAATCACAAAAGATTTTAATAAATTTTAACAAAAAATTTAAAGCATGACAACCATCAATAAATGATATATTAGAATACAGAAGTTGTTGTCCACAAACAATTAAAAGTAAATGTAAAGTTTTTAAAAATTTATAAGATTAAATTTTCTAATTCCTCAAATTAAAAACATTTTTTTAAAGATTTTTTTAATAAAATACATTATAAATCTTAAACTTATCTATTCTTATTAATTTTTTTTAAAAAAATGTATAGAATTTGTTTACATTGGCTAAACATAGAAAAACTAACTTTCAATAAATTAGCAAACACAAATATTTATTTGTTACACTTGCGAATTACAAAGTTATTTTTGTTTGTTTAATCTAGTGAACGATCAGAGCTACAATAAATGATGATTGTAAATGGTACCTTGTTCCTGACACTATTTTTACTCTGAAGAACATTAGGAAAAAATTAATACCAGTTCTATTTTTTTTAAAAATATTATTAGTGATAAGAAGTACCTCAATTTTAAAATTCCTAATATTTTAGCTTCCAGTTAGCAAACTCAACTGAATTTTGATCAACACTTATATTTTACTTTAATTTAAATTTTTAAAATAGAAATAGCAAATCATTCACTTTTATGATAGGTATTGTAAAAGTTTTTGATAATTAAAACTGGTGAAATAAAGATGATTGTATTTAAGATTTAATTTTTTTGGCGAATACATGAAATTGATGATGAAAAGTGAGGTTAAAAGAGTCTCACTAACACAGATATTATATAATAAAATTATATAATTATCTAATTTTATATAATCAGGTAATAAAAATAAACTAATAATTCATTTTATAAGAAATTCTGGCTAATTCTTAACTATAAATTTTAGTACTAATTTTTGCAATTTTATTATAACAAGTATACTGACTGTGCCCCCAGATAAGCCATATTGAAGTGCAGAATAAAATCTTGAAAGGTACACAGGCAGTATTTCTTCACCTGTCCGCTTTGCACAAAATATTCTACACAAAGAACCAACAGCTTCAGCTTGTCCTGATTCAAAGTTCTCCAGAGTCAAATTAGATGGTATTTCAAATGACTCAAGCATTGGTGCAGAGCTCTGCCTGTTATCCAAAACAAGTGAGCTAGGTCTTCGTAAACTATTATCACTTTCTGTAAACGAAAAAAATAAAGAAATTTTATAATTTAATGCATAATTTTTCTTAAAGGTTTCTATTCACTTAAGTGAAGAATAAAAAATTTAGCTATCAAACAACTTTTAATTTAAGAATATAACACATAATAATAATAAAATGTAAAAAAATTAACTTCAGAAGTATTTCTGCATAAATTGTATATAACTATAATACTGAAAAATAAAATGAATAATATTATTACTTATTCAATAATGTTTCCTATATTATAATTTTTTTTCCTATATAATAATACTTTTATACCTATTTATTTAGTCACTAATTTATTTGTTTTTCTCAATACATATTAAATTTCCTTTAAACAAATATTTAAAAATATATTAATGAAAATTTTCAACTTATTTTATGGTTTCTTTATTGCTTGAGTGATGATAATCAAATTTATTTCAAATTTTTCAAAGTAATTGCAACCATTTTTGCTAATGGGATTCCATCCTTCATAGACAATGAAAATCCATAAGCATGTTGTTTAACATAATGTTCTAATAATTTAAAAAATATATATTCAAAGGGAATTTGTTGGTTCTGTATAAAAAAATAACCCGATTTTTATTTTCAAAATAGTAATAAACTTATTTCTAGGAAAACTTATTAATTTGAAAAGATTGGATAAACGTCCTTAATGATAGTGTTTCATGTAAAGACAGAAAAAATAAAAGAAGCCCCCATAAATTTTTTTTTTTTTTTAAACGATCAGTATATTAGACCTACAAATGAATTTCAGTCGCCTATTATAGTTGATTCAAATGAACAGCTAAAAATGATATGCTACATATTAACATAAGAATCGTATAAATATATTCACTAGTTACTTTCATGAATTCTTAAAATCTTTGCATATTTTTACAAACATTCTTTTTTTTTATATTTTAAAATAAATTAATAGGATACTTACGCTCTGAATTTGAAGTAAATGATGTCATATCTGATCCTACAAGCGCAGCTTCAAATAACCATGAACCAAACAAATGAAGAACTGAATTGCATTTGGGACGGGATGGGGACAAAGGTGGACGGAGAGGAGGTGCTGATGAAGTAGTTGGAGTAGAAATTGGAGATTGTTGAGGTGTTTGCTGATTTAGCAATTGCTGCTGAGATTGTGACAAAGAGGTTGATTAACTCCAGATTTAACTGAAGTCAAATTGGAAATCAAACTTGCTTTCTGCATACCTAATTATATAAATAAGAGCTTAAATAAATTTTTTTTTTTTTTTTTTTTTTTTGGAAAATTTATGCAAAAAGAATATTTGTAATCATAAATGAATTTAACTATTTACCTTTATTTGTAGGATCTTTTGGTAAATTTTTTGAAAATCCTCTTCTATTATGTGGTGGTGTACTGGATGAAGATGATGTTGGTTGTGAATATGTTCTTGGAATGTGAACAGGCTCTTCAATATCTGGCTGAGCAATACCTGATTACAAGGAAACCAAAATACAGTAATACTGACATTTTGCATTGCCTTTCTCTCAAAAAGCAAGATATTTTTCTAATTTAAACTAACTTTAATCTTCAAATTAAAACTTGATGAAGTCAGTTCTATGCTTATAATGCAATTTTTTAAAGTTAGTATTTCTTTTCATATATAAAATAAAAATTATAGTGCATAAAGATAAATTCACATAAACATGATTATTATTTCTAAAAAAAAAGTTAATGCATTCAATAGCAACATGAACTACAAAGATAATTAGAATTAAAAAACGTACAAATAAATATAATTAACTATAAATAAATTTAAATGTCAGAAATATTTTACAATATCCAAACTTTAAGGTTAATAAACAAATAAATTCTATTTTAAATTATGTACTTCAAAATATGAATTAAAAGAAAAAGGCATTTACCTAAAAACACATCTACAAGGTTAGATATTCCTTTCATAGCTTTATAAAATATCTGAGGCAGAACGGCTAGGCAAGGATGTTGACATGGATCAATAACCATTTCACTACTTAGAGCAAAATGATAAAATTTTGGAGTTTGGCTAATGACTTCTGGTCGACAAAGGTCCACTGGGTTACCAAGAGTATGTAAAAGTCTAAACCAAGCTTGTGCAATACATTCATTACTCATATCAGTGGGAACTAGATGAGAATCGTCATCAGCTGTACAGAAACAAATATTATGTAAAAACAAATATGGAGAATTTTATTTAGAATACTAATATTATATAGATATTTTTTTTAAATGTAATACAATTTCTACTTCATTAAACTTTTTTCTTTTTTGAATTATTAAAGAAATTTTAAGCAATCGAACTGGTTTGTAAGATTGGCTTTTTTTTTAAAGTAAATTTCAACTTAATTACTGGATTAATATTGTAATATTAATTAAAGAATACTTGCAAAATATATCTGCCATTCAAATATACCATAAGTACATCAATGTGTTGCTTAAAATAAAGCATAAAACCAACTCTTACAGGCAAATTTTTTTTAATTTTTATATTTATATAGGAAGGAAATAAAAAATTTTAAAAATATATATATATATAAAATTTAACATTCAATAGTTCAAAATATTTTGTCACATATGGCAATGCGTTCACAACATAATCAAAAATTAGATACTCACAGATTTTAGCAGTTGGAAAATGAGATCCATACATAAATTGTAATACATGTGTAGTAAGAGCTAAGTTCACTTTATTCCATTGATCAACCAAAGCAATTCGATGTCGCCAACTGCAAGCCAATTCACGGAAAGTTTTCCATAATGATGGAGAAGGAAAAGATCGATGACAAGCTAACAACCAAACTTCAACTAACACACCAAGGATTCGTTCGCATAAATGACTGCCTATGTCATCTAAAAAGTAATATATTATATATTGAGCTCCAAATAAAAAAAATTATATTAATACATAAATTATATATTTTTGAAAAATATCCAAAATATTTTTTATAAAAAAATCATCTAATTCAATAAATTATCCTGTTTGATAGTTTGGTGCAACTTATTATTGACATTCTATTAACCTAAAAGCAATTTAATTTTTTATATCATTAAAATTACATAAAAATAAAATATCTTACCAGGTACAGATGGTGGAGCAAGAAGAGTATCATTTATAGCTAACAAAAATAGAAGAAAAGCATCCCAAGTTTCTCTCTCAATAATAGTAGATTCTTGAGCAACTGTTTCAATTGTCCTCAAAACTCGATGACATAATACAGCTTGTCGATTTATAATATCAGCACCTAAATGGTTAAAAAAAAATTTTTTAATTACAAAAATTAAATAATAAATTTAATATTGATTTTTAAAATATTTATTAATTTAATATAAAAGAAATCTTACTGTTATCATTTCTAGGCAAAAACAAGTTGTACAAATGATTTAACATGTTTCTTGTATACATGTTTGGATCTTCACAAATGCACTTGGGGACACAAACTTTAGGCTTTGTTAAAGCTAACATCCATTCACAATAAACATTAACACAATCTCGAATTGCTTCATGCTCTGACAAAGGAAGACCAAGTCCAAAGCAGATAACCTAAAAATAGAAAGAAAAAAAAAAAAAAAAAAAAGAAATATGTGTATTAAGAATTAATATTTAAAAATTGAATTTACCAGTTAGAAAACAGTGTGGATATTTTTATCTTTGATGCTTCCCACACATTACATTACAGAAAGTATTTAACTTTGTTTTTAATATTTCTTTTGTTTATATTAACTAAGTTGAGTCAATGTAAACAAAACAGCTTGTGTATATTGACTCAATTTAAATTTGCTTTACAAAGCTCCTTTTTAGAGTTTAGAGCTGTTACTAGCAGTGCTAAATAATTTATTTTTAATAAAAAACCCAGTTCTATATTTTCATTTAAAAATATTTTTGTGCATTGAATAATAAATTCTAATGACAAGACATATTGAATAAAAATTTGTATAAGGAATATAAATTTAATTTATGTGATATTTTGTTTTTTACTGACAGTGATATAGATAAAAAAAAAAACCACAGAAATTAAATTTCATGAAAAACAATAAATTATTAAAAAATAACTGCTACAAAATTAACTTTAAAAGAATATAAAAGAAATAAAACAGTTTAAGTTCCATAAATATTCTGTAATACAAATATTATTTGAAACTGAGAAAAACTTCTTGATTTACTATGTTACTGTCCTTTGAAATGTCATCATCATTATGAAAATATTAATCAAGAGTTGCATATTATTCAGAATTAAATAATTGTATATGATATAAAAAAAATGCATTTAAAAAATTCTACTAATAAACATGTTTGTGAAAGTTGTAAATATTTTTATTAACTAGACTTCACAATATTTTCGTAAAATAATATTCTTTAAATGGAAAAAATTACGCTAGTTAAATTGTTAAAAAAATCATTATGCCAATGACAAAAAAATATTTGCAGAGAGTTCTATAATATGATCTAAATATAAACAAATTTCAGAGAAAAAAATACCTCATGCATAAAATTTACTTCATATCAATATTTTTTTTATTTATTAACTTTTTAAGAAATTTAAAATCACATGCTGTGAATAAATAACTTCACTGTTAACTAATATTGTTTCAGTGAAATAATATAAAAATAAGCATATATTTTATGAAAAGAATAACTGAATATAAAATATTTTATATAAGAAAATCAGAAAATTTCATTAATTTTATACAATAATTTTATTTTTATGAAATTTTTTACTAATAATATATTAATACATGAATAGAAATTATATACCTCCATACACCAATGAACTTGCTTGTCTGATACAAGTACACTAGGATCACATGATGGTGTACTGATGCCAAGGTTACTGGCCAGTGGCTTAATTACTGCAATAACTACATCTCTTCCAGCATTTGCAGGTAATGTATGAAGGACACTCCAGCGTTTGTCTTCGGCATTCCTAGTAGCTGGGACTGATATCCACTCTGAATACATTTTTCTAAAAAAGTCACTTTTATGAAAATGATAGCTAATCAAATCAAATCAAATCAAATCAAACTAATTATTAAGCTTAAAGACATAGAAGATTACTACAAATAAAAATATATTCAATTTTTTTTACCACAAAATATCAAAATTTGAATAATTTTTAACATGAATTCCATAAAAAAAATTATATAGTTCTCTTATATTAGAGGCACATCATTCTATTTAGGAAAAATGTATAAACATTGACTAATCATTGTCAATCAAAGTATATAGTTTTAATTTGTAATGTGATCTTTAGCATATTTTGCCTAGGGTATTCCTATTTGCCTATTGAATATTTTCCTAGACATACAAATAAAGAAACAAGAAAAATTAATTATTTGAATGAAATTTCATATGCAACACATTTCGATCCAACAGGCTAATTATGAAAGTTTAATTATTATGAATGATGAATCCTAAAAAATTCAGAGTTAATCCAGGACAGTAATCCCATTATTACTGCTAACTGCTACACAACAAAGAGTTGTGTTTTTATGGGTCGTTTCACTTAATAAAAGATGCATTTGGATAGTCATTTATGGTATTGTTCTGGACAGAATTGTTTGTATTGTTTTTTTTTTTTCCTTCAACCTTGAACTTACATTTCAACAAAATAATATAAGGGTGATATCACAATTAGAGCCAACTTGGCAAAAAATACAACATCTAGGTCAACTACAGCTCCCATCCAGGCTAAAGGTAGATCAATGCCTTATGAATTAACCTTGTGTTGCTTAAATATTTATTTTTTTAGCAAAAATAATCAATCTCAATGATACAATTTTTGTTTCATGTGAATAACTTTTCCTTGGTTATTTTATAAAGCTATCTTAACATTTTGAATTATAATCTCTCTAAATTTTTAACCTATGGTGATGAAATGTTTAAAAGATTAAAGGTATTATTTTATAACTGGTTTATTATAAAGACTATCTTATTTTTTAATTAAAATAATATTAATCATAATATGTTTTTCATTGGAAGTTAAAGTATGTTTGATATATATGAAAGAGTAATATCATTTCAACCAAAATAAATTTATCATTCCAAGCAAAAAATTTATAAGTAAAAAAAAATTTTTTTTTTCTAAACGTCATATTAAAAAACATGCATACTTATAGTAAACAAGTTAATGTAACTCATATTTATAAAGTTTCATAATTTTTAATATTGATGAAAAGAGAAAAGAAATAATGCAATGACAAATACTTACAGTCGAAAAATGTCATTTTTCTCATTAATATTTAAACATCATATTCTGCAGAGCAAAACTGTTGTTGATTTTCTCAATTCATTGGTATTACAAGCATGATTTTTTCTTGAATACTATTCATAGCTCTGTAGTAAAACAAAACAAAACAAATAAATAAATCTAACTGGTACTAATGGCATAAATTCTACTTAGATAAATGTTAAAAATTAAAATTAGTCAAATTAATAACTTTTTACTTAATTTTTTATCTATAAGTAAAATTTTAATTTATTCATTTCTTCAATGAATTATTTGTAGTAATATCATGATCTTCAAGCACAAACAAAATTTAAATGAGGTACAAGAAAATTTTTATTTAAGATCAATAATCAAACAAAATAAGAACTTTATTAAATAATTCTTGTTCATTTGAAATTGTTAACTATTTTTAAATAATAAATTAGAAACTAAAACTAGAGTTCTAGGTCAACCCTTGCTTAAAATATTTATTCTTTCACTATATTTCCATTAAAACACTGCAATATTATTAACCAAATTACGTTTACTAGTACACTTATTTATTTTTGCTATTTTTCCCCTTCTAATTCTCCAAAACTAACGTTATGGAAACATTATCATTTAAAAAAAATTTCTAAATATTTAACTTATCTCATGTCGTATAAATTAAAAAGAAATGTATAAAACGAATGAGTAAAAGTATGACAACTTCTTAATTTATTAAAAATGTTTGACTATAAGAGATGTAAATAATAAAATATGTACTTTTATTTCTGATAATAATTGAACAACACGTAAACTAACAAATTTTACTCCTATATTTTTTAAATATTTTATTTTATTTACAAACAATAAAATTATAACAGTTTGTGTAGAAATAAATTAATTAATCGCAAACTAATATTACGAATTTAATTTTTATTTTTGAATAAAATATTATATAGGTACATGCAGTTACATAAATAATAAAAAGCAACTGAGAAAATAAATTTATTTTCGATCTCTTTGACAACTTCATTATTTTTTTCCAATTACTTAATTAAATTTGATAAAAAAAATGGATTTAAAAAATAAGTTTTAGTTAAATAAATCATTAAATAATAATAAAATAGAAACAAAGAAAGATGGTTGAAAAATTTATTAAATGCATGTTTATTAAAAAATACCAACATACTAGTTTCATTGAACTTTTAAGAAAATTTAATATACGGAAATGTAAACAAAACTTAACAGGTGAATTTTAATGCCCACGATACACTACTTTCGCTCGTATTTTTGTTTCGAATTCGCCCACTATAACGATACAATACTAATGTTCATTGAAATTTATCGATACAAAATAAATTACTTGAAAAGTAAAATAAATCTCACAAAAATTTTTGAATTTCGAGGTTGACAAGAATTTTTATCCAAATTAAATATAAAAACAAAATCTAGTGGTTGGAAATACTATATAAATTATTAACGTATTTTCTGCTCTCCCATTCTTCGTCTTCCAGTGATCTCAAAAATTAAAATTTAAACTTATTTCTTATTATAATTGCAAATATTTATTGTTCTCCCTGTTCAATTAATAGAAGTTACGATTTTTGATTATAGAATATTGAAAAATGAGATGAACAAATTAAAAAAAATCTACAAAAAGACAACTCTCTAATGTGAGCCAATGGGTATTTTTTGTTGTATGAAAGTAGAAATTATTTCTTTGTGAGTAATCTGGTAAACAGAGAATGGATTATCAATGTAAAATATCACAGAAACTATTGAATAACAAAAGTTTAATTCTCAATGTATAACTAATTTATTCTCTGAGCTGAAAACTTTCATAATAAAAGATGTTGTGTGCCTCTTAAATGAAATGCTAATTCTAGAAAACGAATTCTTAGAAGCAACATAAGAAAATCAGAAATTCAGTGCACTGAACTACTTAACTTAATTAAGTAGTTCAGATTTTCTTACTTTCTTCTTTTTTTTTCTCTCAAATCATACGATTACTATTATCTATTTATCATGACTTTTCTTTCCTACTGCCTTCACATACCATTGAGTAGATGAATGCTTCGCGTTCAGGCACTCGACATCTTTATTCAACAATGATGAGTAGTTCAGAAAGAGAAATTTTTTATAATTTTGAAATACCAATTCATAAAATTAAAAATGTACAAAGAATATTGGATTCAATTTTGCTTCGATTATCAAAAGTTTCTGCTTCGAGAATCAAAAATTTCACGACTGGCATTAATAAAAATAATCATAAAAGGTTTACAAAAAAAAAAAATACTTGTCAACAGGGATTAGCCCTTTTCAGTGGTGAATAAAAAAATTGTATGAAAAAAATAATATAAAAATGTGATTTCATATCCTGAAAAGAAGCCATTGTTTTGCCTATTCTCAAACCGGGGAATGATCCTTATAATCCTATTAATTACAGACCTATCTCTCTTCTTTCTACTATCAGTAAATTAACTGAATTCGTTATTCTTAAAAAAATTAAAAGGCACCTCTCCAAAAATTCCATTATGATTCCTCAGCAATTTGGTTTTACTTCTAAACTCAGCACTACTCACCAACTTCTTCGTATTACGGAAATGATCTCTGAAGGACTCAGTAAAAAAATTTTAACGGGGATTATTTTTCTAGATGTAGCTAAGGCTTTTGACAGAGTCTGGATCGATGGCCTCATTCATAAATAAATTGCTTACAATTTTCCTACTTACCTCATTTTTCTTATTAAATCTTATCTCACCAATAGAGCATTTGCTGTTAAAATTAATAGCTCACACTCTACTAAACATAAAATTAATACAGGAGTACCGCAGGGTTCCGATTGGCCCGATTTTATTTAATATCTTCATCAATGACATTCCACATTTTCCAAACATTAAATTAGGTATTTACGCAGATGATACTGCAATTATTGCTTCACATAAAAATGTTCCTGATTTGTAAAACAATTTACAACATTATATCACACATCTAGAAGCATGGCTCACTCGATGGAGAATCAAAATAAATGTAGATAAAACTGAGGCTGTACTATTCACGAGGAGAAGAATTCCTCCTCCTAACATCTTTCTCTTTAATCAACAAATAACTTGATCTACTAGCGCTAAGTATCTGGGAGTCTACCTTGATAGTAAATTAACATATATTAACCACATAAATCATATTAAAAAGAAATTTAACACCTGTCTTCGCATGCTTTATCCCTTCATTAATAGGAATTCCCCCCTCTCTATTGAAAATAAATTACTAATCTACATGTACTATATGCGTCCCGTAATGACTTATGCGAGTCCGGTTTGGGGCTCTGCTGCAAGGTATCACATTAATTATATTAAAACTCTTGAAAATGAAATTTTACGTATGATAACTAATTCTCCTTGGTACTTTAGAAATGATGACATTCGTCATAGTCTTGCCCTCCCTTCTATTCAAAATTATATGCTCAAGATTGCGGAAAATTTTTATGCACATCTTGAACACATTCCGAATGAGGAAATTCGTAATCTTCCGAGATATGATTTTTCTCTGCCGGAGAATGCTAAACGCCCTAGGGCGGTCTTATATAACTTACAATTACCCTAGACGAACTGGCTCAGTTGTCAGGAGCACCCTGACCTGTTCCTTTAGTCATCATTTCTAGCAGCTGCAACTCCATCCTGTGGTGTTTTTTATTTTTTGTTTTCTTCTTTTATTTTTTAATTATTTTCTTTACTTTTACTTTATATTTCTCTTTTCTTAATTTATGTTTTCTATTATTGAAATTCTCTGATTTACTCGTTGCTCTTTTATTTGATTTTGATCTGGTAATTTGGGACAGACCTTGGTTACTTACTGCTTTGTTGTTTATTAATGTTTTTTATATCACCATGTGACTTACTCTCAGCTAGGAGTTTAGGCCCATATAAGGACATGGAACTCCGTAAACCTGAAACTGACTGACTGATGAATGTGATTTCAAAACATACATGCAATTAGAAATTAAAATATAATGATATCTGGGAATATATTAGGAGTAGGAAATACAAATTACTTAATTACTTTCGGACATTGTAAATAATTTGAATTATACATACGCATATGTTAATCTTAAACAAAGTATTCTTCTCCATTGGCTCAACAACCCTATGTTGGGCCAAGTCCGTCTACCTACTGGCATATTTCGAGACAAGAAATGTTTTCTTTTTAAGGCGTAGGGTAGTCAACCCTTCGCCCAACGCTGTACAATCATATTAGACCGGGACCGGCAGTTTAAAGTAGTTTCTGAACCACTAAAAACATCCATGGCACAGCTGGGAGACAAACCCGAAACCTGTGGCTTTGAGCGCTAGTCACTCGGCATTTATAAATCATCTATAAGAACATAGTTTATATTTCGACATAATAATAATTCGGAATTGTGTTGATGTCTGAAACTTTCTCTAACATTTTCAACTATCAAAAGTTTTCAGCTCATTAACTTGCATTGTGTGCAAATAATAAGTTATTGTTTTTCTAGTATTTCTACATTGGTATTTCATCTCTAAATGGATAATTCATTCCCGTTTTCGGTTAGGAAGTTAAATTTTATGCCAATGAAAGTATTGAAATTGCTGATACTTTCACTATATTACAAATTGCAAGTTAATTGATTACTCATTTATTTTATAACTTCACATGATATCAAAATAAATTTGTATTTATTGAACATAAACTTTATTTGATTTCACTTATTGAATATTTATATTAGTACGTGATATATATATGAACATAAAGTTTAAGATTGGATCTCTATTACTATCTTTCAACTTTTTAAACATTGACAGGAATTATACATCTCTACAACAAGAAAAATTTTCTTGAAAAATGTATATTATAAATCTTTTGTTTGCAACAACGATCTCATTTCGTAAAACAGAATAGGAATGCAGATAATATCGTAATTTTCTTTATTACTGCTTATATCAGAATAAGACACACTTTTTAAAATAATAATTAGCAACTAGAAACATTTTTTTTAATACATATATAATTTTTAGATAAACCTTATATATGAATAAGCGCTTATATAATAATATCAGCGCAGACTCAAAGAACTGTAGCACAGAAACCAAAGGAGAACCAACACGGAATGAATTAAAACACGACAATTTTGCCAAAGGTAATTACCGTTATTCGCTACACAAACTGTATAACAAAACCGTCAAAGCATTCGCACGACAAAAATTTTATCTACCAGTGTAGTTCTCGCCATTCAATCTATAAATATTTGTGTTTCTTAAATGATTTTTAATTTCGTTGCATCAGATTTTGCTTACTATGTATTTTCTTAAGCCTCACATTCAAATCTATCTAAAGAAAAGAAAAAGAAAGCAATATTTCAATAAAATTGCTTCATATATATATATATGTGTGTGTGTTTGTTCAGTACCATATCTTACAGACTCTAAACGCAAGGTTATTGATGCGATAGGAATACGTCGCTAGACTTTAATCCAGTGATGTAGCTAGCAGAAATAAAATTGTTTATAATGTATCTATAGTTCACATTTCTTGATAAGGCAATCCTCAAGATCTTTTCTTTTAAATTTTGTAAGCATTTATTTTCGATTTTAATAATTTCTTTCGGGTTTTATAGATTTCCTGGACAATTTGTTTCCCACCCGGTTGATTTTTTGTATAAATTTTCGAGTTTCTTTTATCTGTCAAAGCAGTTCTAGATATTCAACCTATAAATATTTTGTCTAATGATTCTTAGTTTCAAATCGCAGTTCAGATCTTGAAAATTTTTTCATTTACATTTCTTTAGATGTCCGAGTGCGGGGCTCTTTTGTACTACTAATGCTGTGATGTTTTTGTTACATAATTTGAGTATAGCGCATACTGTTGTACAAAATTATCTTGTTTCTATTCATACGCTTTTGTTTCTGTGTTGTTCTTTATACATATACATATGCGTGGTCATTCGATGGATTTGCCTGCTTGATCGCTGAACCTATCATCACCTTACCTATTGAACCTATCAAAGCATATCGTCCAGCATGATCTGGGTGCAATAGAGAGATAATTTTTTCAAACTAATGGTCGACTTTGAAGAGGACCATATTTATCTAAAAATCCCTCTAGTAAAGCTCGGTTCCGCATTCAAAAATTTCATACTGCAATCCGAACGTCCGTTCAAAATAGTAATCGGGGGATTACCCTCCTATAGTATTATTATCCAAACTTAGTACCAAAGCGTCCATTTTACTTGCAGATTACCAACTACTTAAAACTAAAGGAAATTTATGGTATTACCTAACTATTAGGTACTAAAATCTACATGGGGCAGTAATCAAATCTTTCAATGTTTTAGATGTCAGGGATTTTATCACAGTAGCCAGGCCATTCATCTCCCACAAAAATTTGTGATGCATGCAGGTAGGATAATATTCCAAAAATTAATTGTGCTGCGCAAATGCAAATCTCCAGAACTCAACTATATCTCTCACTAAGAATCACCAGAAATATTAAGTTTCTCCAACGTTACCACAGGCAGTGAAACAAAATTCCCCAAAAGTAATGCCCACTCAAGAAAGGAAGCTAATTACGTAAATTAAATTAGCACTCCCACCCCACTATTGGATTCGGCAATAGAGGTTTTTCAACAATTTTTTAAATTAGTAATTGATTAGCAGCAGAACTTTTAAAGTTTTGTTTTATAAAAAAACCTTACCATTTAAACAAATTGCTAAGTAAGTTTGAAATCAGAACAAATATTGCTAACAAACAGCCATTTTAATTAATTTAATAGACAAAAAGTTCAATTTTGCAACCAACGAATACAACAATTTTACATAAAAACAAAACCTCTAAATTTCTTGCTATAACAATGCTTCCTTACTAATTATCTCAAAGTTCTTAACTGGTTCGATTAAGTGAGAAATTTCCATTAATGTTGAAAAACTGAGGCTGTCTTCAGTAAATGTAACAAAATTCAAAATCTATTAAAATAAAAAATAGCACCTCTTTTCCAGGAATGATAGTTAAAATACATCGGTGTTTATCTTCACCACCATTTCACTTGGAAGGTAGGGGTTTAACTAGTCTAGTATACTCAGATGTCTTAAAAATATATGTTAGAACCGATTACACTTTGCACTTTACAATAATTATTTATACGACGAATGAATAAGCAAAAATTCAATCAAATGGAACTGTTTGATTTTTCAATTTTCGGAAGAATCTGTAAACATAAAAGGCCTTTGTATGTGTGTGAATAATAATTACTATCTCTTTTCTATTTCAAAATAATTTGAATAATTAACAGACATAGAAATTAGTTTATAGGATTACTGAATAAAAATTAAATAAAAACCTACTTATTTTTTGTTGCACCTCTGCAACTTCTCCGCAGACAGGTAATAATGAATGCAACTATAAAAGTTACACCATTAATATATTTGAATGTTAATTAAAGAAAATGTATTGTCAAGAAAAAAACCCATCAAGATGCTAAGAAACTTTATTGGTATGGAGAACAAAAATACATTAAAAGCAATTTTAATTGATTTTATTATAATACACAAAGAACCCTCCCTAACCTCTCCGTAACTTATCCCAGTCTTAATTACTTTTCATAAATATAGTATGACAAATAAATTTTCAAACACACGTATAGAAATTTAGATATAAATATTATTTTAATTTTTATTCATTCTCTGTAGTCTATTTCTTTATTTTAACCTCAACTTTAGAAACACAATATTTATAATAATTGTTCAAGTACTTTTTATTCTTACCTGCATGTTTCACATTTTTTTTATAATGAAATATAAATATATAACAAATATGGAATACATTCTTATGGGTTACTTTAGTTTCAAAACGAATAAACAAATGTTAATGCGTATTAACAGACATTGCAAATGGTAATGACACAATTATTTATAATTTCTAAATGAGAGATAAATAAATATAATAAAAAGACACAGAGATTCTTTAAAAAGTTTTGTAAACTGTACATAAACCTTGTTTTAGACAATAAGATGCATTTTAAAAAAAATTAATGCAAAAGAAATTGAGTAATTTGGCAGGATTCAAATCATGAAATTAAACTTTGAAAATTGCATGTAGCTTACCATTTGTTAAAACTTTCTCAGTTGACATGAGAATGCAATTCTATGAAATGTTTAGAATATTCTTGAGTTAAAGGATTTTTTTTTTTTTTTTTTTTTAACTTAAGACTTTGGGTGGTTGAGTAAAATTGAATAAAAATATTTTTCATATTCGAATTTTCATTAAAAAAACATTAATAAGAGCTTTAAGTGTACTAAATTTCTTACAGTGCTTCACAGTTATTTATAATTATACCATCCATTAATAAAACAAATATTTCTTCTTAATAACAAAATTTTTTTTCCCATACATGGAACTTGTAGAAGCTAAAGATTAAACTAACAATAACACATCTAATTAACAAATTGTTTAAAAAAAATTATATAAAACTTAATTCAATCATTTAGTTAAAAAATTAAAAAAAAACAGTAAAATACTTATATATATCTGAATATAAATGATTTTAAGTTTCTTTGTAGATCATTTTTAAAAGAGGAAAAATTGTACAGTCCATCAATATGTAAAAAAATTATCAAATTATACTATATCAAAAAGTTTCACAAAATAATTAAAAGCAGCTTCACCTTTTTTTTTTTTTTAAATTTTCTTTAAAGAAAAAAAAATGTTTCTAGATTAAAAAATAAAATCATAAAAATATTAATAAATTATAAAGATAACTGCTGTTTTAATTGATCCATACTAAATGTACTTAATTGTTTAAAAACTTTTCAAACATAAAGTAACAAAAATGTTTTTATAAAGCATTAATAATGTATTGCTGTAAAAATACTTAAAATTTGAAAAAGGTATTAAACAATGTTTTAATAACTAAAGAATTCAATATTAATTTTTTTAAATTAAAATATCAGTTAATTTACTTTTTTTTTTTTTTTTTTTTTTAAATCATACACACATTGCAATATGCTAGATAATTTTATTGTAACAAAATATAAGATAATGAATATCTTTGAGAAAATGACTATATAATTTTGATCAATTATTATAAAATTTACATACCTTGCAGAAGGTAAACCACCTAAGCATATCTTGAACAAAAAAACAAAAATGTTCTCCAAAAAAAATATTAATTTAATGCAAGGAAAAATTTTAAGAAAATATTCTTACCCAATTCAAGTGATAAATTCCCATATAATTCAACAACAGTCATTTTGAAAATAAATATTTCTTTTATACTTGATTTTAAACTTGTAAATCCCAATTATAAATAGATATGCAAGAATTTATCAACACTTTATGAACTGAAATCCAAATATATCATGCATAATAAATAAATAAATATCTAAATTTTTTGACATAAATAAAAGTATATTAAAGTTTCAAAAAAGAAAAGTAGTTATTAAATTTAAGGAAATAAAAATATAAAACAATACATTACAAGAACATTACTTCTTTTTAATGGTACAATTGTTAGACATTCTCAGTTCCTTTAAAATTTAATAGATATCAGAAACTTGATTTTTGATATCATAACATATTTTACAATAATAATACATTTACATTTTTTTAAAAATATTGCATAATAAACATACATGCAAATAATATAAAATTTATAATTGAGTACTTAAAGCTGAAATGAAAAATTGTTTCATATGAAGTGTTTTTTATGATGCAAAGACCAAGAATTATTTAAGAAAATCCAAATATTTTAATTACTTTTTAAAATAAATTTTTTTAAATAAGATATTCTAAAAGGAAATAAAGAGCTGAAACTTCATTATGAATGGAATATTAGAAGAAAAACATGGTACCCCATTTTCTACTTGTGAATTAGAGACAAAGACACATACTAAACAGTCAGCCTAACAGCAATTGCAACACATAGATTTTACACAACATTGAATACACAGATTTACTATCAAATACATATTATTTTATACAAACAAGGGGGGGGAACAGGTACTTTTCTCCATAAGTGGCAAGATACCTCAAAAACAATATATCATTTATAAACACATAACAACCCTTTTAAGAAACAAAATTTTTACAATGAAAAAAATTAATCTTTTTTCTTTTCTTCTATAGGTTTTACAGTAGTTGTACAAACTGCACCATTGGCTTCAGAACGCTGAGTTTCAGTTTCTCCACTAGTTCCGAATTCATTCATTCGTTTTGGATCAACACGATAGATCCATCTTTGGTATAAGTAAATGAAGAATACAATATCTGTAACAGAAATAGCAGATTGTTATAAAATTATAATAATTAGCGCATAAAAAATATTAAATTTGATGCTATGTTATATTTTAGTCTACTTCATATTATATTTATATTGTATAATTAGTTTAAAATAAAATTATTAAGTACAAGTTAAATTATTTTTTTTATAACGGTTTAAAAAAAATAATCATAATAAATAAAGAAAATTTACATGTTTAAAATAAGACTATTTTACATTAATAGTCAATAATTTATTACCATCTACATTTTTCCATTTTTATGTTAGAGTATTTTGATAAGAAACAAATTATATAAATACTAATTATACAAATTATAAATTAAGGAAAATACATACCATCTCTAAAGCAACCTAATCTGTACATGGTTGGCATCTTGATAACAAAAGCAAATATATCATCAATAAACGTATTAAGGAACTTGTAAGACAACATTCGCCAGGGGAGGTGAGCAACAGATTTTAATTTATAATTTATGAATAACTGAGGAGTCATCATGATGAAACCTAATAAAATAATTGCATAAGTTTTTTTATTGTTTTTATGGCATTACGCAAATATAAAATTGAAACTAAACAAATAATCATTATGATGATTTTTTTTTTTTTTTTTTTTTTGTAAATTCAATTCCTTAATTACATTAAATTCTTTTAACACTTATGTTAAAAGTGTTAATGTCAAATAAAAGAGCAATCTGAGATATATACCTAACTGACAGTAGAGTATTAAATATTTTAACAATTTTTAAGCTGATGAATTTAAATCTTAAGAATCAAAAGATATCACAATGTTTTAATATACATAAGATTTGATTTTGAATAAATTTTAAATTAATGTGAAATATAATTCTGATATTAACAATCATTTTATATATTACAAGTATCAGAATTTTTTTTTTTCATTTTATCAAAGTTTACATACCAAAAGTCAACAAGAATCCATATAGCATGCCTAAAACCCAGGAATACCATCCTTTGTGTTCCAAATAAAGAAGTGAGTACACAGCATAACAACCCAGTAGAGGAAATAGAACCCAAGACAGGTATCGGAATGCCAACTGAAGATTTAGATAGAAAGAAATAGAAGAATAATTTATATATATTTATTTTTAATAGGCCATTTTAGAATTAGAACAGGAGAATAATTTCATATGTCAGAGATGTGTTATTTTAATAAAAATAAAATTAATGCAGTATTTTAATATAAATACTTAATAAAAAAAATTTCACCTTGTAAACTACTACTTTAAACTACAAAATATTAAAAATTTATGTATTTAATAAATTTTAAATGAGAGAAATAACATGAAAGAATAAATAATTAAATCCATCTGTAAAAATTTGAAAAAAAAATTTATAAAATTTTGTTTAATTAAAAAAAAATCATTTATTTATATAATGAAAAAGAAATTATGCTACATTTTATATTAATAGAAGAAAATATGAACTTACAATATCAAACTGCTTCGTTGATGATTCAACATATGAACCCTTATCTGCAAATTTAATTCTGGGTATGATGCCAAATAATTTGTTTTCTCTATCAATTTCAACATTAGTAACTTTGTGTATCTTCCAAATTTCAATCAAAAGTCCAACAAAAACTGATATTCTAACAACCATATTGGTATCATTGTCTAATACGTATAAAAGTACAACAATTGACTGAAATACATTGAAAAAGACAGATCGAACAGACAATCCTTCTAACGATTTCCTATTGTTCCAAAATTGAATATCTGTAAAAAAAAATTATAATAAATAAAAATTGATAAACACAATAATACTAATATAAGGTAATATTTAATATATATATTTATTATAAAATGTTTTAAAGAGTTTATTATTCAATCAAGGCAATTTCTTTAAATAAAAAAAGTGAAAAATTTAATTAATATAGTTGAGAAAAGATATTTTTAAAATATAATGATTCATTTGCAAAATTATAATAAAAATATATAGTTTAAGAATATTTACCATTTTTAAATGCAAGGAATTCAAAAATACTATGTACAATTGAAACAACAAAGGTCAATCCCAAGAGGATTGGTGATGTTTCCAACAAAGCTTCTTTCATGTAATCTTGATCATCATCACTTTCTTCCATTAGATCTTGACCCAAAAATGATGTCCATCTCGATCTCATTGCCTGAGCAGTATACAGTTGCCAACGGAATAATGAAAGAGGTTGGAATGTCAAATGAATTGGTAAACTTCTATAAATAATAAGCATACAAATGATTAGCATGAAAACAATTTAAATATGTGACATTAGGATAGCAATTAAAAATTAATGTTTTAATTTTAAAATAAACAAATTTAAAACCACTAATGAAGATATTATGTCAAAAATTACTTGAATAAATGAGAAAAATTATATTTTTAGATTTCATTTTACATAAAATAGAATATTTTACAAATTACAAATCAAATAAAACTTTTTGTTGAATGCATTTACATAATTATGTATTAATTATATAATTTAATAATTATGCATTACGAATGTATTTACATTTTTATTGCATCAGATAAAGGATCAAAATGAAAAAAAGTTAAATTATTAAGCAAAATTAATTTTTTATAGAACTTTTATAACTTTGGTTAAAATGTTTCTTTTTTTAAAATAGTTCTGGTAAGTTCTATGAAGCAAAATTAATATATATAATTAAAATTTATACTCAGAATTAAAAATTAAAATAGCAAAAAATTAACTTACTTAACAGTTTCATTTATTGGAGTGTATTCTCTCATTAAATTCCAATAGTCATTTATGTACAAAATAGGAAAATAATCACCCGAGACCGGTTCAAATTCTACAACTAAAAAAAGATAAATAAATAATGTTTCAATTTCCTTCTAGATATTTTATTAACAAATGTGAGTTATAAGTTAATAACAAATGAGATTTTTAAAAAACTTTTGTTGAATGATTTGTATAGCATTTGACATCATAATTTGCTTACTAAAATTCAATATAATCAACAATTCAAGGTCAAGACTGGGAATTTTATCTTTTTTTTAGTTTTATGGAGCTCCTTCTCAAAATGATTTTTAATTGCATAAAAATAAGAAATTTGGAAATATTAAACAAACTATATAATGTTGTGTGACTAATCCTCAGCATCCTACAACGCAGGGCAGACGACCCATGAGCAATCACTCATAGACGAAGAGAACAGGGCACAAATGCCATCAAGCCTCCTTATTTTTTGAAACAGTGTCTACAACAAAATTACCAGCAAATTGACCCTCAGCCCTAATACTCACCAGCAGCTCACGTTGCCACAAGTCGTACACAAATTATGTAACAAATATTGTTATCGGGCACATTAAATAATAATAAACGGCATAATATATAGTATGTTTTAATTTTATTAAGTCCTTGTGGGTCTGTGGACAGTTAATTAAGAATATGGTATTTTTTTTAAATAATATAAAAAAAAAGGTATTTTTTTATAACTTATCCTTTCAAATGGAATAAACATCATTAATGCATATCAGAAAAATTATTGATTATTTAATGAACTCCACATATTTAATGCTGAAATTTTATAACACGGATTTCACTGATACATTGAAGTCCATATGTTCGCCATTCGCATGTGCAATGCCTCATATGGTGTACAGAAATGTGAATACATTATGTCATAAACAGGCCATTTTCAAAACAAAAACTACGATAATAAAAATAATAAGAGCTAAAAAATAGTTTTGATGCAAGTATTATTTCCAGTTTTTTTTAAGAATGAATTTTCATGCATTTTTGCATTGTTCGTAATAAAAACTTCAATCTACTCAAAATAATTAAAGGACAGTACAAATAAAATAAGTTATTTTGGTGTAATAAAATTACATTGTTTTTTCTAATAATTTTTTTTATCACATTTGTTTAATGTATGAAACATTATAGATAGGCAACTATATGATTATTGGTGTCACACATTATACTCCAAGTTTTTACTTATCACTTATTTTAATTCAATGTTTTTTTTAAAAAGTGATCTTGTGAATTTTTTCTTTGTTTGCTGCATTAAAAATTATGCTATTAAAATATTATCAAGCCTAAAATCAGTTAGTAATTAGGCTTTCTAAGGTCTCGAATGATAAAATTAATGTTATGCAGTTTCATTTTTATTTTATTTATCAAAGTAAAAAAAAATGTCATTTTTTTGAAGTTAGGCAATGCCTTATCATATCAGCTAGCAAATTTCATTAAGTTATTCAATCAATTATTTTTTATTTTAAAAATAGGAGAAACATCTGTTTTTTCATTCATTTGAAATCAATGAGTATGCAATAATTTCTTCATATCACAGGTTAAAAATAAGAAATCTGTAACATTTGATTTTTTTATATGCAATATAACAACAATGGATATCATAATATATACTTATTATATTATATCATAAGAATATACTTAGCTAATACTAATCCTTAAATTAAAGACAATAATGCTTACATTCATCTAACGGTGGAGGAACATGGCCTTGTACCCAAGCAGTATGGTCATCAATGATATTAATAGTCATATTTGGATGCCAGTGGGATAAAATTTCCAGTGTATTTTCTTCTGCTTTCTAAGGAGAAATAATATCCACTTCAGTTAAAATTATATAAATAGTATATTTAATCATTATTTTTGTTCTTATTTTGTTGTTTATATTGTATCTTCTTAATTAAGATTAAATGCACTTCAAATATTTTGTAATTAATTCCAATCTAGAAATATATTTTGTTTTAATTATTTTGTTAAACAAAAAGATTACTGGAATAAATTACTTCTAAATTATAAAAAAAAAAAAAAAAAAAAAAATTGAAAAAAGTAAAAAAATTAAAATTTATTCCTTTTTTTGTGGTTAGGCTTTATGTTCTACATATTAAATTATAAACTTAAAAATTATTTGAAAAAATACATTCTAAAAAATAATTAGAAAGTACATTTAAATAGAATTTTGGTTTGAGGAAAAGGGCATATAAAATTTTCTAAAAAAACCCATAAAAATACCTTTATGTCTTCAGCACTTGCAGATGTTTCACCAGTTAGTAAATTATGTGTGCGCTGATATCGAAGTTTCTTATATTTATTCATTCCTATAAATAAAAATTAAAACTAGTTATTTCTTACAGTTACTCTGAATATATAAAAGTTAATTTTATATAGTTCTTTTGAATTACATGAATACAAAAAATTAATATAAAACCTGAAAACTGTTAAATTTTTACTTTATTAGAGTTGAATAAATAAATGCTTGTATATTGATTCTATATCCCTAAATATAATCTTAGCATTACCAGAGATGACAACTTTAAATGACAGTTTTTAGTACTATTACACAAAACTTTTAGCAGTTTATGTTTGTCAGCAGTGGGGATGCGAGGCATGAGTGGTGCATTATGTAATTTTAAAGTTGTTTTATTAATTATTTTAAAATCATGACATTCTATGTTAGCAATGCAGAAATACCAACTACTACAAATTGCACACAGTTACTACGGAAAATACAAAGCTTCAGATTAACTACAGACTAAGGAAATATACGTCTAAGGAAATATGTCTATTACTTCTCCAGTTAAATGCAATAAAAACTTTTATCAATTTCAAAATAATATCACTGAATGCTGCACAGTATTTTGAAGGAAAACATTAATTGTAAGTGCAAAAAATTAATAAACCACTACTTAAGCAGCATCCATACAAGAGCACGAGACAAGCAAATCCTTCTAGCAGTGAGTGTCAAATGGTTGAAAATGCAGTTCTCAAGAAATCTCTTTGAAGTATGGAAAAAATTAACTAGTTGTAACAAAGCGAGAAAGTTGACTCATTCTGAGATTTACTAAGATATATCAGTTTATAATTGGCCCGTGAGAACAGCATGCTTGTCTGGAAGCAATTATAGTAGCTTATAACAGAAATGACACCAACATTATTGTAAAATTCCCATTAACAAAGATACACATTCATAATAGTATCTTTATCAAAAATGCAGTAGTTTTACCAATACACATGCTGAAATAACATTAGATTTACAAAGGGAAAAAAAATAGCCTTTATTCTACTTTGAGTTAAGACATTGCAATATTATTTTGATAATAAAGAAAAATAATAAACACTATATATATATGTACATTATTAAATTTTTAACTTGCATAAAATTGTCTACTTTTTGCAAAAGCTGACACTATTTATTTGAAATTGATGCATATGGTGTTTTTTTTTTTTTTTAATTTACATAGAAGTATTAAGTTTTCTCATAATTAATCCAAAAAAATGTTTTTCATAGCAACAGATACCCTTACAATATTAACATAAAACTTTATGATTTAATTAAATAATTATATGAAATCATTTCCCTTATTAACATTTTAAAACTATATCATGCAGATTACATCACAGTTACCATGCTCTAATTATAAAAAAAAATTAATATCAATTTTAATAACTATCTCATTATTAAACTGAAAATTTTATAATATGCTTTCTTAAAATAAACCTAAATACAGATTTTTTTTTTATTAAATAATTTTCAACATAATATATTAAATCTTATATGTGTACATAAATCATTTCACATTTTTAATGAACATAATGTTAAATTGACAAATGCCAGTCATTGTTTTTAATTATCAATTTCTCAAGTTTGTGTGTGTGTCTGCTTATACACTGTCACAATTCACATTAAAATTTCACCAAAAAATTTTTAATACAAAGCCTAGGTTAAACAAAAAAAAAAATTTTTTTTTTTTTTTTTTTTTTGAAATTGGATCAATATAATACTTCTTGATCTAAAGAAGTCTCGATTCTCAGGATATGCTTGATAACACAGCAAAAAGCCAATAGCTTAAAAATGCTGGGATTGATTTGATATCAGACTGCTTTAACCATGGTCAGTTTTATATATGGCAATATCTGGGGTTGGAAAAATTAATATGTGTTTGCAAAATTTGGAAAAACAAGGAATGTTTATGTCACTTTCTAATAAATAGATAAATATAACTTGCACAATAATAATGCAATATTTTTAAATTAAAAATTTTAGTAAAAATAAACAAAAGTATTGCAGCTTGAATCCAAACATTTTAAAAATATATAACTACGTCATATATGCATATATATACACTTGTATCTCATGTAATATTAATAAAACCTATTTTAACTTAGCTAATTGATTCATTGTTCCAATTAAAATATATAAATACTGACAGCCATACAAGTAATGAAAAAAGAAGCTTATTTCTTACCTTTTATATTGCATATATCAGAGGTAATTTGATAAGTTTTATTTTTTGAAGTCTGATAATGCTAGGTTATATTTATATGTGCTAGTATAATACATAAATACAATCTTACTTACAGATAATTTTAAAATACTTTTCATTAGTATTGCATTTATATATTTTTATAAATCCTAAACTTGGCTTGGTTTAATGAACTTATAAATATTTTAAGGTACTTACGTACTAACGGTACCTTGGCGACAATTAGTGAAAACGCACCAACCGCCGCTACAGATTTGGCGGTTTTTAAGTGCTGCTAATCCACACTTAAAAAACAATCAAAACGCTTTCAAAATATTTTTATTCAAAACAATAAAATATATAAAACACTTCATTTAAAATCAAAACGATTTAAAAATGCCGACCACAACGACTTTTACGTTTAGTAAACAAACTTTCATCAATTTCCACAATGCAATCTGGTCCACCTATCTTTTTTTTTGGTTTATTCACCATATCCAAGACATATAATTCACGCATGTAATAGTTCCAATCTATAACAGTTTTATCCGATATATCAAGTTGCTTTTCACAAAATTTAATCGACGCCAACTCCTCGCACCAGCAGTATATGAATCTCAAAGCTGTACGAAATGGAATTCTGCTTCCTTCAAACCAGTTGTCTTTTCGGAACCCTACACGATGAGCACACTGACTGAAATTGCATTTCTAAAACTTACGTTCCCCAAAATAAAGTTTCATGTCATGGGAATTGGGACATTTTCGTTGTTTTGGTAAAATATTTTGCTCCTGGAAAAATAAAATTGCATCGTGCTCAGTTTCTGGCAAATCCCAAATACGCATTTTCGTATCACAACAATATGGCGTCGAAACTCAGCAAATCTACAGCCGTTAAGATTGCCGCCACTTAAAAAGCGCCAAATCTGTAGGGGTTACTGTATTGGCGCCACTGAAAAACCAAATCTGCAGGGGTTCCATTGGCGACACTTAAGAACCCCAAGTCTGTCGCCAAGGTACCGTTAGTACGTAAGTACCTATTTTAATTTAGCTTTATATACAAAGCTTACAATCAAAATATATTCAATAAGCATTATAAATAATTTTCAATAAGTAAAATCTGTTAAATTTTAATAAACTATTTTAAAATGAAAAAACTTTTTCTTTCAAAAATTCATTCACAAGCTTACTTTTACTCTTGCAAACACCATCTCCCCATGAATGTCTTTTCTTATCCCTTGGGTTTGGAGATCTTCCATGCCGGACTACACAAGTATGCAACCATATACTACAATTTTTTTGCATATTCTGTAACCAACAAAATTAATTTGTTTGTTGGATAATATGGATAGAAATACATAATATAAAATTTTTACTAGAAAGTTATGATTACATATTTAAGAAAATATAATTTCAATTAATATAATCTGCTTTACATTAACCCCAGGATTGTCTCAAGTCCCTCTACTTTCTACAACATTTTTCCTTAAATTTAGTTTCGACCTTCATTGCACATAAACCAAAATTATAAAATGTTATTTCATTGTGGCTTTTATTGTTATAATTAGTTGGATCTTTGGTGAGACCTTTCAAATGTTGAACTTGCCAAGCCCTTGATCCCTCTCATAATAGGAATGGATCCCGAGATATAATAGCAAGAATTGAGCTCTCAGTGGTGGATTGTAGGTCAACTCCCCCTTTCTGCTAAAATCTTTCAATTTTCTAAAGTGATATATTTAGATTTTCCAAATTAAACACAGCTTTTAAGTTGTCAATATTTAAAACTGGACATAAACATAATGCTTCAAATCTAAACCAGCTACTTATATAACCCATTTATTTAGATGCTTCCGCATCAAATCTTGAAAGTACTATAGTTTCTATAGTGGATCGTTTTACTAAGTTTTTATTTTATTTTCATACTTCTTCAATTTTGTTTTATTTTCAATTTTAAGGGTATCTTGCTTCCCCTAAGAGCTGTTAACACACGATGAGATTTTTCTGATTGCTCTTTTTTCAATTTATGAAAAACATTTATTACAATAACTTCACATAATTTTGTATAAATTTTCCCAATTTTAATAAAGTAGAAATTCACATTTTTAGTATATATTTTAAGCCACAAAATTAGCAAATTCAAAAAATAAATAAATAAATAAAACATTAAAATGATTCTGGGTTTTGTCAAATAGTTAAAAGGATAAATAATAAACACATATTTAGAGACCAGCAAATGTGGTTAAATGGCGAGTGCAAAGAAATTGGATACATTGAAAATATTTTATGATTTCTGTATTCGGCATTATGATTCTAAATAATAATAACAAAAATAGCCACGCAAGCCTACTATATGTTCTAAGAATTGAGCAAAATTTAAAAACAAGACAAAATGACAACGGATACAATAATAAATAGATTAATAATATTAATTCTCTTTGAATAATATATTCAGCCTATTATTTTCTTTTTGTTCAATAAAACATGCATTGCGTTATGAACTTTATGTTTCAGTCAAACAATCTTTCTTGTATAAATAACACAATCAATTTAAGTTGTCTTCAAATATCGGTACGAATTTCTTAAATAAACAAAAAAAATTTAGTATATTTTGTTGAAAGATTTTTCTGTTTATTTATAATTACATTTTTAGAAATTAATTAAAAATAAAAAGCATTTATTTTTAAAATAAATGACATTTTAATTATTTAACAGGATTCCAAACAGTCTTCTAACTTTAATTTCTAAATAAAAATATACACATATTTAATACATATAAAAAAATTGGAATTTTAATTGGGAAAAATAACAGAAAATACTTAAAGACAAACCTCAGTAGCATCAACTGTTGTTTCCAATGTGTAAACTCCATCACCATTTGGACCACCATACCAATCACCATAGATAATATTCGGTTGATACCAAATCAAAGATTCTTTTTTAAATGACAATTTTTCTTCTTCAGTTAAATAAACATACAAATCCTAGAAAATTACAAAAATATGAAATTCATGTAAATTTACAATTAAACCATTCATTTAATTTTAAAAGCAAAATCGCAGTGGAGAAACTCTTACAGCTGGGAATAAAATATATTAATATAAATTCACATTTTATTAAATGCTATTAATGAAAAAAAATTTAAAAATTCACTTAAATAATAATAAAAAAAGAGCAATAAAATAAATAAACAATCCCTTTAATTTTCATTACTATACTTCTAACAAACAAAAAATTATAAAAGTGACCAATCAAAATTGTTATCTTTCAATTATTTTTATATTCCAATAATAAGACTTAAAATACTTTGTGTGCGACTTTAATATTTGAACTTACATTAAATAATTTATAAACATTCATATAAACACGTTAATACATTTTAGTACACTTAATGGTTTCTAATAAGCATCTATAAATTGATAAAAAGACTCTTCTACAAACTTTCTATTTGATTTATAATATTTTTAAGAGCTTTTTATCATTTTTTTTTTACATAAGATAAAATATCTATGAAGAAAAATTTAAATACCAATAAAATTCAGAAACTGTTTTTTCTAAAAATTATGATTTTTAACTAAGAGCATTTATTAAAAAGGGAAATAAATATAAATTGCAAACATTTTCTATGTATTCATAAATATCAAATAGTAAAGTATCATATTTACCATTATTGTGCCATTTTGAAAAAGGTTTTGTGATGTTTTAGCTGGCATACCACTATTCTGTGTATTTTGGTTAGGAGTTTGTGGGCGCCTGAAGAAACTAGCTATAAAATAAATAATCACTGCTCTTAATGCAATCCCTTTCACAATAGACAAAAAGGAATGTGGAGCGGCAGGAGGATTCTGTGCTGGGGGTGACTGAGCATCCCCTTCCTGAAAAAAAAATTTGTTGAATAACTATTATGAATAAAAACATACCATTTTGATTAAAATCTTATAGATACATAATATTAAACTCAACTTACAATAAACAATGCCCATTTTTCAGATACATTTTAATATTGTCATATAACAGCACAATATTCAGCTTTAAATTATAACTTACTCAGAAGGTAACTTCTTAAGCATGTTGTTTTCATTTATTTGCGAGAAATTAAGTCTTTAATTAACTTAATATCCAGCTGAACACTAAACTTGAAAAGAGATTTTGTGATACAGTATTAATCTCTTCCATTTATTTGACAAATTTGAATTATTTTAAATTGATTAGTTAAAATTTTATACAAATATTTCATTTAATTAATAATCTTGACATCTGGTAACTGAAATTATTTAAATTATCACATTTATGAAACTTATCATAATTACTCTAAATAAATTATAAAATTTGCTATAATTTCCCCAACCTCCCCTTTTTGGGTTTTTTTTTTGTTTTACCAAATTTAGATTTAAACTCCATAATTTTCTGTACAGAATTAACAGCACTCTCAGCAAAAAATATGCTTATTTATATATAACAGCCAACAAAAACCAAAAATACTTTCAAAGAGGGCAAAAAAGCAGAAGAATCTCAACACTATTTACAACAGAAAAAGAAACATAAAAAAAAAATTATAAGTGATGAAAAAGACTACAGTCCATTTCTTTTTTTAGTTTAAAATCTATTTTAACACATAAGTTAACTTTAGTTATTTGAAAAAATAAAATCGAATATATTGATTTTCTTTTACTGTAATCATATCAATCAGATGGTTGAATCAGTTTCCTTAGACCTAATTTCAGAATCATGTGCTCTAAAGCCGAAAATTGTAATATGAAAGAGAGGTGAGGTCTCGCAGACCACTCTTGAAGAATGAGATGGAATTTCTACCGGATGCATGCATTAAAACATTGTAATAAGAAAGTGTATGTTCAAAGTCATAAAACAGGAAGTTAAAGGAAAAAGGAACAGTTGAGAGTCCCCTGTTATAGGTTAAATGTGAAATTTAAAATATTGAACAAAAGGGAAAAAACATGCAGGTAGTTAATAATATAAAAATGATGTCGTTAACTGGTGAATAGGCAATATAACTTATCACAGAGAAGTAACTAATTGCACTGAAAGCATATAAGCAAAATGAGAATATACATATATAGAAAAAGTTACTTTTGCAATATATTCGCAAATCATTAGTGAACATACAAGCTATTAAAGCATGTTTAAAAACCGAGAAAAAATAAAGATATAAGGAGCTATGGATAAATAGCCTGGGAAATAAAATTCACCCTTTGCACTCGAGGGCTCCGCTAAGGAGACAATGCAAATAGCAATGCGTATATCAAACTTGCATGTGAATATGATCTTTTCACTAAAATCGCTTTGAGTTGCTGGTAGTACGAATGAGAAAAAACTTCGAGTGCAAAGGGTTAAGTTATTTTCCTTTAATAACTATGAAAGTATTTTTAAACAAAAATGACATATGTGTTTGTACAAATTCTTGATAATGAATAGTTTGATAAGAATAAATTCTTGATAATGATTTTTTTTTTTTAAAGAAGCATATAAGAAATTATAAGAACACACCCTTTTTTCCCACTTTTAGTAAAGTTTTTAAAATAATTTTTTGTAAACAGATGAATTAGTAGAAAATCTATCTCAATTAATCTGCACTTAATTTTACTACAAAAAAAAATTCCTACTTTCGATTCCTAAAAGTTATTTGTGCAGAATAGAAAACTAAAGGAATTTATAACATTGTTTTATTAATACATTTTGAAAATTATAAACATTTCTTTTTAATTATAAATAGTTACTTTCAATGATTCATATTTATTTAACTATTTTATACAAAAAACAGGCACTGTATGGTATAGTTTTAAGAATATTTTTTCTAATGTATTCTGCATATTCCTTTAATTCAATAAAGTTTAATGTAATTGGTGAAGTTTAATTTTTTTGGACTTGAATAAATTTTTGACTAAAAATTAAAAACTAAATAAGCATCTAAATTCTTTGATTAAAATATTTTTTTGAGCTTTTATAATCAGTAATGTTAGCTAATAATATACGCTTAAAATAATTTGTAATTGAAATACCGGAAAAACAAACAAGCAAAAAAAAAAAAACTATTTATTTATGCCTCACTGATTTTAGAACAAACAGTTTCACAACTTAATATACTTTCATTTCTTAATGAAGTTAAATAACCTAGATTTTACCACTACATGCGGTTTAAACAAATTTTTAATTAAAAATGTTGAAATTACCTGGGCTTGTGTAGAGTTTGCATTTTCAGAAACCGATGCTACGGTTGTATTTTCTTCGGAACTCATATTTAAGGATCAAAAATGAAAATGATTTTTTTTAATGGAAAAAAAGTTTTTTATAATGTACCAATAAATCACATGCGACTTATTCGAAATGCATTTACTTTTCTTTTGATTATGTATGATTTGGTAATCTTTTTTTCACAATGCGATGACGAAACGGTTCACAGTTAACAGTTAAATTCCATAACATATTATTAAGATTTTTATTTCACTGATATTAAGAATAGGTAAGATTAACTTTAATAATTTTTTAAAGTTGAACGTTAAAAATAAATGCTTTTAATGGACATTAATTATAAATTAACCTGATAAAAATATTTCTATTACTCATATAAAAACAGATGTTTTACATATACGTTTATCTCTTTCGATTTGAACACTGTATTTTAATCGTTATTGTTAGTAAATCAGATTGGTGACTTTCTGTTACCACTTGAGGACATCGACAAGCTTCTATTTGTTTTCACCAAATTTCGAAAATTTATTAAATTATTGTGTTCTAAATATTGTTTATACACAGTTCAATCATCAAAGATGAATTCTTTGAGGGTAATTTTTTTTTAATATTTCACAGTTTTTCATCTGTACATTTTTTATTCAGACTAATTATTTTTCTTGACTTTAATACTTACTCTTGTATTTATTATTGTTGTGATAAAACAAATTTAATGAAATAAGTTAACGTATTTTTATAGTATTTATTTATTTATTTCTGTCATACAGTAAAATAAATTTTTTCTATTAATCTGGAAAGTATTTTGGTAATTTGTTAAAATGCATTATAAAAATATCTGGTTTTTAGTAAGAGCGATCTAATGTACGTAAATTATAAAAACAAATCATTCGAGTTATTTGTATTTAAAATAACTTAGGCATATTCAGTGATCATCTAATCTTTTAAAATTTGTATCTCCTTTGGTTTAAATTTTATTTATCTTTTGACGATGTGAGGGTTTAAATAAGTACATTTTAATTTATGGGCATTATAAATTGATAAAAAAAATTGAAGTCAAAAGAATATGATTTTAAATAAGAATTTAAGTTTGGAATTAAAAACAAACTTTGTTAAAACAAAGTTAATTGATAAACTAAAATGCTTTTCTGAAGTCAGCAATTCAATGCAGAGTTAACAGAAACTTTTGTGACAAAATAGCATGGAGAAAAAAAATACAGCATATTAATTTTCCATACACAAAATATATTTATTATTACTTATTTTTATTAATTTTTGAAGACTTAATAAAAATTGCTAACAAGTTAAATTACTATTTATTAACATTTAAAATACATTTAAGTTCTTCCTGCTCATTATCTTGCTCTTTTATTTCTGTTTTATCATTAATTACTGAGTTGTATTGAAGCATTTACAGCAGTGGAATATAATGAAATAAATTCCACTTTTTTTTAATTGTTTTTATTTTAAGAATAGAATCTAAAAATTCAAGGCACATCCAAATCCTAATTTTTGCCTTTGTCGGTGTCAACTTTTTAAAATATCCTTTCTACATTTAAATCACTTTTAGATAAACTGCATTGTTTTAAACAATTATAACTGTATCTTTTAAAAGTGAGTAGAGTGGTAAAAATAATTTAAAATAAATATGTAATATCTAAAGGAACTAGCCATGAAGTTACATATTATTATATTACACATATTATTCCTTCTGACTGTTGCATGTCAGAAAATGCCCAACTTTTGTCAAATATATATAATTTAAATGAGAGTCATGTGAATACATTTTTGAAAAATATTCTTTATGTATGGTCGAAAAGAAAATATAATTATATGAAGTAGCAGAGTGCAGTGACAGCAACATTTGCAGAGTAGCAAAAGAATAATGTAATAACAAGTGTAAAATTAACTTAGTAGTTTAAAAAGTAGTAAAATTCATGAAAATTCGCACAATCTGGGAACACGGAAAGGGTGGAATTTAGTAGGAACCTGTTGTTAAGTGCAGCTAACATGTGGATGATTCTCTAGCTCTGATATCATGGTCAAAAACGGAACTATTTTAAGATATTAACTACTGATTTGGTGGCTTATGATTTTCAAAAAAAGTAGTAATATAAAATGGAAGATATTTAATTCATCAAGAATTAAATATCTTCCAAAGGTTGCATGACAGGAAATAAAAGTTCCAAGTTGTTTTAGAAATTTTAAATATGAATTCATTGATCCTAGGGAGGAAATATTCATTTCTTAAGAACCAACTAGCATTCAATGATCATTTAAAATATTTTATTTTTAAGAACTTAAGCAATATTAATGTTAGATTTTGCAGCAGAGCTCTAAACTAAACATGTATAAGTTAGAGGGTATGCATGTAATAGATGTAAAGGAGAACATTTTCTATTGAGAGTTTTAATTTCCTTTAAATAAGATCATAGAAGGCATAGATAATTTATGACATATGATTAGTATTCATAAAATGTAGTCATTAGATTAACTGGATCAAGTAATTGGTTTGTTGTGTATAGTGATAAATGAAGCAGCTTCTGTTTTTTCACATTTAGTTTGGCCTCCCCTGGCACAAGTTATTGAATATAATTTTGAAAAATAAGAGCAAAATCATTAATTTTGGATGACATGTAATTCACATACAGGATAAGATGAACATTGACCTGTAGAATATCATAAATATAATAATAAATAAGTTTAGAAGTTGTAAAGGTAGATATTAAAGAAAGGAAACGTAAATAGAGATTTCGAAGATATGAGTCAATGAAGCATAAATAAAGATTGTGGACAGCTACACTTACTACTACCTTGAATTACACCTACCTCATTTCCTTTATTTTGCAAATCTGTTATATTTACTCAAATGAAATGAAGGAAAATAACCAATAGAAATTAATTATGTACACGATTAATGTTTATATAAGTCCATTATATCTTAATGCAAAATAATATAAATTTTTGAACTCAACAAAAATTTGTAAAAATAATGCTCCAAATATTTTTATGCACATTTTGAAATTGGAAGAAACTTCATGTTCTAGTACTTAAATGCTGTAAATTTGGCTGTTTTTAAAATTGCACCGAATTACAGTTTATAAGTGAAATAGTTGTAAATGTAATTGAAATAAAATAAATTATTTTAAAATGCATTTATTTCTTAAATGGTTAATATTTTGAATGTCGATATAATAATAGATTTAGTCATTCTATCTATTTTTGTTAAAGGTGCAATAAAAATCAAGCAAAAGATACTTTTCTGAATTTTATAATAGGGCTTTTTTTATTAGTAAGGTAGTACTGCTGGATATTATGAACTGATTAACTTGGATTAAATGACATACTTTGAAAGAAGTAAAAAAAAAAAAAAATTGAGCTTTAAAAATTAAATTTGAATTTTAAAAAATCAAGCAATTTTAAAAATATTTTTTATGCTCAGTCAAATATTTCTTATCTCTAAGTACTTTGATTTGTGTACAAATGCAATTATTTAAGCTAATACTGGTAGGTATTGAAACATATTTAACTTAAAATTTGTATTTTTAAAAATTATTTTTTTTTTTGAATATTTATTTTTATGTAGAATAAAATTGAAAATTTATAAATTAGTAAAATATTATGTATAATAATGAATAAATCTTTAAAGTTTATCATAGATAGTGAATAATCGAGAAAATATATTAATATAAATACTAAATTGTTTAAAATATATTTTTTCAGTTATGTACTACACGCATGGTTCGTAATTTTGGCACATCAAGCAAGAATTTAAGAAGTATGGCTGAATTAAAAGAGATACAAAGACGATTCCAGGTTTGAAACATTATTAAAATATTATAAACAAGTTCTATGGTTTGAAATATTCTCGCATTTATTTATAATTTGTAGGGGGAATATTTGGAATATTTAATTTTATTTCATCTACTTTTGAAATATGTGATATCTTATTTTCAAAATCAATTTTACCTTGACATTTCTGTAATTTTATTTTATGTATTAACTATCTTGAATTTTTTATTTATAATCATGCTTTATATATTATTTTATAGTTATTTATATTAGAATTAATAAATTTTAGATGTATTTTTTTAAATTTTTGTCTGTACATTTTTAATTAGTGAATAAGAACAGTTTTATAATGAAGTATGTGTTCTTTCTGTTGAAAAAGCAATTATAAAAAGCCCCCCCACACACACACAAAATTGACTGCTATAGGATTTATTATCTTTGATTGTTAGCTATAAATATAGGTAAGAAATAGGCGACTTTGAACCTTTTATTTTTTTTCTAGATTAAAATAAAAAGATTTTCCTTCCATTTATATTATAGAGGAAGAGATCTATATGTGTCTTTATTTTACTTTGAAACTTACTTAACACATAGTGATTTATTTTATTTCTCTTTCTAATATTTTAACTGATGCTTAATCATAAGTCACAAAAAATTCTTCTAGTTATTAGTTACTTTAAAAAAGTTAGAAGTTACTTATTTAAATAAATAACTACCATAATTTATTACAGCAAAGATGTTCTTTTAAATGTCTTAATTCAAGAATTATCTGTACAGCAATTATGAAAGTAGTTGGGTCATAACTCTTTATTTACATTTCTGATATCTCTTATTTTTATTCATTGCATTCTTTCCCCCACTTTTAAATTTACTGTAGCTATATAATCATTTGGCCACAGGATTTTAGTCAAAACTTCCTTAAAGGTATATATTTAACAAAAATGTTTTCACTATTAAGACTCAAGAGCCTTGCATTAATTTAGCGAGAATAAAGAATGTGTGGTTAATTCAAGTTAATTGAATGGAAGTAATATTCTGCCTTAGAAGTTGGAAAAAGAAAATATTATGAAGCAGTAAATTAAGATTATAATCTCATATATTACTGTAAAACAATTTCAGAATTTTTTATTTCCACTAATGTTTTTAAAGTACAATTTATATGTTGGCTTCTAAAACCCATTAACCATAAGTTGCTTTTTAAAACACAAATTTATATTTATGATAAGCCATTTGCTTATTTAATTACATCTAATGTTTTTTTCTTTTTTTTTTTAAGAGTGTTGAAATAAGTGATAAAATTATATTTGTTAGACAGTTGTTTGCATCGCTCCAAGAAAATTTATGGTTTTTGTTTCCTTAATTATTAAATCATTTCATTTATTTTGTTTAAGAAAATTCTTAAAGCAATTTGTGCATTGATGAATTAAAACAAGTATATAGAATTTTGTAATAAAACCAACTGCTTCAAGTAATTAAATTTCTAGGCCCTTTAAAATGTGTAATTACCTTTTAACTTAATGTAATATGAAAATCTTTGATTTGAAAAATAATGGCCTAATTAATCTCACTTTTTTAAGCGTATATCTTGTTGAATTATTTATTTTCTGTCTTAAAATTTATTGTACTCGTAGATATGAGCACCATAAAAGCTTTTATTGTATAGAAAGTAAATAGCTATGTTTCAAACTTGTACACATGTATATAACTTTATATCTATATAAATCATGTTATAAAATGGCTTTCTACAAATTCTAATAATTTCTAATGAATATATGTCGTTATATAATTTATAATTTAAGTGAAATTTATAAAAGGTATTCTGATATATATATATTTATTTTAATGTGGTTTGTGTATTTTAAGTTACCTGAAATTATGTTATAATTTATTTAAAAGTGGCTTTTTTTAAATTTTTATAGATTTCAATTGTAATCTTTTAACAATTGAATTTTTTATGTTTGATATGCTAGTATAAAAGAACATTTTGACTTTTCATAATTTAAAAGATGATATATTTGACTTAAAAGTGTCTAAATTAAATTCTTTAGTTGAATATTTGGTGTATGTGCACCTGTGTGTGTATGTATGAAACATTTGACTAAGAGTTAAGAAATAATCTATGACTATGACTTTCTGCCTTTTTTTTTTATAAGAAATTAAATGTAATTTTTGATAAAATATTCTAATATATTTCAAATTAATTTTCTTTGGATTTATACAATATCATTGGTATAAATCCAAAGATATATATATATCTATCACTTAGTATATTTTGAGTTTATACTTTTGATAATTTATTGATTGGCCAAGTTTTTTCATATGTATTATATATTACCTAAATTCATATAAGCTTTATTTTAAACATATTAGGTTGATGATGGAGTTCCTGTCTTTTTGAAAAGAGGTTCTACAGACAAGGTGTTTTTTAGCGTCATTTGCATTGGATTGGGTATTTGCTTGGCTGATGCTATAACTACTGTATATAAAATAATATATCCTCCTAAACCCTCTTCATAAATTTAGGCTTGTATTTTTCTATGATTGTTGTAGACAATCTATGTGTAACACTGTAACTTTATAGAAAATAAAAATTATATGATCACCTAAAAGAAATTTAATAAATTAATTTTTGTTATTATTATTATTTGAAGTTTAATTTATGGAGCCTTTTTAAATATTTAGATATCTTTAGAAGTCTAAATTAGATAGCAAAAACTCTAAATTAAGCAATTAAAATAAAGTTGAGAAGTCAAATTCCAGATTTGTTTAAAGTGACTAAGAATTATTGATTTAAACGATATGAAATCGAAATAATGCTTTTTATGTCCCAAATCCATGAAGGCATATTAAAATTCATAATTCTTATTAAATTACTTCTTCTGTTTTGGAAAGTGTATTATCTAAATTTGGGTTTAAAACATAAATAATTATCTGAGATTGTTTTTACTAAGTTTAAAAATAATCAATTTGTATAGATTTGAATTGAGTGTACCTTTGGTAATAAACTAGCAAAATAACTGTTTATATTTAAATTGGAGATTTATAAAAACATTAAAACTGTTCTGCATAATAAAATTGGAAAATAATTATTGTTGTGAAAGAATTGTTAAATAACAATTTTGAAAGGAAAAAAAAACTATACATTCTAATTTATACTTTAGATAAATCTGATTTCAAAAGACATACTTATTTATCCAAAGTTTTATAAGAAGTATATATTTGCTCTTGTTAAATATAATTATCTCAAAGTAAGCAGCAAGACAGATAATTAATGTTTGCAATCTTGATTGCCTTGTCTGACATTTACATCTTTATTTGAGGGATATGTTCTGAAAAATAATTATTTATTCATGGTAGTAAAAAATAATGCATGATTTATTCATGTGACATGTTGATTATTTTTGTAAAGTTCTTTTATAGTTTTTAAAAGTTGCTTAAGAATTTTATTCAATTGAAACTGTCCCTGGGATTAAGGTGTAAATGTCAGACAAGACAATCAAGATTGCAAACGTTAATTATCTGTGTTGCTTCTCACTTTGAGATTATTATATTTGACAAAGCAAATATATACTTCTTATAAAACTTTGGATAAATAAGTATATCTTTTGTAGTCAGATTTATCTAAAGGATAAATAAGAATGTATATTTTTTTTTGTTTCAAAATTTTTATTTAACAATTCTTTCACTACAAAAGAAATAAGAAAGAGCTATTTCAATTCCAACTGTATCCTAGAAGTTGCCATTTTCATTTAAGCAAAAATCGGGAGGGAGAAAGAGTGGTAATGTTTCACTCCAGGAAAGGTTCAAAGCCTGTTTGCACCTCCCTTCTCTGAAAAATCCATCCTTTTTGTGTGCTCTCTGCTAGCATCATTTACGAATGAAATTTATTAATATTCTAAATGAACTTTTCTTATAGAAATTTAATTATGTTTACCTCTTTTTACTTTAAATTAAGTGTTTGAAAATAAAATGGAAGCAACAGTTCCTTTGTTTTAAACTTTTGCAAAAATTGTATATATAAATTACTGGGAAATGTTTAAATAATTATGATGCGATGCTTGAATAATTACTTAGTGGTGGGTGCATTGCGTTGTAGATGTGGCAGCCCAAGTACGATTTTAAGCTGCACATTATTGTCGTAGGAGTTTTCCTGTTTTTTTTTTAACAGGAATCAAATATTCTGAATATTTTTAATTTGTGTTAATTAATAAAAGCTTTTTTTATGCTTTTATTATTTCTTTGTTAATATATATTGCTTTATTATACATTTTTTAGCTATATCTACTGAAAAAAAAATAAAACGATCCTGGCAAAAAGGATTATTTAATACACAAAAAAAAGGAATCTCTCGGTTACATCTTGGAGAAGAATGCTGTGACACTTTTAGATACAGCCTTTTGCACCAAAGAGCTGTAGCTAAAAGAGAAAGGTTTGGGGGGAAACATTGATTAGATAAGGGGGAATGTTCAAACAGGCTGTCCTGGTTAGTTACTAGTAAACCCTCTTTTTTTTTTCTGTGAATTTCTTACTCATTAGTGAAAAATAAAATATATATTTTTTATAAAATGTTTCGGGCGATTTTCAATATAAGAAGATATAAATTCCAATCTAAGGTATTAAAAAAATCATAACTGTAGCTGTATCATAGAATTTCAATCCATTGTTTTAACTATTTGTTAAATAAGTGGAAGATTGCAATTAATACTGAAAAAACTGAGGCAATTCCTTTTTCTAAAGGCCACAAGACAATAGTAATTCTCAAAAAATAAAATCATTCCTTGGAATGATAACACTAAAAATCTTGGAATCTATTTAGATCAACACTTCACTTGGAAATAATATTTCTTCTATGTCAAAGAAAGATACATCATTTACCTCTGTAAAATTAAGTCTCTTATAAGCCGATGAGTATGGAAAATAAATTACTGTTATATACTCTGTTACCATGACTCATTATTACTTACACTTGTCCTGTCTTGCATTTCACCGTTAATTCTAATTTGAAAATTTTTAAAGCACTTCAAAATATTTTAATTCTGCAAATTACGAATGCCAAATGATACAGGATGAGTATTGAACTTCATAGAGCTCTAAACATTCATCCACTTAAAAAGTTTATTAAATATAGTTATAAATATTTCAACAGTCTTAAGGTAAACTTTTGAAGGAAGTGAAGAATGCTTTCTCTCAATAAATGCATCTAAATCACACCTTCTCTCAATCTATTTGCAACTCAGTGGAAGGCATTATTAATGTGGCAACCTTGTACTTCATTGTCATGGCTACAGGGTGAAATCTGTCTCCTTAGTATGCATGCGTTGTAAAAGACATGTCAAATTGGTCTTCAAGACGAAGGGATAATAATAATTTACAGCACTCTCGGGGATTCTTTTTCATTCCAGTGAAGAACACTAAGGTGTTTTCACTTTCGAGTCATAGTGAAAAAATGACTAATTTATACAGTATATGTTTGTAATGTAACTGCAAATGATATAACTCGAAATAAATTGTTCCACATTAGATAAATATTTAATAATGAAGAAAAGGAAAATAATTTTTAAAAACTTCCGATAATATTTTTGCAAAATGAAATTTAATGTCTTCAAAGTATTTCTTAGAGAGGAAAAAGAAATTTAAGAAAATATAATTTAAAAACATCTGCTTTAACAGACAAAAAAATGAAAAGAAAGCGCTATCCATATTGGGGAATGAGAGGGGATTATGGTCTATTGAAAACCGAAGTAGTGTTAACAAAAAAATAGTTCCAGCAAAAAATAATTGTTCTTATTTTGAATTTTTCACTTATGTAGTTAATTTAACCAATTTCAAGGAGTTGAAAATTTGCTCTCTTTTAATAATAAAAGGAAATTAAGAATTTATTTATTTTTTAATGCAGTTATAGATTAGTGATTGGAAGATAGCAAACTTGACCCAGGATCGAAGAAAAGCAGGGAAACAAAATGAAAGTGCAAAGTAATTTAATGCATGGACTGCCAAAGGAGTCAATCCTGCACCTCCAGTACATAATTTAAAAGGCATAATAGAAAGTTTACCAAAATAAATAAAATTGAAATCAAAATAAAAGAGTAGCCTGCTCTGGCATTGATAAATGGCGCTACCAGAGAACATACGAAATGTACGGATTTATTAGAATAGGGAAGTGCAAAGGCACTGTCTTGACCTCTCCATTGAAAGAAACTGTTGATGTGAAAATCACATGATGTAAATAAATACAGGGTTGCTTGTAGCTATTACTTTTAGAGATGCAAACGGTATTGAAAAAGTAATGGCTCCCAGCAGATGATAATGTAAAAGTTAATATCTATTGAATAAAGTAAATATTATCAAACTATAAATTAGTGCTGTGTTTTAAAACAAAAAAATATATATAGCACTTTAATTTTTTGCATAATTTCTTTAATTGATAAATAACTATATAAAATTTTTGGTGGTTCATATAATATACTACACCGCCATCTATTAACAAAATATAGAACTTGTAATTCTTTAGTTTTTAATTACTTAAACTTATTTAAAACTGCATTTAAAGGTTTTGTTCACTGAATTTATTGATACAAAAAATTAACGTTAACTGTAACATTTGAAATCGGAATACAACGATCGGCGTTTTTGAACACCATACGTACTATGTTCAGGAGATTTTCAGGTTTTGAGAGCAATCTTATTTTCTGGAATGCAATGTGCTGGAAAACGAACGAGGAAGGAATACTAGAATCGAGGTTCTAGTATATTATGATTATAAAGTTATATATAAGGTATTGATATCAGTATTAAATTATATAAAATTAAAAAAAAAAAAAAATTAAAAGTTTTTGTGATGCTCGGATTTGTTGCCAAGACTAAAAGTTAAAATTTATATGATAATTCTCCAATGATTTTTAAATCTGACAAATAATTTAAAAATATACAAAATATTGTGCTAATAATTACAAATATACTGCGAATTCCAAACTACAAAATTTTAATAACTGCATTATTTATTATATTTGGGCCTAACTGTAACATTTGAACAGAATTACAACATCTCAACTTTATAATGTTATTGTCTTGCTTTCCTATTTTGGTTCTGGAAACAAATTAAATTGGGATTAATACAGAATTAGGCTGTAAATTGTTTTTTTAATCAATATGTCTAACATTGTGAATCCCAGTACTTACATTAAAAGTGTTCTTCAGAATGGAATGGGAAGGTATGTTACTCAATTACAACGAATAACATTCAAATTTTCTAAGACTCACGGCGGAAGCAAAGGTTTGAGAGAATACATGGAAAAACACTTAGTTGACTTTGCAAAAGATAATCCAGGTGTCGTTATTTATGTAAAGCCACGCCGTTTAGGTCCTGCAAGCATTACAATGGAATATTTAAATGGTGAAAATCAGTACCGATGCTTATCCAAACATACCAAAGATGACATTGTGAAATGGGTTGAATTTGCCCGCACACAATCTGGTTTTCCTATTTCTCGTTTTATTAAAAATGAACATACAGATAGTCCCAGTATTCAAGGAGTTTGGACGCCTCTCACGAACAAGCCAACTGTGCTGAATGTTACTGATTTTCCAGCCGAGGAGTTATCTAAAGCCAGTAACTTTTTCCCTTCTGCTACTGAACAATTATTAGAAATAGCTAAAACAATTGGTACTAGTAGTAGCCAAGAACAAACTAAGACATCTAAAAGCACGAACTAATATATTTTAAACTATTGTAGATTATGGTTTTTAGAGATAAACATCTGATGTTCTGAGCTATTTCTATAAATGATGATTATTACTTTGTGTAAATAAATATTATCCATTTCAATTTTTCCCCCCCTTCATTTTACTATAAAAAGTCATCTATTAAAGGTGTGTAGTTTTCAGAACTTTTTTTATTTATTCTTTTATTTGAAAGATAATTTAAAAAATTACTAGTTTATAACTGAATCAAACTGCTTAATAGCATTTGAATATGCAGCCAATGATTTTTTACATATTTTTACTAAGTTTATAAATACTTGTATGCGTTATTTTCTTTAGCTCCATTCAAAAATAATCAAAGAAATACAGTATTTTATTGACATGATTGAATGTTGTTGGAAATTATTAGGTAAACATATTCTCCCATACTAAGGTATATTTAAAAATTGATATAATAATTTTATTTCCAGCATTGTTTTATCAAAAATTATAAAGATGTCATTTGCTATTACTTTGAGATTCATTTATTATTGTTATGAAGGGTTATAGTATTTCATTTCTATTTTACTGCAATTCATAATTGCTAAATATTTGAGTTCTATTGTAATAAACAAGTACCAAAAGAAACTTGTCTGATCCCACAATTAAATTCACTTATAATCAAATGATTACAGCTCTACCTTAGTGTTATGATTTTCATGTTTTTTAAAAATGCATAAATCGTGAATGTTCATTAACTTCAGATATGAGCTTGTTCATATCAGAAGTCTTGCCTAAAACCACATTTAAATAAAAATAAAAAAATTGAAATTTCCAATTTTTTTTTATATTATATGTAAACATGTTCTTTAAATAATACTGCAAGACCACAGTTACATAAAATTTCCTAATACCATTAATCTTTAATCCATTACAAAAATAATAATTATTGTTCACATTGTTTCAAATGATAATCATATTACAAGTATATAAACCATGTTCAATAGCCAGAGAAACACATCAATTTTAATAGCTGTAGTTAATTTATATAACAGGCACTATATTATGGACAAAATTACGTTTGATATCCATACAATACTGAAATCACTAATTAAAATTGTAATGTTCTCAATTTTTCATTAACTAATTTCTCATCTAGCAACATTTAATCATTATTCTAGTTTATTCAACTAGCAATTTATGTCACCTTGTACTTTCTTTCCATATATTTTTATATGGTAAAATAATTGGTTACTATATTGCAAAGATAATTATGAGAAAAATTAAATGGATTACTTACAAATATGATAAATTGTATAAAAGTAAACAATTTCTTAAAGAGATTCCTGAATTAAATTTTTTATTTGTATTATACAATAACACATTACTTCTGCATTCAGCATTGATACTTTATCAATTTTTTTTATATTGGCATAAAAAATACACAATATATGTAAAAAATAATGTATCTGAATCATATCTGCCTCTTGTCAAGGTTTTCGAGCTACCCCCGAGCTAATAGATGGGCTTTTTTAGAATTTCGAGCAAATAGATGGGCTTTGCTGCCAACACAACCACTTTTAGCATGGAACATAGCTGTTAGTAGTGATCACATTCCACATTGAACTCAAATACTATGTTTCCATTTTAACTATAAGACAGAAAATAGGTTTTTTTTTTTCTTTGAGTCTATTTATGAAATATTGTTTGATTAATGTTTATTCCAATAAATAGAAATTTCATGATTAGAATTTTCTCCTAGTTTTAGGAAAAACTAATAACCTTAACAAATGGTAGATTGTTTAAATTATTGCATTCCCTTAATTTACTGAACATATAAATTTTAAAAATGAGAAGTTAATGTACTAAATATTGAAATTTCTTTAGTAAAAACATAGGTTTATAAATTTATTTATCCAAGCATGATTTAAAATAAAAAAATATTTCATTATAATAATGCCCATTCAATAAAAAAATCTTTTATCGTTAACATTTACAGTCTTTGGTTTGCCAATAATATTATACAATTTTGCTTTAGATAGTGATTGCTAGATTTATTTGAACATTACTGATAAAACTAGTTTTGTTCATTCATATTAATGTAAAATAATAGGTCATAATTTCTTTTATGTTACTTTTTTACTTTAAACTTCATGAGTTCACTCCTACCAAATCAATCTTTTAAAGGATGTAAAGACTTTGATGTTAGTTATTAACAGCTACTACATAATAAAAATGCAGAGAATTCTTTTGTTTTTTTAATGCACCATATGCATAAGTACTGAAATAATAACTTCTGTATGAAAGAAGGGAGGGAAGAAATCCCTCACTCAAACATTTTATTTGCTATTAAAATTATTTCTACTGCCTCATGAAATTAATTTTTTTTTTTTTTTTATATTTGAGGAATGCATTAGTTTTAAATAACCCTGATATAAAAAAATACCTACATTATTTTAGCCAAAAATGCAATCAGTAATTCACATGTGAATGAAAATTCTATAAATATTCCACTGCTGGCATAAAAACATTAATTGAAGGAATATAAAAATATTGGTTTTAATGTGTGTATGATCTGATAAATACTATCAGAATGTATCTGACATTTTCGCTCATGTTATCGGGAAATGGTATGAGTATACTAAATCAAGACCTAATATTTTAGATAAGGAATTGGAAAAAAAAAAAAAAAAAAAAAATGCATAGCAACTTTGAATTTAAGTGGTTAGAAATTCCATAAATTCTCCATTAAGAAACAACTATATTATATGGGTACATAAATCTGTAAGAAACCCTAAATAAATAATGTTTAAAATGAACAAGCAAGTAGAAAAACATTGTAAATGCGTCTTCATTTCTCCAAAGAAAATAAATTCATATGAGGTTTAAAAATCCAGGATTATGTAATAAAAGTTTCAAGATTGTTTCACACATTATTACACTATCAGGATTTGAAATGAGTCTATTCAAATATGTCCTGAATATATCTAGAAATTACATGTTTAAGGGGTTGAGAGCAGCCTACACAGCCAAATATAAATCCTTACTCTGATTTAAAAAAAATAAACTGTATTTGTAACAGTTGACAGCTAATCAGCAAAAGCCATTTGAGAACTAGCTTGAAAGTGAGTCAAATAAATTTTTTACAAATCAGAGATCCTTATTTTAGCTTGAATCATTTCAAATTTTTGATCATTTTGTTATGGCTGACAATCAATTTTAACAGTTACCAGGATTGAAAAAAAAAAATTTTTAAATATATTTTACTAACCATTTTTGTGTTATTTTTTGAGGCATTGAACAGCAAAAACCGTAATTTACTATTCCAGCAGTATGATTTTTCATCTTTATTTTCTCAACCAGTTACAATATGATTAGGGATATTAAAATTTTAATACTTCTCAGGCTCATCTAATTTTTTCATTTAATTATAATTATCTAACTAATTCTATTTAAGATTTCAAATAAATAATTAGATAATTACTTCTTTGCAACAAAGGAACTCCATAACTGGCATGTCTGTTGCTGAAGTACAGAAAGTATGCTTTTTTTGTATATATTTTTTATTACAAATTAGATAATAGTGACACTTTTAAAAATATCTTCCACACATTTGTTCTCAAATATGGTTTCACATATTTATATAACAAGATAAATATATATAAAAAGAAATTATATTAGTGAAAAACAAATGAATTTAATAAATTTTTATTGGAAAAATAATCACATTTCATAATGGAAGGAAAAAAAAAAAAAAAAAAAAACCCTTTTAAAAATTTTATAGATTTATATGTACAATTTAAATCTTTTAATGATACAATTAAAACTTTAAATGATGCAAATTTATTTAACAATCAATATATTGTAGAAAAGATATATTCAATATATTATATAAAAAATAGTTTCATTTTCTCTTTCTGGACAAAAATTTTTAATTAACTAATTTATAAAAGAATCATTTAACTTTTTATAGGATGAGGAAAAAAGTTATTACTTATTCATTATCATTTCAATACAACTTTAATGTAACAAGTAATCTTAAAATGTAAACATTTCATTTTTTTGTAAAATTGTTATTAATAATCATGAATATGAAATAAAATTCCAGCAAATTAAAAACTTACAAAAATTATAATTTAATTTTTTTCGCTTTTTATTAAAAATAATAAATACATAATTACTAATATTTTTATAATTTTTTAATCACTACCTTGATGCTAAAATGCATGCATGCTTTTATTGAATACTAGTACATACAACAAATAGTCTATACTTTCATATTAAATAATTTTGTCAAATGCAATAGAATTAAATTGAAAAAAAAAAAAAATTGAAGTTGATTGAAAAAAAATTTATCTACAAAGAAAAACAATGAAATACGTTGATTAATGAATGTAGCATGTTTAAAATTTTAAATGCAAAACACTATAATTTTTGATTAAAATATTTACAAAAGAATGTAAAATGCATAGAACAAATTTACAAATATATGTGCATACAATTATATATAAATATATATATTTATATACTAAGATTGAAAAGAGTCTGGTAAAAGATCTATGATCTGTTCTGCTGTAAAACATTTGATCAATCTCTGAAATGGCTCATAAATATTTAAGGATGATTTGCTACCAATAATTATAAGCTTCTTCTTTGCTCTTGATATGGCAACATTTAAGCGTCTCTCATCATCAAGTATCATTCCTTTCTGCAAACCAAAATTTACATAAAGTTGCAATTTTTACTAATATAAAATAAGTGTACAGAAACATATTAAAAATACAGTTTTCAATTAAAACTACTTTTACTATCAGCTATAATTCAAACTTATTAATTTCGAGTGAGGGGGAAAAAAACACACCCATGATTGAAAAAATATTATTCTAGTTTAAAATTTCAAAGATTTTTTTATGCCATGTTACTAATGATAAAAAATATTATACATTTTCGATAATAGAAAAAGGAATGAATATCAAATGAAAGAATGACGGAACTTGTTCTTTTGAATAGTAATCACAGTTCTTTGTTAATTTCACTTTTAGAAGACATTTTTAATTCTTGCATTCCAAACTTGATTTTTTTCCCTTTTACAAATGTGCAACTAAATTCTTAATTTTTTGCAATGATCAGTTTAATAAATATTTTATCCTTTTTTAAAATTTTTCATTAATGAAAATTAGTCGAAAAACTATCATAGATGGCAACTTCATGACATTGCAACCACAATAAATAAAATTGTAAAAGCTGATTTTTGTCAAGTTGTAATACAAATGGAACTTGAATCTAATTAATGAACAATTCAATTCAGAGAATTATTGAAAACATACAGTCCTTCATCCAAAACTTTTTTTTCAGTGAAATTATTATTATTTAAAAATAAAATAAAAACATAATAACATAACTACATATTTCTGAACAACAATTTGCAGTTCAATGTGCAATAATTTGTAAACACTTGTGTTTTTTTTTTTTAACAAAAAAAGTAATAAGAAATTTAATGAAGACTATTTTTAAATTTATAATTTCTATTTACATCTGATATACTAGGGAGAAAATATATGCATTTTTAAAAGAGGTTTATTAAAAATGACAGTAAGTTTTCATTATTTTACTATTTAATTAATTACAGTTTACCAATAATAGTGGAAGGGTGGTAGAAACATGGCAAATAAGCAGTGATCTATAATTTATACCTAAGATGTAATATACATATATATCTTAACCTATAATATATATATTGCAGACATGAAGTTGAGTATAATTTAATAATTGGCTTTGCAAATTATTTATACCATTTTATTTTGAGCTATATTTTTTTCCATAGAAAGCATATAAATAACAAATCAATGTAATGAGTTAATTATTAAGCCTCTAGAAAAAAATTACAAATTTTTTCTTTCTATATTATAAAATTTTATAAATAAAATTAAATTGAAATTGAATAATAATATTGAATGCCAAACTTTTTAAAATAAAAATTCAAAAAAAAATAAAAAAATGATTTTTTATTTTAGAAAAATATTCTAATATAACATTTTAGAAAAACAATGCTTACACATAATATATATTGTAAAATCAAATAGTTGTGATGTATAGGAATGTAAAAGTAGAATTTCAGATAAACGATTTATGTATTGAAATATAAAATAGAACTTATAAAAATAAAATATTTGTATATGTTTTGTTAGAACAAATAACCAAGAAAATTACTTGAATAACATAAACAGGAAATAAAAATATTTTTTTATTGAAATAGCCCCAGTTATTTGTATATATATATATATTTTAACAAATATTTCAATTGTTTCTCTGAAATTCAAAAATTTTAATTTACACTTTTTATTCATTAAATACTTACTTTACTTAAGTCTTTATAAATATTAATAACTGTATTAATTATTATATTACTGAATATATCAATAGCACATTTTGAGAGGGCTTTATTTTAATTTTTTTTTTTTTGACATTAAGCAATTAGCTATGTAATAGCATGCATTTAGTAAGTATGCTGATATAAAAAATATGGGTAACTTTAAGTTCAGTTTTCTATATATTTATTTAGAGAAATAAACATACTGTTTTGCTACTATAGCACTAGGTAAAATGAAAAGGGAACATGAATTCTATCAAACATTATTAGTGATGGCAATTTTATATTTGATATTATACAAGTTTTTTATTATTTTAATTTATAATTGGAAAATAACCTTACCTTTTCACAAAATGATGTTGATTTTTTGCATTTAACGCAGGAGATGATGATAACATCTTTGTCTCGTCCTTGGTACTGATCTACAGTATTCACCTCGATTTCATTTACACTTATTTTTTTTAATTTACCTTCAATTAAGTCTACTTGCCGTCGATAAGGGGTAATGATTCCAACATCACATTCTGAAATTTTGTTCTGAAAGAGAACAGCATATTTTGATTTTCATTAAAATTTTATAAATGAAAACATTACAATTTTTATAAGATTTAAGCTCATACCTTTAGTAAAGTTTCCAAAATAATTAAAACTACATCAGCTTCAAAATCATTTTTGTCCAGGAGATTTCCAGAATCACAAATATTCACTTTATCAGTATTTATAAATATCACAGATTTCTTCAAATCGGTTTGCAAAGCATCAATAACCCAATCTGGAGTTAAATTATCAATGCATTTAAGGGTATCTAAGGATAATACTGCTTCGGCAATCTTTTCTGAACCACACTTAAGAGCGCCAGCATAGGTTAAATGGTTGCAATGCCTCATAATTTCCCTAGAAAATAAATTTAAAACATAAATATTGTTTAATTATACTGATCGACAAAATTTAACCTTTCGCTTGTTAATTTGAATGGTGCTGTTTGCTGGGAATATTTTATTAGAAATTTGAATAATTTTTTTTTTAGTAATGAGTAATATAAAATCATTTAGCTGTAAAGTGCTTAGTTTAATTTAATTTATTTACATGTATTAATCTAAATCAAAATGTTGCTTTTAACAATCTACTGTATTTTGCTCGAGGAACATCACTTTTCAGTATTCAGCAACAGTCTACGAACCTATATGAATTTTATTTTCTTTTATAATGATCCGCCATTATTGAAATATCTTGGTGGAATCGCTTAAGGTTTCCGTCGCTCACAATGCCAATATTTCCAGGAAAGAAGCTCAAGTGTGAATCTAGAAAATGTAGCATTGTGGAAATGTAGCACTTTATAATTGTGGAGTTCTGAAACTATTTCACCATAGTTCTCAGCTTTTCTATTACCAAGAAATTCAATTATAAGCTTTTTAAGACTTCAATGCAGCTTTTCCAACTCTATTCAAACTTTCCTTAAAGTCATGGTCCTTCATAAACTTATTTGTAGGCCTACAAATATCTTCTCTTCTCTATTAGCCTCATTGATCGTAGGGAATTTATTTTTTAAGTACATGAAATCTAGCCCACTTTTATTCATTGTGGAGGTCTTTCTTACCTTTTGGTGATAAGAAGAAATTTCAGTTCTCAAGGACATTCCAACCTTTTAATTTGGAAGCCAACAATTCCGCTTGATTCTTTTACGAGTTCAGATTGACTGATTTAATAAGGTTCTGTAGACATCCCACAAAATTTGGGTTTTCAATGCTTTTTTTTTGTGGAATTAATTGCAAATTTTCATTTTATGACTTTTCTGAATGTAAACTCCCATTTTCAGATGGTGAAGAGATTCGAAACTTGTTACCATGAGGAATAGGCCTGATGGCTAGAGAGAGAGATTAGGTATTTAATGGTCTTGCTTGTTATTCCAGAAATTTTTGTAATTCAAAAATAAGTCTGTGCAGTGGTCCTTTGATTCTCTCCATACCACTGGAATTGCAGACAGCATATTTCATTACTTTCCACTAAGTAATTTTACACAAGACATGCAGTAAATATGAGAGGACACAAGATTTAACATCCAAAATAAAGTTCATACATTTTTTTTTTATCAAGGGAGTAATATTCCTTCTTTGGTACTTCAAAGTTAGTTCACTATACTCAAAAAAGTTATTTGGATGGTTTTTACAATTTTGCAGTATTTTAAGGAATCTGTTTGTACAAAAATAAATATTTGAAAGGAAAATAAAAACAAGTAGTTCCATATAAATTAATATAAACACGTTTCAAACTTGACATGCAAGTCTAAACTCAATGGAAGTGACTCATGTAAATGATGCACCAAGATTATCAAGTTTATTCAACTTCTATGTATTAGTATTAAAACTTGAATGTATATGTATTTAATATTTTTTATTGGAATCTATATTATCATATATTGTTGGTGATAACCTTCTTTTAATAAAACAGCTAGCAAATGGTTATATCAAACAAGACGCTCTACTATTTACCCATATATTTTTAATATATATGATAAGAAACTGAGCCATGTGGGCAACTTTTGTGGTTATATTCAGCTTTAGCGTAGCCAGGGTCGGATTTTCCTACAGGCTAATTAGGCTTCAGCCTAGGGCCTCAAGATCAAGAGGGGCCTACATTCAAATTGTTAGCAAAATTAGAATTACACTATTCTAAAAACAGTAAACACTAAATCAAAAATAAATAGAAATTCTACACATATGAATAATAAACAAACATAATTAGTAATTTACAAACTTAAAAACGGGAGGTGCAAGGGCCTCATAAGTGGAATAGCCTAGGGCCTCTTTTCATCTAAATCCGGCCCTGAGTATAGCAAAATACATAAGAAACAGTTACAATTATTCATTTAACAAAATTACTATCGACCAATGTTATTTTTGTATTACACAATCAACAGAGAAAAACTATGTTGGAATTTAACATCCCAAAGAAACTGGTAAGCCTCATAAGGATAACTCTCAAAAAGTGATATATGGAATAAAATTTTCTACACATCTCTCAGTCCTTTTATAACAAGAAAAGACTATGGTAAGGATATTCAATATCTTGCCTGTTGTTTACGTAACTCTAGTAAAAGCCATAAGAGATTCTGGAATAAATACAAGTGGAACTATCTTACAGAGAACCCTCCAACTGTTGGCTTTTGTTGATAGTATTGTTATCATCGGGCAAACTAAATGGGCTGTTGTGGAGGCATTTGTCTTGCTTGAGAAAGCAGCAGGAAAGACGAGCCTAACCATTAATGAAGATAAAACTAAATTTATGGATAAAATAATAAGACTATCAATATATCTCCTTTGAGGATAAGCAGCTATACCTTTGAAACCATTAAACAATTTAAATATTTGGGATCACAATGGCCCCAAGCAGCAATGACATAAAAATGAAATAACTAATAGGATTTTCATGGCTAATAGACGCTTCTAAAGCCTTAGATACTAACTTAAATCCAAATTAATAAGCATAAAAACCAAACTAAATCTATACAAAACTTTGATAAGGCCTTTTACAGAAGTGATTGTTGGGCACTTAAAAAAGCAGAAGATCTACTATCAATATTTAAAACAAAAGTCCTAAGAAAGAAATTTGGTGGATTCTTTATAACCCTGAAATATATAGAAAATATGATGAAATTGATATTGTGAGAATTGTAAAAGCATCTCGTATGAGATGGCTGGGCCATGTGTTTAAAATGATGATGTACTTCTAGTCAAAAAGATAACCTTTTTGAGAATTGAAAGTATAAGGTGAAGAGGAAGACCATTCACTATGTGGATTGATGATTTCGAAAAGGATCTAAAGTTCATTAAAGTTAAATTGATGGAGGACTATTGTGCTGGATAGAGTTAAATGGAGGAAAGCTTGAAGAGACAGCCTTGATCTGTAACAGGCTGTTGTGTTCAAGAAGAAATGTATTTTATGTATACAAAGAGCCATTCTGACATGCATTTGTAAAACATTGATAAAAGAAATACATTAGTTTGTTTAATAAGTAGTTCTTTATGAAATGATTATAGATATATTATTATTATACAAGCCAATATTATTGAAAATGAATATAGAGATTATTTTTTTTTTTATTATGTCAACAAATTAATAAAAAAGCAAAATCGAACTTGCTAAATAAATAAAAACAAAGTTAATTTAAGTAACTCTGAAAAAACAAGATGTAATCATAATCTTTCTGTGGTATTAAGCTGGTTTTTTTAAATAAAAAAAAGGACTGATTTCCTTGTATTTTATGATTTTTTTGAACTAAAAATTTAAGCATGGGCAATCAATTTAATGGTTGGATCCAAAACATTTTTAATGTTTTTGACAGTGGATTTTTTTTTTTTTAGGTAAATGAATTAATGTTTAACAATTTTTAATTATTCAATAAAATACATTTTATTTTTCTATTAAAGAATAGAAAAAAAATGCATTGTAATTTTGGAAAATTTGGTAATTATTCAGCATAAAGATATTGGAAATGAAAAGAAAAATTTGTGTTATATGTACAAAATCTGTTGCATAAAAAAAAAACAATGACATAAATGCTTTTCAGGGAATATGGAAAGAGATTGCCTACTTGTTCATTCTGTATTGTATGACTAATTCCATGTAATTATCCGTATTGCAAAGTCTCTGCAATAAACTTTCTTCCATTCCCTTTTCTCTAGAGTAGCAAACAAAAAATAATTTATAACATTTGAAAAAATAAAATAATGATATACAAAAAGAATAAACAAAGGATTAAATACATAGGAATACACTTTTTTTTAAAATTACTGTTTTTATATAATTTGATTAAAATATAAATATCAATTTATAATAATCTTCAATTAATTTACTTTAAAATGAAATTAAAGACAAAGAAGTATCATAATTGATTATTAATTTTTTCCAAATTCCACTCCTTTATCTTAATTGTGCAAATTTAAAACAAATTAAAAGTTAAGAATTCTTTTATAAGCTTTCTTAGAAAAGGAAAAAAAAAGTTTTGTTTTTTTTACAATTAGAAAAAAAATTACCTTGCTTTTTTATTAATAACCAAAGGAGGCAATTGCTTGTCATCTCCAACTAAGATGAATTTCTTTGCATAAAAAAGAGGTCCTATGCAAGCAATTTGATTTATTTGTGATGCTTCATCAATAATGCACACATCAAATTTTCTAATCTTAAAAATAGCATGATTGATACTTAAACATGTTGTTGCCACCACCATCTAAAATAAATAAGTAATGTTTTTGAGGTACGAAAAATAAAAACTAATTAGTTTATAGACATTTTTTTTTTTTGAGAAAATTAATAAATGCATTGCTAAATATTGAGATGCATGGATATATTTAATAATTTCAAATAGTCCTTATTCTCAAACAAATATTCTAATTATCCGGGAGAATATATTCATAAATTCCCCACAATGTTAAAACTAAGAACACATTTATTGACCCTAATTACAATCTCAATTACCTATCCGAAAATATAAAAGAATTTTTGATAAAATTTATTGAATAAAAGAATTTTGATGCAAGTCTTAAAGTTTGATAACACATTTATGATCCTAATTATAATCTGAATACACACTAGCCAAATTCAGCGCTGAATGTTCACAATCAATTAAACCATTCTCAAAAACAACTTGCAGCATTAGCATGCCTGTATGACAAAAGGCAGTTTGACCTTTTTTTCGAAATTAGATTACAAACCCAAACTTCCCTGTTGATCTTTGCTGTTCATATTTCTTAAGCCAGTTTAATGGCAAAAGCTAAATTAACCAAATCATAATCTACAGTTCATTTTCTCAAAATCCCGAGTCATATACACCCCCCTCAAAACGAAGCACATCAGTTACCTTAGACACAATGCTGCTTACATCACTGAAGATCTTGGAAGAAAAATACTTTAAATAAAGTTATTTGAAAATGTGTATGATAGATAGAGCTCTTACAATGCAAATATCAACTAATTAATTAAAGAACATAATACATAATAAAACAATTAATAATACAACAAAATCTATTAAGAATAGTGGTTTTCTTTTCTTCTGAAGAACAGAATACATACAACATTACATATACAATTATAAATAGTATATGCATAACAAACATATAAAAATTAAAATGCTACATGCTCAAAAAATGCACTTTAGTCACTCAATTTGACAAAGTTTCATGTTCTTATCGATAACCTTCCGAGTACATTTGCAGTATCATGTTCATTATATTATCAGATTTATCTCCATGTCAACAACGTATATCCTCTAAATCCTCTCAACGTCTATCCTCTTCTTCTGAAAGGGTTTTCTTGACTACAAGTCATTAAATCTTTAAAGTTGTGACTTTGGAGAACGATTTTATCAATAGAATCATAATAATCAAATTCTACAGATGAAAAACGTTGTCTCTTGCCTTGTCTATAGTGGCATATGTGTCTTTAATGGTACCATTATATTGAAATATTCATGAAGATTATTTTCGTCCAAGTCATCTCTCAATCCATTCACACACAATTTATTGACTGATACTTATGTTTTTTATTCATTTGAATTTTCACAAAATACATTTCCATTTTGAGTTAACATGATCATCAATTTTATGTGGTCATGCAGGCTGGACATCATCAACCATGTGAGCCAGCTTGTACGTGATGTAGTAAAATGTTCGGGATTTTCTGATCTGAGTATCTTGTATTATAATACTGATCTAAGTATCTTATACCATTTCCCAAAATGAGCTTGCAAAATCACTCATGTTCAATGCTCCTCAGTTCCTGCTTAGATGTTTATATATTTTCTTTTTCAATACCTTGTGGTGGCTGAGGAAATGAGCATTTCATTAACCAATTTTGTTGATATCACACAAACTATAAGAACTGCCATATTGTTTATCATTAATTTTCATCTGTATAGTAACGGATAAAGCCAACCCCACCTCGCCAAGCGCCAAGACAATCTTTATTCTGTATAATAACAGAGATTCCAGCACTTATAGCTACAATACCCCTACTCCCAACTTAAACTGACACATTCTATAAAAGGCAGGTTTGCATTATTTTCTCTTCTGTCATCTAAAGATGTCAATCAGCATCGAATTCTTAACCATCTGAATGTTGTTGACTTCGTATTCTTACTCTTTATCCAGACAATTATCTCTTATTTGACTCACAATTGATGTTGTTGGTTTTCCTGACATCTGAAATCAATAAGAATGCAAATGTTGCAACAATCCTCACTTGTAATATTTTGAAGGTGTTGGTCATTCCTGATTTTGATACAAATTTTTTTGCTTCTAACTTCCCCTGGTTCAGAATTGCTGATATTGGTTTCCTTTCAAATATACAATTTAATTTTGAGATGGAGTGTGTAAAACGATTTTCCACTTCCCCAAATACTATAGTAATTGTTCAACAAGTCAGCCATCTTTGATAAATAATTTTTGTCCAGCTATTAATAAAAATGTTCCTGTACTTTGTTGAGCATCCTCATTTTCTTTTAGTTGGCAACCATCAAATCTTTTAATGAATCAAAGTCATTCACCCCTAGGCCATTCATTCAAATATATCCTTGATTCAAACACAAGGTTTTTACGGAATTCTTCTCTTTTTTTTTTTTTTTTTTTTTTTTTGATGTTGAATAAATTATATTCTACAAGTCAGCTATTTTGATGATCTTGGCATGCGAAACTTATTTCAACTTAGTTAACAAAATATCAACAACACCAACCATCATCTCTACTACACAATAATATTCCGAAGCGAGTTACACTTCAAAAAGAACTTGTATACAATTATGAATTGTAATTTACAACAAAATATAATCTTCCCAAAATTTTAGAATTTGAACTTAGTTTAGGAACTAGAATGAATAATAATTAAATACAAAAATTTAATAACAAATTACCTGCTCTTTCATAAATGTTTTAAGTTGACCAACAGTAGAAAAATCTTTAGTTAAATTCCCAAAGGAATACTTTTTAAGACTTGGATGAATACGAAGCTCTTGGCCAATTCTTAGAAATGAAAGATGCTCTTTTAACTTTAGTAAAATATTATCAACAGCAGAGTGAGTATAACTAGTCAATAACACAGACATTCCCATTGATATTAAAAGTCTGACTAAAGCTACAATTGTAGATGTCTTTCCTAAAAAGAAAAAGATTTAATTACTAAGAAACATAAATTATTAATATAAATTAAATTATTTAATGAATAATTCTATTTTTGATTATCTACATAGTACTATTAAATTATCAATTTAATCACAACAAATTTAAACCACAAGACACGCACACACTTTTAAAGATAAAATATTATACTCCTTTTTTGAATATGGAAGTCGAAAGATTTATTTCCATTTTATTAACTAATTATACCTAAAAGAAAAGTAGTTTCAAATAGAAGATCACATTTTTATTTAAGGTAATTTTTGAATAAATCTTAATATTTATTTATTCTTACAACATAACTAGAATTTTTGATTGTTATCTTATAAATTATTATCAAATCTTATTAAATAATTCAAATGTAATATGAATTGTTTACTAAATGTGTCATTTGAATTATTTTCTATGCACCTATATTTATAAAAAGTTTTGTAACAAATTTTTTAAAGATATTATTTGTCAGATACATAATTTTTATATGGCATAATACCTGTTCCTGGCAGTCCTTTTATTAAAAAATAATCTTCTGCCATTAAAGCCTTTAAAACAACCCTTTGTTGTACTTTATTGAGTTCCTTTAAAATTGGACGTCCACATATTACCACATCTTTATGAAGAGATTTTACGAATTTTGGAGGTTGCTTATCAATTATAAACTGTCGCAGTCTAGAAGCTTCATTTTCATTTTCCATTAAATGCATCAAATTATTACGAACACAAGCAGCAGCACTGTTGGAAATTTGTTTATCAATTCGGAATAAGCAATCTTTGTACTGAGGAATCTTGGGAAAATCTCTGTGAAAAAAAAGATTATAAATATTAAATAACGTATCCTGAATAAAATTAAATAATAAAGATTACACAAACAAAACATAACTAATAATTTTTTTTTTGACAATTTTATTTCTAGCAAGCTACATGAAAAACATATTGTTAAAATGATAAAATTTTATCTAAAAATATATCCAAAGATAGTTGTATAGTTGTTAATTTATTTACATTTTTCACTCAAGGTAATTTTATAAAATTGTAAGTTTATTTCTAATTTCAAAATAAATATTAAAACAGAAAAGAGTTAAATTAATATCTTTAAGAAAGCATAGGAAAATACAAAACCTTTTTTTCAAATTAAGTGACTTCAAAATAATTAATTTAGACCCAATACTTTGTTATTGGATTTTCATATGAATAAAGCATAATAAGAAACAATAACAAAATTATGGTCAATAAGAACACATTTTCATCATAAATATTACTATGTACCACATTTTTAAAAAATTGTGATATCTAAAATATTTTTTAAGTAGTAGAAATATAAAGTAGTTTTAAAAATTATAATAATAATGAGAAAAATAGATAAATTATAAATGTTTTTACCTGTCAGATGTTACTTCTATTGAATTTTCTTCTATTTTAGATAAGTACCCCATGGTAAGAGCAACATAATTAATACTGCCTTGCTTACTAATTGCAACATAATCTCCTTTTTTCAAACCAACACTAGTGAGAGTTGAAGTAATAGGACTCTCAGAAGAGCGAGAGAAAGTTATAACATATGATATCTCGCCTAAGTTTTCTATCTTCGTAACATTTTTGTCAAGATATAACCAACTTAAACACATGCTCTTTTTTTCTCTGAAATGTAAAAATATTATATTTTACAGTAATTAAATTTTTGAAGCAATTGAATATTGAAAAAAAGTATCCTATTAATCAAAACTCGAAAAACATATTCTTGATTTTTTTTTCTAAGAAAGCTTAATTTGAATTAATGCAACATTACAAAATTAAATTATTTTTATATCATTATATTTTAAACTATTTCAAAATTTTAACACTCTTTATATATATATACAAAAGTTACATTATGTTTATCAGGAAACAGTATTCTATTTGATATATCATTGAATTTTATGTACAAAACTTTTATAATTATTCCATTGCATTACAGTCATGAAAAATAATTCTTAAAATATCAAACTTTAAAGGGCAGCTACATATTATTAGAAGATTTATTTTGTATGTCCAAGTTTATTAATATAGAAGAAACAAATTATCTACTTGTATAAAAATTTATTACAAAATATCTGCTCAGAATTAAATAAAAGCCACAAATAATCATTACCTGCTTGTAGATTCTTCTGTCCAAAATGCATCAGTCATAGCTGCACTATTTGATTCTAGAAGTAGTAAATTGGACCAATGGACAAAATACTCTAAATGATTAATGGTTAAGTGATTAGTAGCAGAAGAAATTAAAGAATGCATAGCATGGTCAGATTCCAAAGTCTTGTCCTCAGAAAGTGCTCTATATGAAACAATATAAGAATTAGAAAATAATAAACAATAATACTTTAAATTTTTCTAAAAGTTGCTGAAATTATAGATAATTTTAAAAAACCAGAAAACAGCTTTTTTTTTTCACATATTGAATTTTCATATTTGATTAGTGTGTATTTTACATTAAATGAATAATGAACAACTATCAGGGCAAATGCATTATCAATAGTTTCTTATGAACATAATTTATTTTGAAAAACCTAAGATCAATAATTTCAAATATCAATTACAATTACTGAATCATCTATACTTTCAGTTTAACTAAAACTATTATTTCCTGTTATTTTGTTTGATATTACTTTACACTAACTGATATCAAGAAGCAAAAATATAAATTTTTTAATTTTAATCAAACAAAAATGCTTACCTGAAAAATTTAAATGACAATATATTAGTTTGGTATACTTTTCTAAACTAAATAAAAGATTACGTTAAACCAATTCTAAACTGATACAACAGCATATATACCATATTTGTTACAAATTAATAAAAAAATTTGCAAGATTATCTGACAAAATCTTCAATAGTTGTTTCTTTAAATAAAAACTAAATTGAATTTAACAGAAAAAAAAAAAAAAAAAACCCAGTAATTTCAAATAATTTGAATTTAATTCATTTTACCTTTGATAAACAGTACATGGAAGTAAGTATGGACATTTCCCACAATTCCTTTTACTGTTAAGGGGTTTTGGAAGATGGCAATGCTCAATATCATTGACATTGCAGCTTCTTTGCATCCATTTAGAAGTATAGAAAGCAAGTTCATTTCGTAACTGAATTAAACCCCTACGTGAATTATGATCAGCTGAAACTAACTTTATATTAGCAGCATCTTTTAGATACAACAGTAATCCCTCTGATAATTCCTTATTTCGTTCCTCCATCATGAGAATATACAAGTTTATTTGTCCAATATGTTCTGCAGAATATGTTGCTCTGCCTGTTTTTAATTCTAAAGGCAGAATCTAAAACAAATGAATAACAGAAATTAAAAATGTACACCTTACAATTAAACTAATAAAAGTTGAACCAAATATCAAGATAATATTCAATTTAAAATGGATTTAAAATTTAGTAATCACAAAATGAATATTAGATAAATACAGTTATATCTATATTTTGAGTTATATTTACAAAATAATCTACTATTTATTGATTTCTGCTAAATTTTGAACATGACACTTAATTTATGAATTAAATAAAAAATTGTATTTCAAGAGAAGAAAATCCAATTTCAATTTTTAAAAAATAGCAAATAAATTATCGGAATGTTTAAGTTTAAAGGAAAACATTGAGTCATCAAAAAGTACTAAAATAATAATTAACAGTAACATTATAACTTCATGTGTATTTCTGATTTTTTGATAATTAATAATTTAAACAAAATTTAACATTCGACTTGATTTAGCAAAATGTTGATTTTTTAATGTGTTTGTTAGTCCTGTTGTATGTCAACACTGTTTTATCAAAAGTAAAAGAAAACTAAAATTATGACAAATCTATAAATATTCCCATAAATTGACAGGATTTTGAAAATATTATAAGAATTAAATTTTTTTTAGTAACTGAATAATCAATAAAATCAATCTGTACAATCAATAAATACAACAAAAAATACAAAATATAATAAAATCTGTACAATCAATAAAACAAATCAAATATAATCAAATGATCATTTCAATTTGCACATTATCATTTCCAAAATTCTTTTTATATGAAGTTTTATAACTTATGATGAAACAGAATATTCAGAAAATATTTAAGTATATTTCAAACACTGATAGTGTGGAAAAATGGCAAGCAACAAGTCAGGCAGATTTTTAAAAAATGGCACCATAAGAGAAGTAATGCCATTTAAGAGAGATTTTAATTGCAATAAAAATAAATTTAAAATTTTAGATTACACAAGATTAAAACTACAGCTAGATGAAAAAATTTTACACTAACTGTTGAATTTTTTTTTTCTTTCAAAGCATTTTTGTGCTGTGTTTATCTGACTAGCACCTCTAGCAAGTCATTTGATTCAACCAATTCATTTTAATTCTGATTTATTTCAATTCATCTGTATATCTGACTAGCACCCTTAACAATTCATCTGAATTGCTTATCAATTAAGTCAAATTCATATATCCAAACAGCACCCTTAATATTACACAATTCATCCATTCCCACAGTTAAACCTGGTGTTTACTATTCCATGCAATACGTGGTCAAGCTTTCTTTCTGTCTGAGTCGACTCTCCTTAGAATAAATTGTTAAAAAAACATATACAGAATACTATATTTAAAAAACACCTACCTTATCGGCTGTCTGTTGGTTACAAGTGTTTGTTTTTACTGTCATATCAATCTTTCCTTTAACACCATATTTTGGGCTCCACACATTATCTTCAATGCCCTCCACATGTGTTACTTGTAAATTGCTTAATGAAGAGATTCTTTCAAATGAACAATGTTTTTTAATCCAGTTAGAAATACTAGGTACATATTCTGCAACCTTCTCTTTGATTTCCGCTTCAGGTGTATCTTGACAACTTCTGTAAATATGAATATAAGTGTCAAATTAAAATCTCTTCATAAATGCAAGTTATAATAATAGTTTAAATTAATTTTTTTAATTAAATTAATTTTTTGCATAATTTTATAGGGAAAAGAAACTATAAAACTTTCATATAAAAAAAATATTTCAAAGCAATTAATGTACTTAATTATAGACTTAAAGATTAGTTTCATGAAAAAATTATTTTTATTATATATAAATAGAGATCATCATTTAAAAGTAAATAGATAAAAAAAAATTGAAATTATTAATAAATAAAAACATTGAACTTTTTAATGAGACAATTCATTATGCTAGATTTTATCATCTTAATTTAAATTTTTTTATTTATATAGAAAGTTTCAAAAAATTAAATACAAAATATAATTTTTTTTTTTTTTTTTGTAATGAATACAATTTTAACTTATATTATTTGTTGCATGAATAAATTATTTTTATTAACTAAATTGTGTTTTTAATTTTAAATTGAAGACAAATCTCAACATTTATGACTTTTATTATTCTATTCTTACATTATTTAATAAAAATAATCATTAATGATTTTTATTAAGTCACAGATAACTTTAACATATTAATAATTTAAGAGTTTAATTCACTTCAAGATAAAAATAGATATTTGGAAAAATATCTAAAAAATAAATTATTGTTTATTAATACTAAAAGAAGTTTCAAGAAATAAAGTTTTGAATTACAATTTTCACTAATAAAATTTGTTTACAAATTTTGCTATTTTGTAAAATTTGCAATTGAAAGTTTCGTTCTATAGAACTATACAAGAAAATACATACAAACAAAGCAAATTTTCTGGTTTTTTCAAAACTCTTTCAAGAATTGTAATTATTTCTTTTACTGAGCTTGCATTGTTATTAACAGCCTATTTCAAAAGAACAAACATAAAAAAATTACATGATACACAGGCAAGAAAATACATGCTTTTAAAAATATATTAAAATAAAAATATGTAATGTTTAAAATATTGTTAATTATTTTAAGATAAATTTTTTACCACTTCAGCTGTTTCTGATGTTTTTAGCACTACATTGTTAAAGCTATTTTTCCACCAAGGGCAAAAGACAGAAGAATATGAGAAGTAGAATCTTATTCTCCAGTCTGATTGTCCGTGTGATACTTTCAACTTATTGATGCCAAATTTCAGAAATTTATGTCTTAATTGATAGAAAATTAAGTGTTTTGTAAATGTGGTTAACGTAGAATGGATCAATTCTTTTTTGACAAAATTTTGAAATAATTGCTGATAAAGAAAAATAACGACTTAATATTTCTATATTGTATTGATTTGCTACAAATAATTACATTGTTTAAAAATTGTTCTTTAATTGCAATACAGCTTTTTCTAATGTAAACATTATAAAAAAACTAGAATGACAAGAAAAAGATCTTAAAATAATGTAATTAAGTTAATAAGCGTGATTAGTTATGCCTTAAAGTAGTAGTATAGGGATTTACAAATTTTTTACATAAAAAAAAGTTTTATAGCAACCTCACACATGCTTTCATAAGTAAATGAAATGTCATAGCTCCTTTTTTTATGTTATTTTCAGTTTATTTTTATTACCAGTATAAAATTAGCAATTTTTAAAAATTTCATTTAAAATTAGGGCATTTGGAAAATTAGATTTTTTTTTTATTGAATCACATTTTTAAACAGTTAGTGTTAAAAATAAAATTGAGTGTCAATGTTGGATTCAAAGGAAAACAATTTACAATGAATTTATATTGTTAATCAATAAGAATACTTCCATTTACATAATTATTTACCTGTTGAAAAATATCATGTACTAAGCTTCCAATCATCATAACATTGTTTCCAGACGACCAATTAGGCAAAATATGATTAAGAGCTGCTTTTCTCATGCAAAAAAGTGTAGAGACTACAGCTGTACTTGACAATAGAAAATCTGGATTAATTACAAGAAAACCAGAATGGTTATCAACAATAACTTCATTGTTCTCAAATTCCTTCAAAACATGAACTGAGTCTCCAATATTAATTAAGCTGTCAGTCCTAATATGAATAAAATAAAATAAATAAAGCAAGCTATTTTATGAAAAATTAAAATACATATACACATATATATAGTATTGTAATTAAGTATGAAACTTATAAATGTTTAAGACTTTTTCTAACAAAGTAGTAAAATATGTTTATTTTTAAATTAATCTCATAAGATATTAAAAACTATATTTTTTGAACTGCAAATTATCTTATTCTTCATTAAAAAAATACAATGATAACTTTGCAATACAAATTAATTAACTAAATTTTTTTTTTTACAGTATAAGAATTGGTATTGCTGTAGAAATTTCTAAAATGTTTTGAGAATTATCATAAATTAGAAAATCGGGAAGTCGGAAATAAGGTTCAATACTGTATATATTTCTTATCAAAGTGATACAAGTAATTTAAATTTTGGCATTAAAATTTTTTAATCCAGATGAAAATTTAATTTAATTGTACAAAGAAATTTAATGATTATGGTGAGATACTCACTCACACAGGATGCTCTGCTATTTCTACGAAAACCAAGAAAATTTTGGATTATCTAAACTACAGAAAAAAATTAATATTTCTATGAAATTAAAAATTTTTTTTTTTGGTTATTGCTTTTTTAACTTAATACATTAAAAAAAATTATTGAATTGAAGAACAGCACTAGTCTTTGCAAAAGAAAATGTAATTTTTTTAATAAACAAGAAAGTAGCATTTAATCCTATTCAGTAATATGCACAAATAAATATAATGTGTCACTATTACATTTCTTTCTTTCTTTGCTATCAAAATGAATTGTCAACCTGTGAGGTCTTACTTAATGGAAGATAGTTGATTGGAAAAATTTAGCATTGGTACATGGAACTACAGAAAATAATACAAAAAATAACTTCGAATCAAGATACTACTTCCAGTAGTATCTTACTTTGAAGTTAGCATCTCTGATTAAGAAATTAACAACAGTAGAATGTTTAATTTCATGAATGAGAAATTACTAGCATTTATTTCGTTTTTTGAGGATATAAAATTCTAAAATAAGTTTATAATTAAATAATTACCAAAAACCTTTGAGGATACACGTTTTCATTTCACCAGAATTATTCCTTAAAACTAAATGAAGTTCATTCTTATCATTTCTGGAAGCTTCTTTTACTTGAAACAAAAATTTATTTTCCACAAAACTGAAAAGTATTAAAATAAATAAAATATATGAAAAAATTGTTATTTAGTTAACAGATATTTATCACAATAACATATTTTAAAACTAAGATGATAAAAAAAAACTTCATTAGAATTAAAATTTTAATTTGCTCATTATAACTTACTTGGATGCTTTTGGGTGATGTACTTGTGATTCTTTAGAAGCACAAACACCCATTTCTACAAATGTATCACACTCTTTCCAGTCAACATCATTTAGCCAGGAAGTAGAATCTTCTAACACAGCATTCATATTTTCATTGGAAGATAAATATGTTTTGTCAGATATTTCTTCACATTTATGAGTTTCTAACGAAACATGGTCTGTCAAGGAATTATCAGAAATTTTTTTATCTAAATCATCTATATCTAACTTTAGATTCTGAACATCATTACAAATTTCACTGCTGTATGAACACATTTCAGGTGATAATTGAGTTTTTGCATTATTTTTGCCTGTGCTTAAAATAAAGGAGTTTTTTTTTAAAGATTTATTTTCAGAATAAATTGAATTCCCATCACAATTAAATGAAGATTTCTTTGAAATATCAGATCTTTTTATATCAAAGTCTGTATCAAATCTTATTGAAGATTCTATTAATGCTGTTTTTTCTTTAGATATTGTATCATTTTTATGAGATACAGTACAAAAATTAGAATTAATTTCTTTCATTATTGTCAATTTATCATCATTTTTAGTATTAATACATTCAGATTCACTAAACAATTTCACTTTAGCAGTATTATTATGAGTATAGCTAACTGCAGAACAATTCTCCGATTTTAAAGGTGAAAGTTCCTTTTTTAAATAATTAAATAATGTAACTTGTTTTGCTTTATCTTTAAATTTTTTAAATTCTGGAGAAATACCACCTATTTTCTTTCGTTTACCATTTTGATTGGACCTTTTGTTTTTACTAATTGTGTTAAAACTTGATTTAGATTCGAGACATTTTGCTAGGACTGATAATTTTTTCTCTCGGTTTTTTGGAGTTGGGGGCACAAAATCATCATTATCAGACAATAAATCCATGAGTAATAAGCAAAAGATAACCTGTAAACATAAGAACAGAAAGAGTTAAAAGCAAAACAAATATAATCATCATTAACTAATTTAATATTTTTAGCATGCATGGAATTAAAATAAATTTATAATAAAATAATCCAAAGTACATAAAAAAAAAAAAAAAAAACCCTCCTCATTTGTTAAAACTGCGGAAATGTTTGATTTAAGACCAATGTTTTTTTTTTTTAAATTTTATTTGTAAATAATATTTAGTTTTAAATGTTCAGAAAAGATTTTTAGATTCAAATATAAAATATCAGGTAAAAAAATAAAAACATCAATTACTTCTGTTAAATTCTATTTAAAAATAAATATATTTTTTCATTTAATACTACAAAATGTTTATATATCATTAAAAGTTTCAGTTTCAATTCGGCATTTCCATCTGCTCACAACTAAAAACATGAGATAACAGGCGCCTAATCACCACTTCAAGACGCGCGCTTTTTGCCTTTTTGTCATAAAATCGATGATACAGAATCGATATTCGGAATAATTCATTTGAAAGAATAAAAAATGAGCATTGTTGGTTTAACAATGCAAATTATATGTGAATATTTAGGTTTGGATAAATGAAAGGAATTACTACAAAACAATTAACTTTAATGATCATTATATTATGATAACAAGAAATACATTATTTTATAAATAAAATATTCGTAATATTTTTTCTTTAAATGTGACATAACACAATCTCATCAAGTTACATAATAATTAATTTTTCCGAGAAAATTCCGTATTTCAGAGTCATTAAGTATATTTTTCTTTTGAAAAACGTTGCCCTTAGCTTAGACCTCGAGTGCACGTTTTATATTTTATTATAAATGTATAATCTTGCATCAAAATTACATGTTTGAGTTAATTTTGTAATCGCATACTTACTAATACTATATAATATTCGCTGAATCTCTTTCTATCATGACCTCTGTGCTTTTAGTCTTCATTCCTAGCAACGAAAACCCCATCCTACTGTAGATTCCTTTTCCTTTTAAATTTTGGATTCTTTAATTGTTCTGTTTATTTTATTAATTTTTGTTTTTTATTTTATTTTCTCCTTGTTATTAGCTATTTTATAAATTTTTTCTTTGCTTATATTTTTAATATATATTTTAACATGGGGCATTGCTCTTAAATCCCTTCACCTCCTTTTAACTATCAATGTTTTTTCCTTCACCAATGTTTCTCAGATGCAGATAGGAGTTTTAGGCCCCTTCGGGGCCAGGGTACTCCAAAATCCTGTAAAGACGACGAAGACGATTGTAATCGCATTTCACTTTTAACATTCCATTCTTATGGATTCACGAATTGATGCAATAATAGAAGAAATGAAATAATCTAAGAGTAATAAAATACAGGGGAAGGGAAATATATAGGAATTGAAATAAATTTTTAAAATTTCATATTTTTTTAAAAAACGAATACTCAACTTGTAATGAATGAACTGGTGCTGAATAACTGGTGAATTTAATTTTTTTTCGAAAATACTCTGATTTCTAAAAAGAGTTTTGGTAGCTATACATTACGTATCATTTTATACATTTTGTATTTAATTAATATATAACTACCAAGAAAACCACTCATAAAAAATATAACGAATGAGCATAAAGTCTTACCCTGATAAGGAAAATTTATAGTGCGAAAACAGGCATATGCGAAATTAGACATATGTTTGTTTGAATGCATCGTAAAAGCTGTTATAAAGTTTTTAATAAGGCATGCACTTAAGTAGATATCAACGTGTACCCCCTTGGTAGTTCGGATAATGTCAAAGAAGTTCTAGCCAAATACTCAGTAATAATGCAAACAGCACCAAATGTTAGGTCTAGTTAGTTTTTCAACGCGAGCAACTGCCCTTGATATAGCTACTCCAAAAGAAAAAATCATGAGGAGTAATATCAGAAAGCTAAGGGGTGGTCCATCCTTTCCAATCCACAGGCCATAAAATTTCTCGTCTATTAATTCGCGAACGAAAGAACTCCGGTGAGGAAGTGCTCATCTTGCCGATAATTAATCTACTATTAAAATTCTTATAACTGAAGTAAGCGTTAAAGGTGATGTTTTCGTCTCACGAAGAAAAATAGCCCACTAACCTTGTTATGCATGAGGCCCCACCACACATTAACTTTATGGCTTTTTCTCACTACTTGTGCAGAACATGGGGAAACTCTGATCCCCAGATACTAGCATTGTGTTTATTTATCTTTCTAAGGACATCAAGCTTTGATTCAGAAGAAAAATAAATACAATTTAAGTAGTTGTTTTTGACATCAATTCTGCCGAGATCTATTGAGCAAACAACTTTTAAAAGTGAACTGTCCAATGATACGAAAATTACATTCAACAGCTATTTTGTAATAAAGTTTTATATTCAAGATGACTTTCTGCTCACCCTGTATAATTAAGAGAGACTTAGGATCAGTGTTTTATTATTATTTTTTTAAATTAGAAATCTATTAAGTCAATTTTTAAAAATTAACTTGTGAGATCGCTGAATTATTCTTCAAACAAATAATTGTTCTATACATTTTATAGTCAATAATTATAATTATTATGAATATTGAAAATAGTTATTATCATGACAAATTTGGTTTACCCTACAACTGAAGAAATATCCCATCCCATGAATAAATTTTAATAATTCTCTCCCATTTTAAAAGTAAATATCTATAATAATTTCAAAAAATTTAATGTTTCTTAATAAAAAAAGTATCGCAATTTTTATGAAACTTCTAATAAATATATTACAAATTGTTTTATTGATTGCTTAATTTTCCACTTATAATTTATGGATTATGCATTAAAAAAAGCCTTAGAATTTCTCATACACATCTGCAGAAATTTTTCACATGGAAATATTGGAAAAAATTTATTTATCAAACAATTCCTTACAAGTGTTTTTTTTTCCGAGGGATATTAGATTTCTATCTATTCACACACACAAAATAATAAATAATGTGAGTGATTAAAAGGCCAGAAAAATTAACTAATTAAAAATGCTTTGTGAAAGCCAAATTACCCTTATAATAACAGGCAAGAAATTACCACGTACCAATTTATATAATGATAATTTGATATTTAAAAATATTACAAAAAAAGCCAAAATAACACTGCAGAAAGCAAAAGATTATAAGTTGGTGACAAATTTAAATATACTTCTAGATTAAAAACCATGGAATTTTCAGAATATTCTTACTCAACCTTATGAAGAAGTTTCAAGAACTGAAGTACTACTAGTTGAGTTTTATTTTTGAGTAGTCAATTTAGCATTATAGTTTCTGTAATATTCTTATTACAGCAATACATGCCCGTTCTGCAATTTATTCAGTTAAAAATTTTTTTAGCTTGGTAAGCAAGTTGCATTTTTACTTTATGAAAAACATAACAATTAAAAATAAATAAGCTTGATTTCAGTATAAAATTACACCATTAACTAAATCTACTGGTTGCAATTAAATGTTCAGATGCCAACCTCAAATAATGCTTTTTAATATTTCTGACACTTTTCCATAGTTTGGCAGTAGTGGAAAATGTTAGTGGCAAACACACATCCATTTTTATAATCGAAAACGATATGAATTTTGTGATAACTGTGGTGGTCATATCAACAGAGATGCACATTTGCAACACTATCAAGTAATGCAAATAACTTTTTCTTAAAATTTAATTAATTTAGAAAATTGCTTAATGCTCTCAATATATTTCCTGAAATTATTTATCATAGATTTAAAATATAATTTTTTAAATACATAATAGTTGAAATTAAAATATAAGTGCAAAAAGATCATTGAGAATTAACAAATATTCTATCTTCCTTTGAGATGAACAGTTCTTTTTTAAAAAAATTGCTGAGCTTTTTTCATTGTTCATATTTGAAAAAGTATAACAAATGAAGAAAGACAAAAACGGCTTCTTTTTTTTTAAATTTCCGCATATGAAAAAAAAAAAAAAAATTTTTTTTTGTAGTAACTATGGAGGATCTCTGAATGTTTGTTAGAATATCAATGTAGAGTTTTTATATACAATACATATATTTCTTTATACCTAATTTATTATCAAAAATTATAACTTGGTATATAAAATACTTCAATAATATTCATAAATGGATTTGTGTTATGAATCTAATCTAACACACTAACCAATTCATTTACATTTTTTTTTTTTTTTTTTGATTCAAAATTGTGAATTCAATTTTATTTATATCTTATTTTAATTAATAAATTCCTTACTTTAGTCATTCAAAAAAAAAAAAAAAAAAATTCTCTTTGGATAAACAATAATGGCTTGAAAGTGACAGACAAGAATAATATCAGTTATGTACAAGATGAGTCTAAACATAAAGATTTAAAAAAATATAACTTAATGTGGAAAATAACTGTAATAAAATTAAGTTATTTAAAATTACTACTAAAGTTCTATCTAGATGTGTGATGAGACCATGACTATCTGTTAGAATTCATATAAGATTTAAAAGTGAATTATTAATGAAGTTTTCTATTTTTATAAAAATAATCAATTTCATTATATTTTTTAAATTAAAAATAAATTTTATCATCTATGAAACATTTACTTTACATTTATAAATATGCTAACTTAAATGTTCTATGTTTTATATATTTTGAAATTTACTTAGTTTAATTAATTATTTTTAAAATACCAACTACATTTCTCCTTAAAATGTTGATTTTTGTCATAATAAAGCATGTCGATTTTTAAATTACTACAAGCAAAGTAAAAAGATTCTTCTTTCTTACATATATTGGCAAAGCCTTAATAAACAAATAATTCAACTTTTTCTTTTTTGTAATCAATATCTTAAGAATACAAAATGCTTTCTGTCCTAAATACATATTTGTTGTGGTGCTTTTAAATACTCCAGCAGCTTTTAAAAATCTACATTTATGCTACTAAAAGAGAGAAATCTTAAGTACACATGAACTATTTTGATTTTTTCTTCTCCAATTAACTATAATGTAGTTAATTTTATTGATGAATGATATAAATGCTTAATGTATTCCTTATATTTAGAATATAAATGAAAATTAGAAAAAAATAACAAAATACACAGAAACTTTTCATCACAAAATTAGACAGGTACAAAAATTTAAAAACATTTTTCTAATTTGTACAAAATATTTCCTAAAATTAAGTAAAGCAAGACACAAAAATGAGAGAAATTCAAGATTTTGAATTGTTTATTAAAATTGTAAACATGTTAATAAAATTAATAAAAACAAAAAAATGAACATTTTTGGTAAGAGGTAGGAGATGGCTAAAAATTAAAGTTAATTAAAAATTCACGAAGATTTTGCTCGTATAGCTGCACGTTTACTTGTAACTGCTTGAAAACCAGATTTTATGCTTGCCACAGAACATCGTGAACCACAGGACTCACATTGAAGAAAAAAGATTCTAGTATCCTTTTGCAACATTGTATCAGGTGAATGACAAGTATGGCATGTTACATACTCTTTGATGTAACGTCTCAAAACATTTTCAATTTGTCTTTGTTCAAATCTTCCTTTTATTATGAGCTGATTATTACCATCCACAGAACCACTAGTACCAAGTTCAACAAGAAGATAGGATTGCAAATGTTGAGGTGTGCGATGAAGGAGTTTGCAAATTTCTATGAAATTGACAAAAGAAGATTTTTTGGTGCCAATTCGAATGATCTGAGGTGGTTTCATAACCAATTTCTTTTTTGAAACATTATCTATGTTGGGATCCTTTTCTCGCATAATGTTAAACACCCGAGCAAGAAGTTCTTCATAAGTATAATCAGTATCATCATCATTTGGAGAAGCAGGTAAAATATCACATATTTCTATAGTACTTGATGTGGTGTTAATAACAGGGGAAGATAATTCTTCAGCACTTTTCTTCTTCTTTTTCTTTTTTTTCAACTGCTGGAAACTTAAGTCATCTTCAATGTCTGATAGTTTATTGGAAATTTCAGGTTCAGCAATGTCCTCAGCTGGAATTATATCATTTTCTTTAGTAGATGTGATAAATTCCTCAGGGATTTTCTTCTTCTTTTTCTTTTTTTTTAATTGTTGGAAGTTTAGATCATCTTCAAGATCTGAAAGCTTATTAGTGGTTTCAGGTTCAGCAGTATTGTTGGTTGGAATTGTATCATTTTCTTTATTTGAAATATTCAAAGAATCTATTCCAACAGCAGAAAATCTTACTTTCTTCTTTTTTTTTAAACCAACAAAATCCTTCAGTTCTAGAGGAAAATCTTGATCGTTAGTTTTTGAGTTTTCTTCCATAATTCAAAGTGGAATTTTGCAATCTCCTATAAGAAATGTTATTACATCAATGTAAAAAAATTGCATATTAAAAAAAAAATTATAAAACTTGAAACAACTGTTCTTAAATTGTTATTAGTTTGTTTAGACATTAAAAATTACTCAATGGAAGGGGGATAAAACCCTCTCATATGACAATTTTAAATAAATTAAACAAATTTTCTTCTTTAAAAAATGGATCTTTTATAAACATTTTATAAGAAAACAATATGTCATTAATGATTGAATATGATTTAGGTTGATCATATACAGTTTAATATACAATAAATGTTCTGGTAAAATTGTTAAAGATTAGTTCACCTTAAATTTATGAATAAAATATTGATTAATTGAAAATGCAACAAGCATTTTATACGATTTTAATATTTGAAGAATTAGAAGTTTTTTTTTGTAATTACTAAAACAATTTTTTAAAATTAATTTAATGCAAGGAATTTTACAAGAATTGTTTGAGTCCATTTTTTTTTTATCAATAATGTCATTTTAATAGCCTATGAAACAAGGAATGAAATATTTATTCAAATTCTTTCAAAATAGATATTTAAAAGTGTTGTTCAATATTAAATTGGTTACTTTATTTCATGATAATATTGGTGGAAAACCAACAAACAGAAATAAATGTGGATAGAATTTCATTTTGTTAAAAATTTCCAACATCCATATTTTGAAGGCCTTTAATTTAGAATTGAATAAATGTTTACTGGATACTAACCATTTTTCTATTACTTATATTAATCTCATTGGCAACATGCAAATATCTCCAAAAAGAGAGGAAATAATCAAAAGAAGAAATTGAAAGACCTTTATTAGCTAGTTAATTAATTTCATTGCCTATTTTTAATAACTAAGAGTTTTGGTGTAGTAAAATTTTCATTTATTACATAAATTATAAAGAAACTAATATAATTGAAGATGTAAAACCACATGAGCAACATTATGCAAGGGTATCTACTATTGCATCAGCACTTATCATGTTACCAATAGCATTAAATTTCTTTTTATACAATTGTTTTTTAATAAATGCTGAAAATAACTATATAATTTTTCTCTTGTTTACTTTTCTCAATTTTTTGCCTTTAATACTCAACCTTATTAAGCATTGTAGCAAAATAAAACTATTGTCTTTAAAACATTCATAAAAAATATATTAGAATGTTGAACAAAATATAAAATTATTTGTTTAACGAACATCTTTGAAACTGAAATTATATATATATGCTCATATCTCTATGAAAAAATTTACAACTTACATGCAAAGCACAAAAAAAACCCCTATTTCATTTTTTTTAAATATATCAAGAAACCCACTATTCAATTTACTTAAAATACATGGAATTAATTTATTGATTTCAGAATACTTATAATATTAAAAGAAGTGAAATTTAAGTTTTATCTTATCTGAAAATGTATAGGGTACACATATTTGTGTTAAAGATAAATCTGAAGAATATTTGACACATTAGATACAACAAACTGAATCATGTAATAATTGAATTTGTAAAGTATACTTTAACATTTAATACTTATTCAGTAAAAAGAATTAAAAAAATAATAAAAAGGGCATAAATGAAATACATATTATTACAAATATAATATTATCACACTATCATTTAAAAAATACTTACGTTTTCAGCTTTCTTCTGATTTAAAAAAAAAAAATGTAATCGAATAATATTTTTAGGGTTTACTCTTTGAATCAGACAGAATGCAGCACATCCACAAACTTTTCAGAATAACAAAATTTCTTTCAATTTATATGGAGAAAAGAATGATAACATTTAAGTAGCCGGTTTCAAAGACAGTCTTGCATCATCTAAAAATAGATTTAATCGTCCATTACAGTTAAAATAATTGTAACCGTTGGTTAAATTGAGTGGTATAAACCTCCACCGGAAGTTGTAATTATGAGACAACAGAATACAATCGAATTTATTGTTTTTTACACATATAATTTATACAAAGATTCTTGAAAATTGCTTTTACTATTTTATCTTTGGATTATTTTTGATGGTGTAGATTAATTTTTTCTAATTAAAATTTATATTTTTATTATTATTATTATTATCAGCTTTTATTAAGTTCCTTCATATCGTTTGTCGCTCTGTGTTCAAAACTTTGAAATCCACTTTTAATCAGTTTTATGGAATATTATAATTTTCAAATTTTGAACACACAATGTTTTCGAATAACAATACAATATTATAAGATCAAAATAATTTTTATTGCATTGTTTTGCATTTTAGAGGATCCTGGATTTAGGGGATTTTTTTTCTTGGCATGAAGTTGATTTCGCATCAATTGGAGTTTTTGCATTTCTACATTTTTTAAACATTTATGGGCCCGATTTGATGCCAGTTGTGGAATTCTGAATTTCTAAACTATTTGAACTGTGGATCAATTTCATATTGCTTCAAATTCAATTCAATTGTAAATAATAAAGCATGAATCTTAATATTAATTTAGAGATTATTTTTCCTGAAATAAAACGGAATTATTGGAAATAAAAAAAAGCATATGTTTATTGTTAAAAATGATTTTTAATTGTAGGATTTGATCGATAAAGTATAATTATAACTAAAAAGCAGAAAATGAATATTAAAAAATATTTTTTTAAAAATAAGCTTTTAATCCTTATTGTAGATTTATATGGAGATATACGGCCGCATAGCGGCCTCTAGCTCCTTCATTAGAGAGTTTTTGCATACCGTACGTTAGTTACCGTAGGACGTCCGTTAGCTTTTTCTCCCTAGCGCGCATGCTCATAGGAAACTGAGCATGCGCGCTAGGGAGAAAAAGCTAACGGACGTCCTACGGTAACTAACGTACGGTATGCAAAAACTCTCTATTGTTAAATGTTGAAACATAGCGGTGGTCTCATCCCTTTGAGTTAATAAGAAAAGAGATAATTAAATGCCCTTTTTTTTAAAAAAATCATTTTTTTTTAATTAATAAAATTATAAAATGAAAAATAACAAAAAATTCTTTGAATTAAAACATGTAAAATAATTAATAATTAATTAGTGAACTTAAAAAAAAAAAAAAAAATTTCATACAGCTTAATAGAAACAAGATATTAAATAGTTCTTTTAACAAAATTTGTCTTCAATTTTGTATCACTATTGAACAAGTAATATAATAAAAAAAAAAATTTAAGTCAATTCCTACTTTTGTCACTATATTGCAAAAAGTCCTTGATAAATAATTTTCATTCATTTTTTAAAGTTTATCTGGCGCCATCTATTGGTAGATACATGCAACTTAAATCTAAAAAAAACTAAAATCAATTAATTAAATTTAATTACTGAATTAATATTTGAAAAAAAAAACTGTATTAACATCAAGTGTCATCCACTATAAGTTAAAAAAAATGTATTTGAAACTTGAGTGGATGAATAAAAAGTATTTTATGGACGATTGAAAATTTGAACAAGATATATATAAGGAGAGTGTGAGCTAGTAGAAGAAATTGAAAAAAGGGTGGGGAGCTTAAATAAAATTTAATAGTAGAATAGCTTTGTCAAAAATAAGAGCCATTATCTTTAAATATAAGTTTTCTGAATAAAATCTTTTTATATAAGAATAAAATTGTTGCCTGATCGAATTTTGTATATTTCGAATAACTGTGGCAAAAAGCCCAGCATGTATCTGGGCAATTACTCAATAAAACTTAACCCATTTTACGAAAAAAAAATTTTTTTTTTTTTTGCTTTTTTTTATAGCAAATAGATTGACCTACATTCCATTTTGTTGGAAGTTTTTCTAAATCAACTGAATACAGTACTACAACAATCTTTTGATCGATCTCGGTGAAATAATTCGATAAATCGTTCAGCGTTCATTTAATCAATTATTCAGTAAAGATGCAGCAAGTAGTTGGTTATATACTATTACAAAAGGCATCCCACACTTTTATTATTCGTGATATGAATTTTGGAAAGAGAATTATTTAATCTGTCTTTTCCAGTAAACTATCTGATAAATAATTTTATATTTTTGAGTTCATTACTTACTTAATGCATTTTAATTAAAAGGTTATTATTTTATTTTTTTTTTAAATTTTATTTGTCTTACAGGATTTTAAACCAACCATGTTAAAATTAAAAATAATTTGTTTTTACACGATATATAAATATACCTTTTTATTAGAATTAATAAAAATGCTTTTAAAATACCAAAATTTTTAATTTTCATCTATCTTCTCATAGTTTTAGATTACACAGAAATTTAAAAATGATGAAAGTAGGCAATAAAGAGCAATTATAAAGGACCAAAAAATTTTTTTAATTTCAAATTCTATACATAATAAATAATTAAAAATTTTAATCATGTTTATGAAAGCCCATAAAATAATAAGAGATTTTTCTATTTTTGAAACACAAATTAAGAAAAACGTGAAGTGCGTAAATAATGAAATCTAATAATAGAATGATAGAAATCTAATAATGTATTGATTTTAAGTTTTCCAAATTATTAAAAAATTTGATCAATGTTTGAGATCTTATTAGAATTTGAAGTTTAAATATTTTAACATAGTACCCAAAAATAAAGTAATAAAAAATGTAATAATAATAATTAAAGGTAAAGTAATAAATAATATAGATCATCATAAATATAATCAGAACCTTAATAAGCTTTTTATTAACTCATTAAAAAATTTATGCATTCATATTTATCTTTAGTTGTCACTTTGCTGTATCTTATTGATTGCTCATTCACAAGCAAGTGCTGATTCAAAAAGCTCCCCCCTCTCCCACAAAAAATCTAAATCATAACATAAGAATAAAATAATTAAAGTATTATTATTCAATTAATTAATTGCTCACTTTATTTGAGGTAAGTCAACTAACCATGTTTTTAAATAGCAAATTTAACTTTCACAGAAATATTTTTCGGAGTAATTCAACTTGCATGATTTAAAAAATACCCCATTTTTTATGTTATGTTTTTTAATATTGTAACCATGCTTCTTCTTAAACACTGCAACAGCACTCCCTGCGGCGTTCAATAGAAATGGTCAGTAGGCCTCGAAACTGTCACATGAGAGGAAGTACAGCACTACCACATGCTTCTCTTGAGAAACGTTTAGTTTACAGTCTCTCACCTCGAGAGAAAATATAATTAACACAACTTTGTGTGTTAGTTAGCCTACAGACTCTCAACCACAGAGGAAGTATATTTCGTCATCTCGCGCGTATCTGAGTATTGGACTTTCGGCTTAGAAGTGGAGTCCTTCCACAAATCTATAATTACATGCCTTTAAATGTGTTACATATTGTACGTTTTAATTGTATCTTGTTTGTGCATTTGTAAATAAAGTTGTGAGTTTTTCAGCTTGTGCCTCAAGTATTTCAACCCAACCCCACCCAGTTGCAATCGGATTGCCCAACCTGCACACTACAATATATTATTTCCTGTAAGTTACTTTCCTCCTCTTTCTCTGCGTTATCAACCTTAGTTTTTCTAAATTCTTCGTTTTATTAAATTTTAAACTAAAATTTGTTAAAAAAATAATAATGTTAATAACTTTTATCAACTCTCATCAAAAGATCTATAGTAAAAATATTGAAAGTAATAATGCATTTTCACAAAGTAATGCAAACATATAACACTTTTATATCTTATTAAATAAAGATTAGGTTATTTATTTGACTGTGATTAGTTGTTATCTAGAGAAATCACATATGAGTCACTAGAATAGACTTTTTGATCCAAGATATTAATATTTAATTATTTATCTGTATTAAAAAAATATTTTTGGAAATAGTTTTTCTTATTAAGATTAATACTATTTATTTTCATAATATTAATAAATAAATAATTGGAAATTTATTCATTTTCTTTGCATAAAACTATTTTTAAACTTGTCTTCATAACGATAAAGCAATGAACATAGATTATTTATACTCTCAGCCAATTAGTATTTTGTGTGAACATGATGTTGTCCTGATTAGGGGTCCGTGACGTTATCCGAAAATGAGGGTCAAGCAAATAAAACTCCATTGCAAATTTTGGCGGAAAATGATACTTTGGGCCCCTTAACTCTTGAAATGCTTCATGAATAACGTTCGTCTTCTGGAATTTTCTGGAGAATTTGGCTTTTGTTTGAAGTGTTTTTGTAGTATGGTTTTGAATCACTTTTCATATTTTGGGTTGGGATTTTAAACGTTTGTATTTCCAATGGTTATAAGTACTCGCAGTGCATTGATCAATTCCTTCTTCTTGAAGTTTCATATTTATCCCTTTTGACATTTTCGGATGCCTATTGAGCTGTATAGTGCTTCTTATTGTATTTGGAATACTTCATTCTTCATTTATGCCTAGAATTTTCAAACTTTGGTATAATATTCTTTTGGGTATTGTATGTGATAACGTTTCTTGTAGAATTTCGAATACTTCATTCTTCATTTACGACTACATTTATCTTATTTTCGAATACTCTTTTAGAGATTCTTGAGCAATTCATTCTTCATGAAGTTCTTGTTCTATTCAACATTGCTATATTCATGTGGCTATTGAATTTGGCCATTCTTGTAGTATTTCAATCAATTGCTTCGTATATATCTTGCATTATTAAACATTGGTATTTCCTGAGTTTATTCATCCGTTATCGAATGTTCACACATGGAAAGTTGAAATTTGCCGAGCAGATTTCAGTATTTGTATTATAAATAATTTAATATTTTTTGATATTTAAAATCATCATTAAACGATGAACAGAAAGCATCATTAAAACATTTTACCGAAATTTTACCATTCATTATTACCAACTATATTTTATTTACCAACCAAATTTTACCATTCATTATTACCATTATACCAGCTATTGTTAGGGGAGTAGCAAGGTCTTGCGGAGTTTAAATTTGTCACCATGTATACCAAGATATAAAATTAAATTTATTGAGACAGTAATTTTTTTTATTCAATTGGTTAAGTAAAGAGGGCATCCTGTGAATTATTTTTGAAAACAATTTGTTATGAATAAAAAAGTTAAAATGCCTTTTCATTAATAAGTCAGTTTTATGCACAATGTAAGAATTCTTTTTTCATAGTGATAGTCTCTAGTACATAACTTTATTATTATGATAATACAATTTAATTTGCAACTTAATTGTTTACAACTTTCATTCTCCAGGCTCTAATCAATAAATTGTACTTAGAATCTCTTTTTTCTAACTTTTTGTTCCCTAAGTTTTAAAATTGCATCATCAAAATTGATACCTTCAGCTACACCATTTTTAATTGATAAAGTTGTTAAGCTTGAGAGTCATATTTGGTTCATAATGGATCTGAGATCATTCTTAATTAGTTTGAGTTTCGAAACACTTCTTTCAAATGATGGAGCAGAACATAAAATTAAGAAAAATCTTAAAGCTGAAGTGTGATTGGGAACAAGCTCGAAAAGTCCATATTCAACTACAAACTCTAAGAATCTTAAGGAAGTCCAACAGAGAATGGAACTTTAGCTCTCTTAGAAATCTTTTTAGGTATTGAATTTCTGTAAGATTACCATCTGCAGAAAACTCATTGCAATTTTCTACCAACTTCTCTACAAACTTCTCTTCTCTTCTCTCTCTATATTATTTCAGTTTCTCTGATTCTGATCAGATTGTTGAACTCTAAGATTGCAAACCGATCTGATATATATATCTATATCTGTCTTTTGAAATTTCTGTTAAAAAATTAACATGAACACATAAAAAAAATACACTCTTCAAGTTGCCACGCTATATTTATTTTAAAAGAAAATCTAATAATCTATAATATATATAAATCAGGAAATTAGTATGTTTATTTAAAACTTAAACTTTAAAACTTTTCATAAGTTCACTTTTTTCGCTGAATTTATGATTTTTTTTTATCTGATGAGTAGCCAAAATTCATGAAAAATTTCTAATTATTTATTTTTTAATTGAATAAAAATTGTAATTTTAACGTATTATAATAATGTGTTATATTGCTGTAATACATTGAAAAAGTAAATAGAAATATCAATGTTATTAAAAATTTTTTTTTTAATAACGGTATCACTGACAATGATTGAATTGCTTAATAAAATTATTTTTAATTTGACCATTAGTTAAAGTTAATTTAATGCACCTTTTTATGAAGGCTTTTTTAAATTAAAATGTTCTGAAATAGAAGACATCTTAAAAATTATGTAAGAATGTATTAAATTCTTATAAAATCCAAAATTAAAAAACGAAGTGAAATCTTAAATTGATGAAGAAGAATTTTTAAAAAAACTATTTTGCATCCAAGAATTAATTGAATATGATCAAACAGCATTTTTTTAAGAATTTTTATTTTTTCATTAGAAATATTAATATTTTACATGAAATATTTTTAAGTTTCTTACTTAATTTTAATTAATATTTTATTTAAATAAAAATTATATTTGCTGGTTTATTATTATGTAATTTCATTTTTCCTGAAATATAACATTAGATTTCACATTCATTATCGTTTTATAGTTTTCGAAATAGAAATTCAAGATATATTTAATATTATTTTAAAGAGAGTAGTCTATTTCATTTAATATATAGTATATAAATTATTCATGCATAATTCTGATCATGTCTTGAATATTTTAAAAATATTTTTTTTTATAAAATATAAATATAATAAATTGTTATTATTTTTTCAAGTATATAAATTCAAGTATTCATTAACCCCTCTAATCATTTAAGTCACATTAAACACATAGGTTACGTGATAACCAAAGTTTATTATACTTTCATAAATAAAAGTTTGTAGATTGTTGTCAGTGTTTTTTTAAATTAATTTTTATTTACCTTTTTTTATATGTGAAATTATAATTTAAAAATAACTCTAAATCTTCTCGATAGAGGGCATTTCAAACATTTAACTAGTGGTAATAAAATAAAAAATTAGTTATATTTTTGAAAACTAATATATAAAATTAATTAAAATTAATTGATATTTAATTAATTAAAAATGTATCTGTTTGATCTTTTTTTTTTTTTTATAAAATATTAATATAAAACTTATAGAAAATAATTTTTTCTTTTAATGAACGTACAAAAAATACGTACGTGTTTTGAATAAACAAATAGTAGAAAGAATATTAAATAAAGTTTGAAATAAATAGAAAATCAACAAGATGATGGAGTGTAACTAGGAAAAAAAATTGGATCTAGAAATTATTTTTTATTACAAGACTTTTTTTCAAAATATCCTGCTTTTGATGATAAAATTGTCAGAAGGTTGTTGTTTTTACCTATGGCTTTATTCCAACTCAATCCACACAATTTCGGTCACTTTCAATAGAAACAATAAGAACATCTAAACAAATCAAAATTACAAAAGGAAAAGACCAGAAATTCTTAACAAAAGGTCCTAAAAAAATTAAAAAACTGTAGCATATCCAGTTTAAAGTTGGGATGAAGCACCATAATTTTTCTGGGGCAAGTAGTCATACTCTAGTCGTTACTCATTTAGCACCACCCAGGAAGCACGTGTGACTTAAGATTGTCATGGACGCGAGTTACGTTACCTTCTGGTACAGATAATATTTATACAAACCCACATTTTTAATAAAAATCAAAACTTAAAAGGAAAGATTGTAATATTTTACATGCGTCATTTCAAATTTCCACTTTGTACCACAGCTGTTCCCACTGTAGACAAATAATAAAAGAATAAATTATATGAAATATATAACTCGGATATATTTAATATTCTGCGCATTAGCCACTGCTTTAAATGAAAACATAAATTTCAATTTCATAAAGTACTTTCTTGAATCTAAACTTTTTAGTTTTCCTCCTCAAAAATTTGCTTTTTATTTTAGTTCTAATCAGTAATTGATTCTAATTCTATTCCGTAATAATAAAAAAATCTACTTATTTATTTTTTATTTGTTAGTTAACACATTATAAGTTTAGCGACTATTTTATGTCATTATTAGAATAATAATAATAAATTCCCAACGGTCTTTAAATTTTTGAAATAAGTAAAAAATAAAATGAAAGATTACATCTAAAATACTTTAGTTATCTTGGAACAATATTATATTTCTTTTAAATACCTTTATAGTTAGCAGAAAATGCTATGTTTTATCTTTGCGTAATGAAATATACTGTATGAGAAGGTTGGCGAATTAAAAGGAAAAAAAAAAAAAATCAAAATTCATTTATGAGAGAGGGACAAAAAAGATGAAAACAAGCAACGCATTCTCACGGTTATGTCGCAATTTCAGAAAACCAAATCAACAATTCTGGAAATATTATTATACATCCCGAATTATCATCATTAGTATTGTGTAACTGCATGGAATTTGATTAACTTGTGTGAATCATGTTTTCAATAACAACAATAATAAATTTATTTTAACGGCTTAAAAAATCTCCCTAACTTAAAAGAGCAAAACAATACTTTTATTTTTCAGGACGATATTCTAAGTAAGAAGTTTAATACGAATATTTATTGTTAAAGTGGCTTCCAAGAAACATGATAAATGGTAAACCTGATTAGTAGAATTCACATTATCTGGTAACCCTACATAATAGAAAGTTAATTTTTCTTAAACCAAACTTTCGGAGAATTTTAGATGATTTTTTTGTTGATTCTTTATTTACCCACTGATTTTTAGCATTATAATTACATTACGATGATACCAACCTCTGGGCCTGATGGCCGAATGGCTAGCGCTCTGGGGCTCGATGCCACAGGTTTCCGCTTCTATTCATGGAAATGCCATGGATTCTTGTAGTTGTTCGGAATCCACTTAAACCGTAGGTCCCGGTCTAATATGACTGTAGAGTGCAATAAGTAGGGCTGGCAACCCTACGCTGTAAAAAAAATCATCTCCTGTCTCGAAATCTGCTAGTTGGCAGACGGCCTTGGTCCACCATGGATTGTAGTGCCGTGTAGTTAGTTAGGTAACAATCTTTAAAAATTCACTGAATTGTTGGAAGTAATCGGTATACTCCAGTTGCTAATTTCCTGTCTGCCCATGGGAGATGCTTTTACACATTTCACAACCACCATCAAATAGTTTCGTTTCTAAAAGCGGAGAATGAAACTGATTAGGCTAGTAAATTCGAACCCATGTCCTTCTGTATGCAATCTGTACAAGTTATCATTATGAATTAGGCTCACTTAAATAATATAATCTTTTCTTTTAAATCCTCTCACATCACAGTTTTTCGCTAACTTTAATTATAAATTAAAATGTATATTTCTTGATAGTGTACTATATAATATTGCGGAAAAAGTATAGCTGCTATTCTTACCTATTCGCAATTTTTCTTCTTCATTGGTGCTACAGCCCCATGGTAGGCCAAAGCTGTTTGCATGCAGGCAGATTTCGAGACAGGAAATGACTTCTTCCTCCTTTTTCCTTTTGCAATGCAGGGTTGTCAGTCCTAACCCCAAATTCATAGTAGACCGGCACTCACTGTTTAGAGTGGATTCCGAGCCACTACAAACGTCCGTGACACTACCAGGATTCGAATCTGAAGCCTGTGGTACCAAAAGCTACAGAGAGTTAGTCAATTGAACATTTCAGGTCAATATAGAGGTTGTCGTAATTAGTTAACATTTCTATCAACCATTGAATCCTGGCATGGCTGTCGTGGCATGGATGTTTGTGAGTGGTTCGGTATTCACGTTAAACTGTAGGTCCCGGTCTAATTAGCTCAAAGTGTGCACAAAATGACCGTAGAGCGACAAACCAAACCAAACCAATCCTATCAACTATAATGATTTTTGCTAACGTGTGATGAATTAAATTTTCGCATATCTTTCATTTCTTTTTAATAATAAATTAGACAATATTTCCAACTGATATTAAAGTAAGATGGGATTGAGATATGAATTTAATAATGATGTTCAAGTAAAACATCAGGGACCTGAAATTGGAGTTTATTGGAATTTTGATCTTTAAAGATAATAAATCTTTGAGTTCGATGATATTTTCTATAGTTTTATTAGGCGGCATTGAAAATTTAAATAAATAAATTAGTATTTCTCTTCCATTAATTCTATTGATGGAATAATTATTAAAATTGTTGCGCATCTCTGATATATATAAGTTTTAATGTAACATCCAACTTTCTTATAAAAACATTGTTTTGATATACCATTCGAAAAGAATAAAATGAATTCTATTGTATTGCTTTTATCAACTGGAATTGGTGTGATGTGATGAAATGAGTCTCCAAGGTTCAGACAAGTTGCCAAGTTCCCAGCAGCAAGTGATTACTTGTGGAATTGCTGTCTATTATCTTTCATTCAACAGCTTCCTAAACATTTATTCTATTGAAGGCTATTTCGACCGGTGGAATGTATTGTTCGAATGGGGCTTTTGTTTTCCTGTTTTATAAGTGACAGACAAATTTCGATCTTTTTTTTAATAATAAACTCAAAAAGACTTCTGCAGATTTCCTAACAGAAAGACATTTTATCAACATAAAGTGAGAAATATAAAAATGATAACATTTAAAACTTTTTAGGAATTGTATAAGTAAGTAAAAACTATAACTTTTATTAACAGCTAATTTTTTTAAATTAAATATAAAACTTTGCTTAATTATATGCCAATAATTATTCTATTCTTTAAAATATTTCTAGTCGTTAATTATTTTTATACAACCATTTAGTTTCTTTCTTAAAAGACTTAACTCTTCCTTATAAAAGTAAATGATTGGTATGTAAAACTTATTTAAATATTTTGTAAGAAATTATTCATTGTAGCATATTAAAGCATATAAGAAGTTAATAAGAAATTATTAAGAAGTTATTCATTGTAGCATTTTGTAAGAAGTTATTCATTGTAGTATTATAATTATCAAAGTGCACTAGCATAGGGTTATTAGAAATCATTTAGAATTGATGAATTAAATATTACATTATGGTGTTTACTACTCTTTTATACATCCAATGATGGAATGCTACTGCTATAACTAACAAAATTATTCAGTTTATTGTGTTATGCAATGTGTAGATTGAGCAACCAGATTAAAAGTGGAGTGTGATTGGATTGAGATACTTGAAGCAGGTTTCAGAGCTCACAGTTTTATTGACACACTCACACATACATTTAGAGACATACAACATTTAACACATTTAAAGACATATAATTATAGATTCGTGAAAGAAAATACAGGAATTTATTAACTTCATTTTTATAAACGTTTTAGAGGAATTTAAGGAGTTTGGGCCCAGTTCAGGAAGGCAACAGAAAGGCAAATAACCACGGTGTATAGCTTTGCAAGTTACTAAGAATCTGCAATCTGAGCGAACAAAATTATATTCACATCACTAAAAGTGGCCTGGTTAATATCTTGCACATGAGAGAGCTTAGATCCATAAGGTAGCGATAACTTATAGAAGTTTAGAAGTGACTGTTACTAGAAGATGCAGAATTAAGTTTAACAGGGGTTAGTGTAGCAACCGAATTTATTAGTTATAGATCGGAAATTCAGGAAGGGCAAAACAAGTGTTGTTATGCATGTAATTGAATTTTTTTTTCTGTAAAATTTTATATTGATTATAGTTGCGTGCTTTTAACTGTTCTATTCTTCATCATTGTACAATTTCATAACAAATTGAAATTGCACATAGATTTATTAAGCTTAATACGACATAAATACTTAATAAAATTATATGTTTAATCAGAAGTTAAAAAAATTATATGACTGAATTTTTCATCCAACGGTTGTAGCATTGTTAATGCAAATATGTTCTTATCAGAAAAAAAAATCTTCAAAAAAACCTTCTTTAATAAGAAAATATTTCATGGCATTTTTCGGGTGTGTGTGTTTTTTTTTTTTGTAAAGCTCAAAAAGTTAAATATTAATTATAAAGAATTAATCTATATTATGTGCAATTGTAATAATTTTATTCTTAACAGTAGCAATAAATTTAATAATAATTTTAGATATCAATGATTAATTAAATGCTGCTTAATTAATTAATTAATTAATTCTGAATTAATTGTGCGTTTTTATGAATTTGATACATAAAAATTAGAAAATTACAAAGGCAAAATTTTTTATTTATAATCTTTTAAAAAGTATTTTATCATTTTTATCACCTATCGACTCTCTTTTAAAGAAATATTTGCAACTAACGACACGAACTCAAACTTGGGTTGGCAAATCATTAAAAGTTTTAACGAGAGAGATATATTTAAAATTTGGGTTTAATGCATTCTTTGCAAGTAAGCTCATTTAATATTTACTAAGGAAAAGAAAATAATAAATATATAGCTATCTTAATGCACTATAACTTTGTGCAAAGCATTACAGAAATAAATCATGAACTTTAAAAGCCAAATCTTGGAACACATAAAATGAATAAATAAATCGAATGTGCAATGGTTCTCAAATCTTTTATTGATTCCTAACGAGAAGTAATCTATCATCCTCTTCAACAAGTAATATAAAAAAATTTTTTAATGTCAATTCCTACTTTTTTTCACTATATTGCAGAAAGTTCTTTAAAAATAAAATTTTAATTTTAATCTTACATCTGGAGCCATCTATTGGTAGATATATGCTTAAATCTAAAAAAAACTAAAATTAATTAATTAATTTTAATTAATGAATTTATATTTGGAAAAACTGTATTAATATCAAGTGTCAAACGCTACAAGTTCAAAAAATATAGTTGAACTTGAGTGGATGAATAAAAAGTATTTTATGAACGATTGAAAATTTGAACAAGATATATATAGGGAGAGTGTGAGCTAATAGAAGGAATTGAAAAACAACTAACTTTTGCTGTGCCGATTTTCTAAGTTGATTTTAAATATCAGAGATTCAATTATCTTTTCCTTAAAGAATCTTTATGATTAGACTATTTAATTCCCAATAACATTAGAATACTAGAAATATATTTCGTTTTATTCAATTTTCAATGGTTTTAAAACAAACTCAATATTTTCTAATTATTTCTCAGAATAATGAATTCGTCCTAACACTTGAATATGCAATATTCTAAATATTTTTTTTACATTTAAATTCTAAGGAGGGGATTGAGGATGTCTTAAAACACCATAGGTACACTGTAGCTGGTACACATGTTGCCATAATCTCAAGCCAAGAGAAAAGTATGTGCTATGCAAAGAAATAATTAAATGAAAATAAAAAGCTATCATACATGCATAGTTATATCGAAGAACGTAAAATGTTTTCAATTACCTTGTTGATTTCGGTTTGCAAAATTCCTGTGCTATCAAATAACGCAAGTTAGCGGGTTGTTTTTTTTACTGCCATTTATACAGACTTGGCAATACAAAGTTCACTTCTTTGCAAACCAAATTCATCTTTTTGCAAATCAAATTCAACTATTTTAAAATGTAGATTTTATATATATTTTTGTACTTGCACATATATATGTTTATAAATAAATGAAGTGATATATAATATATATGTATATACATGCATATATACATGCATTTTCAAGCATACATACACCATATGCATACATAAATACACATGGACATGCATACGCACCCACACTTATACATACATGCACACATATATAAGTACTCACATACCAGTACATGCACGCATATGCATAAATGCATACATACGCACATGCAAAAACATACGCACATACAAAAACCTGCATGATACTTATTCATATACAATAACATGCAAAAACCTACACCCATACGAACACACAAACATACATACACGTATTCACGCACACGAATATATGCGCATACATGTGCATTCGCAAATGCATACACAAACACATTCATGTAAATGTACATATAGTCGACACTGGTATACAAACGTACACACACACTTATAAATACTCATTCACACATATCCACACACGAGTAAAAGCGCACATACATACCGTACACGCTTACAAATGTATTTGCATACAAACGCACTTGTAGCTGAGAGTACATACAAAATCATGCTTACTGAAAAAAATTACTTATTAACTTATGCATATCCTCATGTATTTTTAAGCACACATCTTTAATCGTACCAATACATCACTATTCATAAAAAAAATAATTAGACGTACATGTGTATATAAGTCATTTTAAATATAAAAATGTACAAGTTCTAACACACAAATGAAACCCTAATTTTTAGATGTTTGATTTTAAGTTGCGAAAAGTTAGATTTGCAAAAAGATGAATTTGAATTGCAAAAATATAAATTCTATGAAATTACTTATAACTGTTATAAGTAAATAATTTCCAATGTTAAATTAAAAAAAAAAAATTTAAAAAAATGCTATGATTCTTTTCTTAACAATACTATACATTGTTCATTGTTTTTAATTGCTTACTACCAAATCTCGAATAAAAAAAAAATTAAAAAAAAACATTCTGATTTTCATCAAATGTAAAACATTTTTTAATGAAAGTTTTATTTTTTCCAATGATGATGAATGACTTAAAAATATTTGATTATTTTTGTAGTAAGATATTAAATAGTTGCACTTCTTGATGTTATCGTTTTAAAATTGATTATTTGCTACTTTAAACAACAATATTCTTACTACTGTATTCTGCAGGTTGGGCAACCATATTGTAATTATGTGTGGTTGGGTTGAGATACTTGGTACTTGATACTTAGTACTACACTCATGTCCATAAATTAAGGATAATGAAGTTCAGGCAAAGAAAGAGACAGAAGCAAAACAAATTTGACTTATTTGTAAAGTCTATTTATTAAACAAAAGGTACAGAGCAAAAAAGATGCTATATGTTTGACATAATTAATAAAAATTGTGATTTTTCATGGTTAGTATGATGGTTAATATGGAGTATGTCTCACGGACGATGCAATACAGGCCTTACAACGCCTAGGCATGCTGAGTATCAATCTGATCTTGGGGAATATTACACCACTCATCAAGCAATGCCCTCCGAAGTTCCGGTTGACAGGTGGGAGGGGGTTGACGGGCTGCAATTCGTCGGCCAAGCATATCCCACACATGCTCTATTGGATTCAAGTCCGGTGAGTATGCTGGCCAATCCATACGGGTGATATCCTCCAATTGAAGGCATTCGTCTACAATGTTTGCACGGTGAGGAAATTGTCATCCGTTGGCGTTGTCATCCATAAACAGAAATTCAGCACCCATGGCGCCCCGAAACAAACGTACATGTTGTTCCAGAATGACATCCCGAGAGATGTGGCCTGTCATCGTTACACTCTGAACATGCAGGTCAGTTCTGGAACCAAGAATAATTCCTCCCCAAACGAGCCATTCTGCACCACCGTAACGGTGTCGTTCAATGGTGTTCTCTTGGTGTTAACGGGTACCTGGCGCTCCCCATGTGAAAGTCCGGCGAGAATCAGACTGCAAACTAAACCTGGACTCGTCGGAAAACATCACACCAGACTACTGTTGCGGTGTCCACAATGCATGCTCTCTACTTCAGGTTAATCGCAGGCGATAGTGAGTTGCGGTAAGTGGAACACATCTGACGGGCCTACGAGCATATAGACCAATGTGCCCTAAGCGTCTGTACACGGTCTGCCTTGAAACTGTCGTACCGGTAGCTGAAGAGAGCTGACGAGACAGGTCTGATACTGTGCTCCGTCTGCTTCTTTTGGCAGTAACTGCTAAATACCGGTCCTAATTCGGCGTTGTAAATCGGGGACGACCTGTGCTGTAACATCTACTCACATTACCATCATCTTGGAATCATTGCCAAAGCCTGGAGATGTCACTCTGGGCGATTCCAAGTTCCTCGGATACTTCCAGCTGGGTACGTCCACATTCCAGTCCTCCGATAACCATCCAAATGCTTCCTTTGTGCCATAACTATGCGGTTATTGCACTGAAAGGCTTTTAAAGCACTTCTGAACAATTTTACTTCTTTGCCACCATTCCTTATATACCCCTCTCTTACACTCTCGTCATTGTGACGTACTATCCGCGCCATCTGGTGGTTTCTTGTAATTTGCATATTCTTCTTCAAGATGTGTGTGATAATTCTACAGGTGAAATTTTTATTTTAGAGTTCAATTTCTGTGTGATTCTGAATTATCTATGGACATGAGTGTAGATACTTGAGATACTTGGAGAACTCACAGCTTTATTTACATTGCACAAACGTCACACACGTACAATTAGAGATATTTAACACATTTAAAGACAGAGAATTATAGATTCTTAGAATGATTCTACTAATAAGCCGAAGACCCGAGGCTCAGGTACAAGCAGGATGCGCGAAATATACTTTCTCTCCGGATGAGAGTTTGTAGGTCAACTAATGTACTGGGATGCGCTGAATATATTTCCTCCTGGGATAAAAGACTATAAACTAAACGTTGCTTAGCGAGAGAGGTCGACTGACCATTTTTCCTGAACGCTAAAGGAGTTGCCAGAGTGTAGGTGGAAGCATGGTTGCAATACTTTATTTTGAAATTATAAAAAAAAAACTGCTTTTAATAAGTTATTAAAAATAAACTGAACAAACTGTTAAAGCCTCTATAATGTTTAGTGATTATAAGTATAAAAGAATATTAATTCGTTTTTAATTTCAACGAATTAAAAAAAGTAATTAGTGTTTTTAGTACAAAGTACCATCATTTAAGCATTTTACCATATAAAAAATTTAAATTGGCATATTTTTTTATCCTTCAATTTTAAAAATTTATACCCAGAACTCTCCCATTTAAAAAAATCATTTAAAACATTAGTCAACGTAATCAACTAGACATATTTCCGTGAAACTATTTTTATCTCAAAAACAGGATTTGAGGTATTTTTTTGTCTTTGAAAATTACTCGGAAATATTGCATTTTTGAAAAAGCAAAAATGAAATACTTATTATTTAATGATAACAGCTATCAATAACAATTTCGTAATATGCAGATTATAATGCTAGAAATTTAGGTGTGAAATTTTTATTTTCTTGTAACTAAAAATTAATGTATACCATTGCACGAGTATTTTTATTTTGAATTATAATAATTCAAGTGAAAAATTAATTCTTAAAGAGGAAAACATTTTCTTGCCCAGACGTAAATTTTTCTTTATCAATAAAAAAAGCTTTTTATAGTTTATGCTAATACATACAAACGATATTTTAAACGTTTCGATATTTCAGGACAACATAAAATTTTAGATCATTAAAATGTTTAGAAACCTTAATTACAAAAATAAAAAATATATATATATATTTCAAATTAATTTAATTGAAATAAATATCTTTTAAACCTATAATTTATTAGTTTAACTTGTTACTGCCAAATTTATTTTATTAATATATTATTATATTTCAATAAAATTGGTCAATAGCAACAGTAAATAATAAAATTATTAATATTTTAATTTTTAAATACATCGACAAATTTTAATGAAATGTTGCTCAATTCATTTATAACAATTAATATTTCAGAACGAAAAAATTTTAATAATAGTTTTAACTGTTTTAAATAAAACTATTTTAAATATTTTAAGAACTTTGTAAAACTTTTTTTTTTTTGAAATATCAATAATCGAAATTAACAAAAAAGTTACCTCCCACAAATCTCCGTGCACTCAGAAAAATTTCTACATATTAGTAAATAGTGTAGTATTTCGGATAATTAGTATTTAGTAGGATATCCAAAAGCATTCGCAATAGTTTTTAAATGTCTGGATGCAAAATTTACTAGTTTTTTTGTGTAATTTCTGCATCAATCTTTCATTGTTTGAAACTTATTGTTTTTAGTTTAGTTTTAGTTTTAAAGTCATGTCTTCATATTATAATCTCTAATTTTCTCCAAATGTGTTCTAATGGGCGTAAATCCGGAGACTGATGTGGTGTTGAGATGATTTCAATACGTTTCGAACTTATTTATGCTTGATTCGTGAAAGATAAGTCTAAGATTTATATTTTTCACACTTACGAAAAACTTTCATTTGACAGAATATCCAAGTAACAAGTTAATAAACATTTGTGGAATGGTTTTAAGTATAAAAAAAAAAAAAAAATTTCGAGCAATTCTTTAGAAATTTTTTACAGCACTCAAACGTGAATTTTTCGTACATTTTCTAACTATAAATTTTGATTGCGTTGCAGTATGATCGCTAAATAATGATTGCTTTATGAACACGTTGAATTAACTTTACCGCTCACCACTTCTTGTCTTATTTTTGATAAGATTTTCTGTTTTATACAATGCTCAAAGCACTTAAGAGACATTATGAATTCGGTGGGAAATAACCATATAATCGACAACATTTTTAGCAAAAATGAAATAGAGGAGGTTAAAAAGAAAAATTATAATGTTTACAAAGCACAGAATATACAAATTTTATTGAGAACTAAGCGTTTTAAAGGAGTGAAAAGCGACCTGCACCAATCCTTCTGTAGGAGGAGATTAAAAACAAATGACACGTGCTGAATGTTTTGTATCAGTGACTACGATGTCTCAGAAAGATGATTTAGCCGAATCTTTAGCCTGGAGGGCCATAGGTCGTTTAGAGGCTTGTCAAACGCAATCTGTTGCAGAGAAAGTTTTAAGAGTTTTCAAAGTGTAATTTCCGACTATGAAATCGATTTTTGAAAATTGGAAATGTTCGTCGAAGATTGGGAGAAGGTCCTATGTGGGCAACAAAACAAAATGAGAATTGGCATTTAACACTAACGGTCAGAAGAAATCCGTTTCATTTCTTGAAACAACACCATTTGCCATTCTCTTCACGGACGAGTCCCGTTTTAGTGTACAAACCTGACAATAGCGGATTCTCATATGGAGAGATTCGGAAAGACGAAATACTCCTGCATTTGTGCATGAAAGTGTCCGATTTTGCGAAGAGATGGTCTGGGTCTTGTATTTCTATCAATGGTCTCACCAACTGCCCATTATCAGGAATGGAGCACTAACGGCTCCAGCGAAATAAGGATGAGATCTTAGGCATATTGTAGTCATTTACGCTGCAGTAATCAGGGATGAATTCCTTCTCTTGGATGATAACGCCAGCCACGTCGTCCTTAGCTAAAGTGGGCAATTTCCTATTTGACGAAGGAATCCTTTGAATGGATTGCACATCATATTACCTTATATGAGCCCAATAGAACACGTTTGGAAGATTCTAGGCTCAAGGATTGCTAGACGTTTATAACCCCCCGTCCCCAGAAAAAAATTCAGCATTTGGAAAAGCTTTTTAGGAGGAGGTTTGGTTTGGTTTGTCGCTCTACGGTCCTCTTGTGCGCACTTTGAGCTAAACAGACCGGAACCTACAGAATAATGTGGATTCCGAACCACTCACAAACATCCATCCTGGGATACCAACGGCCAGAGCACTAGCCATTTGGCCACCAGGCCGCTCTGTAAGAGTAGGAGAGAACATCACAATCCCTTATTCATAATCTCATTGATTCCATGCAACGTAGATTGCGACATTGCTTTCGGTCAAGGGAAACCATATCCCTTGTTAAAATTCATTTGTATTCCAGAAATCACATTTTTTTGTTTGTTTGTATAATATACAAGAACTGTGTCTTTTTTTTTCTTTACAAATATCACCAATAAAATTTAATTATTCCTTGTTCTGTTGATTCTTTTTCTCTTCTCATATTTCATAACACCTATAAATCATATATCAGCCACTAAAACATACCCTCATCTGCAGTTTATCCCAAAAAATCATAATATACCTAATTGTTTTCAGCAGCATAGTTTTCTTTTATCTCATACAGCATCGTAAGATGAGATAATTTACTAATTTCGAATTTATTTTCCTATATTATTAGAAAAAAATAATCAATTTTGAAATGTTGTTTCTTTACAACTAAGGACCATTTTTAAATAATAAATAAAATACAACGAAGAAAACAAGTAAAAATTAAAGTTAAATGATTTTTTAAATGTCACCAAAATGCAAAAATAAAAAATAATAACTTCACACCATTCTTTTATTTATGAATTTATTCGAAAATGTTGCAGTGTGGGATTCAGTATTGTTTTTATAGCTTATCTATTCTCTGCCTCCTTCCATTATTATTTTTTAAAAAATGAATATACATTTTTAAAAAAAAAATTATTTTTATTTAGAATCATATAAGATAATATGAAAAAAATATTTTCTTTATATTCGACTACAGCGCTTTTTCTACAGATTTTTAAAGTGTACGAATACTTTTGAGAATCACTGTATATCCAAATATTATTTTATTCACTGAATAGAAGACAATAATTCCTCTAATTAAAATAAAATAATTACGTATACGTAATAATAATACGTAAATTGCATATAACTCAATATTATTTAATAAAATTAAAAATAAAATTGAATATTATCGATAAAATTAATTTCGTTAAGAATATTTTTTCGTTTTCCCTTTTAATTTTCCAGAATAAAGTCGTCCGAATTCTGGAAAGTTGAAAACTATCATGGAAAATTCCCAAGCGATTCAAATGGAGAAATGATCAATATAAAGTTTCCCAATCTAGTTGCATCCAAATTAGAAAAAGTTCAACCTGATTCAGATAAACATGAAAATCGATTTCTTCCTTCTTTCTGCAGTGTTTTTAATTGATCTACAGAATAACTTTTAAAGAAGACTTGGTAAGTCATCAATAATAATTTTATTATTAATATAATAATGAAGTGTTGCTAAACAATTAACAAAATTATTCATAAAGATTAATTATTTTATTTCAGCTTATTTATTAATAACGATTAAATAACACTTCTTATTTTTATTAGGAAAATAAGATTTTTACCATTATTTTGATTTGGTCAGATTTATTATCTTAAGTTATAACTACAAGTTAATATTGTTTTAAAAACAATAACTAACTAAATAAAAACTGATGTTACTTTCGTTTATTTTTTATATTAAATTTTATAAATTTAAATAAGTGTTGTTCAACATTCGAATATATTTCTCGTATAATTTTAAGTCGAACTGTTCTGAATTTCAGTTTTGTTTGGATATTATTCTAGAATAAAATAATAATAATAATTTTCCAATAATTCTAAAATATTCCCTGATTCACTTAGAAAAAGATACAAAAATCACGTAGAAAGAATCTTACCCAATAAAATGGCTACTATTCTTTCAGAATAAATATTTTCTATTCTTTTCTTTTCGAATAAATTGCATTCGAGAGATTATACCTGCAGCGACATCTATCGATCAGCTGACGAACTACCATCCAGAAAGAGTAGAAATTCGCGCAATAAGAGATCAGTGTTCGGCAGTCAAGTTTCGAAAGCAGATGGGCCGATGGGTATTGCTTTGTCGTGTGGCGGTGGCAGATTTCGATTCAACGCCAAAAAGGATAAACAATGGTTCAGGTGAGATGAAATTCTGTTGCTTCTTGGCAGAAAGTAGTGCTTATTCTATCTATGAACAATTTGATCCAAATTTTTTTTTTTTTTAGAAGCAATTTTGTAATTCCGTGAAAACATTTTTAGAAAAAATATTTTTTTTTTCTTTGTGAATTTATTGCAACTTCAAGATATTTCATTAAATAATTTTAAAATTGTTTAATTGTTGTTAATATTGTTTAATCGAAATACAGAATAACGAGAGGTATTTTGATTTATTCTTTATTTCATCTTTCTTTTTTTTTGGAGAAATTTGCACTAAAATATCTTTTTTGATTAATAAGGTTCTAAAAATATTTTCGTTAATTTATCTATTTGATTCTGAGAAATAAAAACAATTGTTTGGAATTATTTTTCCTTTAATAAATAGGTATTATTATGGTAAATTTATAAAGGAAATATGGGAGCAAAAATATTTTAAATTTTTTATTTATTATGAAAATTTAAAAAAAAGTTTTATGTTGATTTTTAAAAACTGGGAAGTCAATTTAATTAATTAATTTATTTTAATTAAATAAATAAAAACTGATGTTATTTTCGTTTATTTATTATATGAAATTGTATAAATTTCAATTTGTTCAACATTCGAATATATTTCACGTATAATTTTAAGTTGAAACTATTCTGAATTTCAATTTTGTTCGGATATTATTCAAGAATTTTTTTTTATTGCTATGGAAATTTTAATAAAAGAATAATTTTAGAAAATCTTAGGAATATAATTAAATAAGATTATAGAATGAATATTAAATATTTTTATTTTAGAGATTAAGTGAAATTAAAAACATTGTTTTTCGAGGAATGAGAATTTTACTACGAATGTCTTTTTTGTTTTAATGGTATAAAAATCTCTTTTTGATTTGAACAACATCGTTATAGTCAGGTATTTAGTGATTTTTTTACGAATTGTTTTCCCATATAAAAACGGCGATTATTAGTATAATATTGAGTTTACTGCTATCAATCCAGATCGACATTAATGCTGACAAGGGCAAATATTTTGATGGGGATATCACTGAAGTATTTATTCTAATATGTTTGGTATACACCATTTCCAACAGTCTTTCTAAATCATCTTAACATAACATTTGAAAACTGAGTACTCAGTGTTATGACTATTGAAAGACTAAACAGTCAATAATCACGGATTTATTTACATTAAAACTCGTTATTTTGACGCGTTACATTTATAATCCAATAAAAATGATAAATAGAAAAAAATTCTGTTTGGTATACAAGATTAATTTGAAAAAAAACTATACGCAGCTGAAATATTTTATAATGGATAATTGTGAATTGATAGACATAACTTTTTTATTATAATGAAAACTGAGGTGAAGTCAAGTTAAATATTTAGTGCGTTTATCGAAACTTATTATTTTCCTTTTAAAACTTAATTTTAGCATTCAAAAATTGAGTCACTATTTTTTTTTAAACTATCAATTATTATGATTGTTTAATTTAATTAAAATAATTTATGCCATAAAGGCTTTTTCATTTATAAAAGTATTCTAGATTAAAATTTCTTATAAAAAGAAAGGAAAAAAATTATTGCATTGTCATTTTTATTTCTTTATTATTCACCTAGTTAATTATTATGTTTCTAGTTTACTAGAATAATAGATTGAAACATGCCTTTAAGATATAAACTTATTACGCTTATATTAGTACGGATCATTGATTAAAGAACACAGCAATGTAAGAACATCGCAGACGTCATCAGTTTTAAAACTATTTATTCTTTTAAGTCATTAATGGATATACATCAATGCACTGGGTTTATGTAAAAGACACGTTCATCTATGAAGTGCTGATAAAAACGTATCGGCTGAAATTTATTAAAAACACAAGTAAATATCTTTTTTAAATAAAATAAAATAAAAATGAATAATTAAAAAATAAATTAATAAAACGAATAAAATAAAATAAAAAAAATTAAAAATAAAACGAATAATAAATTATTATTATAAATATATTTTTTCTCCACCACAAATCACAATTAATTCTACATCATTTAGATTTATTAAAATATATATTCCATATCATTACAGGCAATATGAAATAAGAGTTTTACAAGGTTTGTAAGATAAATAGTTGTCAGTAATAGATCCGTTTAAATTACATAAAGAATGCTAGTTGCGTCTATAATTCCAATTCTATAAAGATAATTCTACCATTACTTGTCACAAATTTAATTAAAATATTAATTATACTTTTAAAAACTTATTTTTATGTCATTTATAAAAGCATACAAAATATATCTTCTTCACGAATTCTGTTAATTCTGCTCCATATGAATTTTATGTATGCTTTATTTTTTCAAAGAAAATTGCATGATTCACAACACGTAAGTGTTTTATTAACTAAGTTTTTCTTTACTTATAATACAACACGATAACATAAAAACCTCTTTAATAATTAAATAAAATAAGCAAGATAAAACCTTTTTTTTAATGATACATAGTTTTTAAAATCATTCTGGAACTTATTTAGGAACCATACTATTCAAATGATACTGTTTCAGCTGTAGAGTAGAGGCTGTGATCATGAAACTTCCACTGAGTTTAACTAATGTAACTGAATTTCTCTTTCTAAGTTAAAAAGTATGAGTAACGTCAATGTTTTTCCTTTGAATAATTTCAAGGTTTTTTCTGATAATAGAAAACACATATCTTTTTGTAAAGTGTATCCCAAAAATTAATTTTTCTCATTGGCGCAATAGCCTAGGGTGGGCTAAGCCCGTCTGCCTACTGGCAGATTTCGAGACAGGAGATCTTTTCTTTTTAAAGGGTAGGGTATAGTTTTTTAAAATCAATATATATTTCAATGAATAGTTTTTTCAAATGGGCACAATTTTTTTTGGGAAAAAATTGAATAGTTTTCGATTAAAAAAAAAAATTATAAAAATCAAATTTCTTGCGAGAATTTTGGGACAACAAAAGATATTACAAAAGTCAAGAGAAATATTAGATTCTTGTTGTTTATTATCCCACTTGGTAGACAGCGACATCTAGACCAAGTCCAAGAACCCATGTGGTCTCATGAAAGGAGGGAAAGCAGAAGGGGGTAAATTCTCTTGGGAAGGAGCACCCATAAGTTCAAGTCTAACTTGGCCCCGTGACGCTGGCTTTTTATGGGGTAGGGCTTGTCAGCCCTACACTCAACGGTCATATTAGACCGGGACGTACGGCTTAAAGTGGATTCTGAACCGCTACAAACATCCGTGGTACCGCTGGGACTCGAATCCGAAACCTCAAGCACCGAGCGCCTGTCACTCAGCTGTCAGACCCCATTTAATTCTCACTTTCTATATATATATAAAGAAACGATATGAAATTGATGTGCGTCTTGAAATTCAGTCTGAAACGTGCTAGATATGCAGTGATTCAGTAACGCACGTTTAGTACATAGCTATGAACAAGATGGATGCACGACTAGCATAAAAATAGATGTTGCGAAACGTATGGGTAATAGAATCTCCAATATCAATCACGATTCCGTTTATTTATTTATTATGTATATATTTGTAAGATAGAGAGATTAATGAAAAAAAAAAAAAATGACTCAAAATCGAAAACAAACGTATTAAAACAAATAACTTGAATAATCACATAAGAATTTACCATTTTTGTTATGTAAACGTAATGGAATTTAATATTCAAATTTGGTGGTAAGAAACCAAAATAAAAGTTATAAAATGATCATAAACTGCTATAAAACATACACTAGATTCAAATTAATATCATCACTGTATAAATTAAATGAACTGAAATGATAGTATACCAATGGAATTGTGATCATAATTCCTTCCTCCTAAAAAACAGCTGTTTATACATATCTGGCTTTGGCTTTCCTCATACCGACGTGTAAACAAGCAAGAGACATTCAATGTCGTCTTCGACAAGGTTTTGCTTTTTTTATTTATTCAGTTGGATAAATACCGTGAATGGCTTTTGCGCATTGTCAAAAGAAAGAATTATGGCACTTTAAGAAACCTGGATTTTCTCCCCCCTTTCTTATACCGCTTTATATACTAGATCAAGTCTTGCTTTTGACAATTCTGTTTGACTTAACACTTCGCCGATCTCATAAAACTGCTTGCATTTGCATGTCGCATTTTTCTCTCGAGTGCAGGTGCACGTATACACTGGTTACTCACAACATTGCACACCAACCTACTATGAATCACTTATTTATTTCCCTTCTCATTTAAAAGATATAAGTAAAATTATGGACAAAAAATTCTATTGTAGGTTCATAAGTAAAAAATTTACAGCACAAAATTTGTGCTAATTCCTTGACGATTATATACAGATCGGGAATATATAGTGACCGAGAATTACAAAATTAAAAAGTACAAAAAATAGAAAGGATAAAAACAAAATGTCTTTATTAACCTAGAATGAAATTTCAGACTGCTATTCCTACGCCCCTTGCAGAGGCAAATGCCTCGACAAAATCTAAACTTATGATTCCTTCCAAGATCAAAACTAAATAGCAAATTACAGAAGTCAATGTCGATAGAAAAACAGCTACTACCCTCACAAGAATTAAAGATGAAGGACCACAAAAATATGAACATTTCTACCGATGTCGTTAAAAAATACCAAAAATGTGACAACTGCGCTGATGTCAAGATTGCTCCTCATCATGTCTTTGATTACCCAGCTGTTGCAGCCGCCATGCATTGTCTGGACCATCCCTCGGTAGAGAATTTATACTCCGAGTTAGCAATCAGCAAAGCCAATGTTACTCGGGAGCAGCACGATATTTGATTCCCTTGTACTGTTCAGGAGATACGAGAACAACATGAAATTACAAAAGTTTATAATAATAATTTTAATATGAAATCCCTAAGTTGTTAGTGGAACGGTTTAGTGGTAGTCCGGTTAACTTATTAATCAAATTTATTTGATTTCATGGCTTCACCTGAATAATTATAAACTAATAGCAGCTTCGATAGGCATTTCATTTCTTACAAATTAGTTTATGACATCTTATAGACTTACATACAATTATAGACAAAAAGCTTACATAATTCTTGATAAACTTACATTACACTGATAGTTACATAAATCTCCCCGACTCGTAGGCCAGTGGCAACGTGCGTCGCTGGTAAACATTAGGGCGAAGTTCAATCGGCTGGCTTCTTTGTTGTAGATACTGTTTCACAAAAACAAGGAGACTCGATGGGTGTGTTTGTTATGTCCAGCATCTTGCCCCGTTAGTCGGATTTCCTGGTGGGATTTTTCTCCTGTACGATAAGCAAATGCAGGGTAGTTACCCCTAAAAGGATTTGTTTTAGTGATAATCAAAGGTTTAATTACTGTTTGTGGATCATAAAAATAAAATTTAATTTTTAGAAACATTTTTACTACAATATACATTTTGACTAAACATATAGTATATACTTGATTATCCAGACGTTTGTTTGAAAAACACTATATAACCTTATTCGATTCAAAACAAACTAGATTTTTTTTTTAAAGAATTTTTGTTTCAACTTCTTTACTAATAACTTAAATGTAATTTCTTCCTACAATATTTTGTAAGAAGAAATTCTTTATTCTTCATAGCGAATCATTAAAAATTCTCATGGTATCTCGAGTGATTCATATTATTTCCTCTCATTCGGAAACAAAACTGTATTTCAAGAGGCCTGACCCTTTAAACACAATACTCGGAGCGCCCTCTGGTTTCGACTCACTATTTTGGAGATTCTGATCGATTCCCATGAACTGGGAAGACACATTTTCGCAATGGGATGTGCAATTCATCTTTGTCACCAGTTGAGGGGGAAAAAACCCAAGGAAAATTTGGTGACATTAGGGTTTCTCTCTTGAGAATTGAAGATGAAACATGATAACATTCTTTAGCTAGTTTACTCAGGAAACATTAGCTGTTGTTACAAATTTACTATATTTTTATAGTTTTTGTCGTTTTTAATTGTTTTGAAATACAAAGATTCTTCTGAAATAAAATACAAAATGGATAATATATTTTTATTATTTAATAAATAAATTTATTTAAGGATTTAAAATGATGCTTTTCAAAAATATTATAATTGAATTATGGTTACCAAGACAATTTAATAAATAAATTCATTTAAGGATTTAAAATGATGTTTTTCAAAAATTTTATAATTGAATTATGGTTAGGAAGACAATTTAATACATAAATTAAATTCATTTAAGGATTCAAAATGATGCTTTTCAAAAATTTTATAATTGAATTATGCTTAGCAAGGCAATGGCTGAGATAAAAATAAATTAAATGAGCATTAAGATTACAAAAAAAACAAAAATAAAAAAGGATTCTTGAGGTATTTAAAAAAACACAATAAATAAACGACATTGTAATCAGATATGCCGATATACAGGTAACCCATAAAATTTAGAATTTAATGTATGAACAAAACACATTACAGCAATCTTAAATGATATAATAATAATAAAAACTGTAGAATTTCAAGCGATTTTTTTTTCTTGAAAAACCAGAATTTTTCTTTTCATTTTCATGTTCAAAAAGCTATTTTTTTCAAAGAAGAAAAATATAAATAAATTTATATATAAAAAAACTCATGAAAGAAATTTAATTTAAAACAAATTTAACAATTACAATTTAAAACAAACTAAACAGAAACAATTTAGAACAAACTGAATGGAATATTCATTTCCCTTATATTCGAAATTGGCACGTGCGAGATTAAACGTAATATTTGAGTGGCAACAACAACAAAAAAATTGAAAGTGATCAAAAACACGAAAACCCCTGTTCCCCAAAACAGTACTCATAATTTTATGGGGTGAAACTAATTTCTGTGTAAACAATTTTCAATTTTATTAAAAAGGAAAAGATTCCATCCTTTAATATGGGTTACTGTAATAATGGTTAGTTTTTGTGAATTATTGTTGGAAATGTGAAAAGCTGAAATAAAATTCTTCTTTCTAATAAAGTACAAAATCTTGGTTGTGGTTGTTTGGAAAGTTAGGTGCATCTGAGGTTAAATAGCGATTGCTAAAGCTAAAATTCTCTTAAATCTTCCTGTGAATAATGGTTTTTTTTTGTGAAAGTTATTTTGAAGTACAGCTTCTTGGCTTTCATTTATATAACTTTAAAGCCAGTCTTTTTATCTGTTTTTTTTTACTCTATCCGGTATAAAGTTCCAGCATGATTTACGATGGTCAGGACGCTAACCTAAACAACAGGTGACTGAACTTTTGGGATTTCGAATATTCTGAACTTATGTTTTGACTATGTATGAGATGTATTAGGTATTTTGCTCATTCCATCACCTGTTTTAGGGGCCAAAAATATTGTTTATTTTTTAATTCATTTGACTTTAATATTAGATTTTAAAATAATAGAAATTATTGTTTGAAAATTTCTGGAATCAGATTTATTGATTATTCTATTCTTAAGTTCTTCAGATTTATTGAAGCCTTAATAACAAAATGTTAAACGGCAATCTAAAAGTTTCAGTTTTTCAAAATTAAAAATTTCATTTTCATTTAAAAATTTCATTCTCATTTTCATATTTTAATATATGAATTTGCCATGGCAGATTTTTTTTAGTTAAGCTAATATTGTAGGTCACCTAAAATATGTAAGTAAATGTTTCATTTCAGAATGAAGAAATAATTTTTATCATTTAAATCAGATAGTGATACTATAAAATGAGATTAATAAACTCAACTCCATAAATTTAGAATTGTTAAAGTAAAATCGTTCAAATCGTTCTTTTCAATCTTCAATTATTCTTTTTTGACTTTTAATCACAATGTTAAATAAAAGCCAAATTCTTGAGAAAATTTCTGAAATAAATAATCTGACAACTAATAATCTTAACAATAATAAATCTGAATTGTCTTAACATACATCTTCATGACATACTCTTAATATAAATTTATAGTAGCTAATGCATGTTATATAACATTTAAATAAATACTAATATTTTAAAATAAATATTAATTTCAGTCATGGGAGATAATTCAATAATCCTAATAAATCTAGTAGGGGCCTGATGGTCGAGTGACTAGCCTCTGGCGCTCGGTGCCACAGGGTTTGAGTCCCAGTTGTGCCATGGATGTTTGTAGGTGTCTGGAATCCACTTTAAATCGTAGGTCCGGTCTAATATGACTGTAGAGCGTAGGGCTGACAACCTTACCCCATAAAAAACAAACATGTCCTGTCTCGAAATTTGCCAGTAGGCTGACAGCCTTGGGCCACCATGGGACTGTTGCGCCAATGATGTTGATGATGACGTTGATTTGTGAATGAGTTTTTAATGATCTTTTTGCATGATAAACAATTCACTGGTTTAAAACAATAATTTGAATTGTAAATGATAGATTATATTATAAATAGTAAATGGTTCATCATGCATTTTCATGTTTCATGGATAGTATGTACAAAAACAATGTATATGAAATCAAGTATAATGGGAAATTATATATTACATTTTTTATTTTAAAACAAATTCATTTATAGGCTAATGAGGAAAAAAACAAAATAATAAATATACAGTTCCAACACTACATAAATTATTAAAATAATAGCATTGCACGTTTGCATCACCAAAACATGTTTATCAGCTAGTAAACTATTCATTACCGCTTTAAATATTTATTCATAATTCTAATAAACATTTATGCTATAATTACTATTAAATTTGTAGGTTTATTTAAATAGAAATGGGGAATAAACTCAAGTCAAAATTACTTGTATTGTATTTGAAAACGATTAATTAAATATATAAATTTGATTAATTAATTTAGAATATTTACAAAATAAGTTTTTTTTTAATTTAAAATTTTTATAGTTGAGCTTTATTATTTTTTATTTGTTTTCTTTTTCTATTAAACAACAATTTATTCTCTGAAATGTCAAAAAAAAAAAAAAAAATTTTTTTTAAAGGAATGTAAAATAAAAGAAAATAATTTTTCAGGGAGTTGGAAAAAATAAAATTTTTCTAGCAAAAACAACATAATTTTCTGTGAGAATCATTTCAAAAATGATGATCTCATATTTCTGTAGCTCGAAAGTTATAAATATTTTTATTTCTAGGAAAAACAAAATAATTTTCAAAGGGACATTTTGAAGATATCTTATTTGTTTTGCACATTTTTTTGTAGATATTCTAAAAGTTTATTTTAAGTACGAAATTTCAAAAAGTTAAACATTGTTGATTTTACTAACATTGTAAAATATCGAATTAAAACGAGCAAAAATAATATGAAATATAAAATATTGAGTTTGAGTTGAGTAATTATTTAACTTAAACAAAAATATTTTTGTTGTTGTTACCTATGGCTTTATTAGAACTTAATTCGTACAAATTTGGCCATTTACCGTAGAAACAAAAAAAAACATATAAATAAATCAAAATTACAAAGGAAAAAGACCAGACATTCTTAAAAAACCGGCCAAAAGGCCTTAAAAACAGTTGAAAACAAGTTAAATGTTCTAAGGATATAAATTAAAAAAGCTAGAAATAAAAATAAAAGTCTGTGTGATCAGAACATGTTTTTCAACGACAAGAATTTCAGTTTTTTCAGGACAAAAAGATAATATATAATTTTATAGTATTCATTAATTTTAGGAAAATATATTACTTAAAATGGATTCATTTGAATAAAAATTATCCTAAATATATATATTTAAACTTTTTGCCTGTTGAATGTTTTTGTAATCTGCGTTTCTAATCTTCTACAGTTGATGCTGTTTAATGATATAAAATTTGAATGTTTGAAATTTGTTGTCTTGAAATTATATTAATATGTTAACTCTAAGAAACAGACATACGCATTCAGCAGAATTAACTACTTTAAAAACCTACTTTTTATTGTTACAAAAGAATATATTTAAATTTGGACAAAAAAATATTTGTTTTCTCCTTATAACTGGAAATTGCACAACACAAAATAATAATACTCATACAATGATAGCACACTAAGTTTAGTTATAAGAAAAAAAATCTCACATATAATCTTCTCGTAAGGTAATCTGTTTATTTCAACATTATTGAGAATTGTTTGAATAGAATAGAATAGAATTCCTTCCATTTTCAAAAAGTTAATCTTTCCAAAAGACATTTTCTTAGACGAACAATACTTCGAATCCTACTTTCATCATTTAAAAACTGCTGATTGTTTTGATCTTTTCATTGAAATAAACGTAATTTCCTGAAAATATATGATCAATTTCCGAGTAAAAGTTTATAATATTTAAGGACAAAACACTAGGCAAAAAACTTTAGTTTTGTTTAAATATTGTTAAAGTTCCTCATCGTAAAGCATTCAACGAAATAATGCTTTAAAAGCTCATTTATTGTTGCTATTTTTTTACGATTGCTGCAATTTCTATAAAGATCTATTGCTATTGTCTAGATTTAAAAAAAAAAAAAACCTAACCGCTGATTCCATTTTAAATATCGATATTAAAGTTAATATGTGCGAAAATAATTAATTAAATCCTGGGAAAAGAGTTCAAGCTTGCTTTAGTTTTATAATTTAATTAATAATCATTGTAAAAAAAGGATTTTTATAAATAAACAGAGAAAAAATTTCACTTCATACAATATATTTTAGAAGTTTCACGTAATGTAAAATATTAATGAGAAAGTATTTTTAAATGTAATTTAATTTTAAATGTATTTTTAATGTAATGTTTAAGTATTTTCTCGATGTAGATTTACATAATTTCTGTACATTTACTGAAGTCATAGGATCTAAATTTAGGTGAATCTACTTCAAAAATTACTCATGGCTAAGCGGCAATGTGCGCCGCTGGTGAGCATTAGGGTTGAGGTTCAATCGGCTGGCGGCTTTATTATAGACACTGTTTCAAAAAAGGAGGAAACTTCGATGGCGTTTGCGATGTTCAGCCTCTTGCCTCGTGAGCCAGACTACCTGGTGGGAATTTTTCGGGTTTTTCCTCATACAATACGAAAATACAGGGTAATTCCCCTAAAAGTCCTCGCGGAGGGCAACTTAGACTTAAGGCATCTTCGAGTTTGATGGCTGCAAATTAAAAGAGTTGAACCTTCAGCGATACTGAGCCAAGTCAGACTTCTATCTATGGATGCTCCATCACAACAGAAGCTGCCCCCCTCCTAGTCCCAGCGGTACCACGGATGTTTGTAGCGGTTCAGAATCCACTTTAACCCGTACGTCCCTGTCTAATATGACCGTTGAGTGTAGGGTTAAAAATCCTACCTCGTAAAAAGCCAACGTCACGGAGTCAACTTAGACTTAAATTTATGGGTGCTCCATCCCAAGTGAAGTTGCTCCCTTCTGCTTTCCCTTCATACATGAGACCACATGTGTTTTCGAACTTGGCCTGGATGTTGCTGTCTATCAAGTGGAATAAGAAGCAAAAACCATTAGAAGATATAGCTACCAGTTGTTCTTCTGTTAATGTTAAACCAAAATCACTTGAATTTTTCATGAATGGGTTTCTAATCTAATTGTATTATTCAGTGTTAAGATGGATAATAACGTAAGGATAATAGGAATTAACTTAATAATTGAAGAACTTGTTAAATGTTCTCCTATTATTTAAGTGCTTCATTTATGTAATGAAACACTTAAATAATACTTACTTAGAATGGAAGAATTTCATTTACCGTCATCAGCCTTTCATTATCTCTATTTGCCGACTTTTTTATGCGAAGAAAGAAACAGAAATGTTAATTGCTTGTAATTAAAGATGCATTTGAACGGGAAAACTGACAAGAAAAGGCGTTACAATATTTATGAACACGCATTTCTCTGGAATACCATAAGACGCACTCAGAGATCATCTAGGTCTCATCCTTTGAGATTTAAAGTGATTTAATTTTCATCCGCACACCTTTTTTTTTGAAGGGGTAGATGGAAGGTTGCTTTCTAGAGTTCGAGAGCCACCGATTTCGGAAGTTAAATAAGAAGCAGGTATTTTTTAATAGAATAAGGCCATCTGCAATTCATCTTTGGCGACTGGATGACTGCCTTCGCCAAGTTGTGAAAATATTGATGAGCGTGTGGGATGGATTTTCTATTTTCTTCGAGGCAGATGCACCAGGCGTGGTCCGGCAACTGAAGAGTGTATTGAAGGAGGGTCAAGGTTCTTCCCGAGATGTTTATTTTGGATTAGCATTTGCAGGGACGTTGCTTTTTCCGAACCATTGCCTCCGAGGGCACTCGAACAGAACGGATTTGGGAGAATTCGTGTTAGTTTCTTGTTGAATGGATTTGATGCTTCGTGGGCAGAAGTTGACTTCTATTATTAAAAAAAGGAATATATTTGCTAAAAGAAAACCGTGTATGTGGTAGTTTGCTTTATGAGGAATTTATATTTCTTCTTTTTATAGCAGATTTATTTTCAGGAAATATTAAAATGCATTTAAAGATTTTTGTATTTGGATGGATTTAAAGGTATTTTCAGTTTAGATGTAACCTATGTTAGTATGATTTTGAGGGGTTTATAAAAAAGTTTGGTAGATGGATTTGATTAAATAAAAAAAATTCAAATCCTTTAAAATCGGATATTGTAACCATAAAAGGTTTTCAGTATGTTATAAATTTAACAGTTATTCTTAATCTTGTTCTGAAAAATTTAAATAATTTTCATTCAGACTTAAGATTTTTTTTTTCTCGTTGAAAACTAATTCTAATGTTAATAGAACTAAAATCTGTATTAGATCGAGTGGAAATTTGTTCACATTTTATTATGCAAAATCAAGGAATGTTATGACAAAAACTTAATAAATATCCTATAGTACACACAGTGAGACCTGATGGCCAAGTGTCTAGGGCTCTGGCGCCCTAGGCTTCGGTTCGAGTCCTGGCGGTGCCATGGAGGTTTGTAATGGTTCGAAATCCGCTTTAAATCGTAGGTACTTGTCTAATATGACTTTTGGGTATAGGGTTGACAACCCTACTACGTGAAAAGAAAATATACCCTGTCTTGAAATTTGCCCGTAGATAGACGGCCTGGGCCCCACCATGCGTCAATGAAGAAGAAGAAGTACACACATTAAATATGCTAAAAATAAATATTCTGAAAATACGTCGCTATTCTTTTCAGCTAAATTTAAGAAGGGAGTATAAGGAATATTAAAGTTTAATTTACCTTTCTAAGCTGCTTTATTTAGAAAATAAACCATCCTTCCTTACTAAAGCAGGACAAATCGCATAAACCTAAGAAATTGCTTGTAAACAAATAATTAATGAGTAGGTAAAGCACATTAAATATTTGTCATATCTAAGAAATAAAGAGTTATAAATAAATTATTTAAAAAAATCCACCTACTTCAATGTTGTCAGGAAAAGAAATGCATTTTCATGAGATAAAAATCATAATTATATTTAACATAGGAGAGAACGTATAGGTAAGTTTTTAAAAGAGATTTATGTAAAAAAAAATTTTTTATAAAGTAAAATTTCTCGAATTATTTGTAATAAAAGCCTTTTTTTCGTAAGAAAAGATAAAAGTGGATTTCTGAGGGATTTTCAGTTCAAATAGAGATGAAAACCCGTGAGAATGTTTTCCTTACTTGTCAGATGTCTATATATTTTGGATTTGTCACTTTTCAAAACGCTTCAACACTTTTTTAAATCCATCAGGATTTAAGAACTTTTTATATCTTCAATTTAAACAAAATAAAAACAGTCAATAAACTTAACTTTTATCATGCTGCTTTAATGCTGAGAGTAGAAATTTTTAACTAAATATTGAAATATCACGTTCTTTATTATTGACAATTTGATAACTATTATTCATTTATTTATTATTATATTTTATTATGTAGGATTTAATGCCTTTTTTATGCATATTTATTTTAAATGATTTTGCGTGTTGAAGCTTTAGATACTCGGTTAAATGTCGCAGATATCCTTTTTTTTTCTAATTGCATATCAAGGTCTCTACGGTTTAAAATGGATTCCGAAGCACTACAAACATCTATGACCTCATCGAGACTCGAACCCGAAACCTGTAGCACCAAGTGCTAGAGCGCTAGTCATTCGGCTATTAGGCCTCTGATCAAGGTTTTAGCTTTCATGAATTATTTTTTTATTTTCGTATGCTTTTCGTACTCGATAGCTTATTTTGTTTATTTTCAATTTAAAGGGGTCTTTTTTTGCCTTTAGAGGGTAATGATGTTCGCGCCCATAGTATTCTTTAAGTTAACATGTGCTCCCCGGGTGGTGCTAAATGAGTAACAGCTAGAGGCTATGGCTATTCGCTACAGAAAATTTCCACGGTGACATAAATTTTTTATATTAAATGCCCTTCAATGGAATCAGATGGCCTTTCCAATTAAAAAAAAAGTTACGAAATTTATTTTTCCTAACAAAAAATGATTGTCACAGAATCTGCGTCTCATATTTCTATTGTTATAAATAGATAAGATAATAATTATGACTCACTTATCTAGTTTGATAGTGAGTTGCTCCATAAATAAAAACAGTTAATGAATTATGTTATGTTTTTTCAAGTAAATTAGTAACGAAAATAGAGAGTTTTTGCTTCGTTTTTCGTTTTCGTTTTCGCTTTCGTTTAACGTTTTTTTATCGTCCGATATTTTTTTCTTCCTAGCGCGCATGCTCATAGGAATAGCTCTGTAGTGCAGTATTACAGATATGCATGCGCAATAGGTACAATGTTTCCTATGAGCATGCGCGCTAGGAAGAAAAATATCGGGCGATAAAAAAACGTTATAAACTCTCTAATATCTCCACATATAATGAGATATATTTAATGCAAATAAAATACAAATTAATGTAATAAAATACAGATTAATATAAATATTTTACAAACTAAGTCTATTTTGAGATGAATGCTTTCGACAATATAATGTGATTTTGCATATTTTTTGTATACCGTGTTCCATTTATTTAAGTCACGAACTGATGAATAGAGTGTGAGACTTTTTGGGACAACTGGCGTAATTTAAAAAAAATCACACTAAATAGCTTTTGATGATGCGAGGCATTCCTATGCAATGTTACATCATCGTCTAATCTTCTCGTTTTGAAACAGGTAACTGTAATACACTCTGCAGTCTTCTTTTTCACTGGCGCAACAGCCCCATGGTGGACCATGAGACCGTCTGCCTACTGGCAGATTTCAAAACATGAAATGTTTTGTAGTAGGGTTATCAGCCTTGCCTTACAGTCATATTAGACAGTGACATACGGTTTAAAGTGATCCCGAACCACTACAAACAACCATGGCACCTTTGGGACTCGAGCCCAAAACTTGTTGCTGCGAGTGCCAGAGCTCTAGTCACTCGGCCATCAGACCCAGTACTTTGAATTTTCTTAATTAAATTTTTTTTTTTTAACTAATACTTACAGAAAAAATTAATAACTATTTAAATTAACATATAATAAATAACATTTTGCAAATAATTTTTGTACAGTATGACTGCATATTTAAAAAAAAAACATGTCTGGCTCACTTTATGAACTACATTGTTTTTTGCTAACAATATCCAGTTTCCTTAAATGCGAAATGACCTTGCTGTTTCTAGCATTTAAAAAGGAAAACTGTCACAGATTAAGCCGTCGAGAACACACGTGAGAAAAATACAGTTTCTGTAATTTTGACAACCTCTTGATAAGTAAATACCGAACAAAATGCAAGACAACACTTGTTAACAACACTTATGTGGAGCATATTTCAGTTTTTACTTGGTTTCTTCATGATTGTATGAAGTTCTTAGGTTCATGACCTAGACCCGAAGGATGAATTTCAGACACGCATGTATACGTGATATGGATACGAAATTTTTTTTATTTTTATTTTTATTTTCTTCTCATTATATGCATATGTGCTGAATATAAATGCGGGAAACTAGAGCGCTAGGATAAACTTATATTTGCAAAGATAAATTGTAGTTAAAAGATCTTCGGTTGCTTAAAAAAGGGATATTAACCTGATGTGAATACAAAAAAGATAAACATGACATGTAATACAAATATTTTCATACAGTGAATTTATTATTATGTTTAATTTCTTATATTTTTTGAAGAAAATCGCACAAATAAGAAATATATGACTCCATGCCTTTATATACATAGCAATTAAATTAATAGCAGTGATGCAACTGTACCATCTGAGGCCCGTGGCAAATTTTTCGAATGGAACAAAATGCAAAGTATCGTCATTATATTTTCTCTTTAATAAAGTTCTACACAAAATACATTTTTTTTGGGTGATACTGTGAACTTTTAATTTAAAGGGGTTATTTAAAATTTCTTTTTTCGGGCTTTCTGATCAACAAAAGTGTCAATGACAGTATCAAGGTTCAAGTTTAGGGCCGTAGAATGTTCGATGGATAGAATAGCCAAATTGCATAATCTGTCTTGTCCCATAATTTCTTAAATATGTTTTTAACAATTTTAATGATATGAGACTGATTTCTGAGCACTAGCCGTTAAATCACAGGAATTGTTACAAATTACGTAAATGCAGTGCACACTTCAGAAAAGCTTGAAGACATAAAATGATTTCTTATGATTAATAGAGAGTTTTTGCATACCGTATTTTGAAAATACGGTATTTTTTTCTCCCTATCGCGCATCTCATAGGAAATTGCGCATGCGTATCTGTAATCATGTTTCTTATGAGCATGCTCGCTGGGGAGAAAAAAATACCGTATTTTTAAAATACGGTAGCAAAAACTCTCTATTAAATCAGCCAGTTCCTTTATGGAAGAAGACTTTTTATTTTCATGTATAAAAGGGAGTGAAAATTGAGAATTTCCTTAGTTAACCAAACAGATGCATTTTTTTTATATACATCAACAAATTCTTCAGCCATTATCAATAATTCGGTGTCTTTTAAATTAATAAATGTCAGGCCTTTACTGAACTCGTTGCTTTTTTTGCTCGGGCCAGTGCCCGTGGTAATTTGCCGGTCTTGCCACCCTATTGTTACGCTACTGAGTATAGTGGTAAATATTTTAAAAATGCTTACACAGAATTATTGACGAATGGAAGCTATTTTAAAAACCTTCCTCTTCCATTGGGACAAAAAAATACTTAAAGATATCGATTAATTAAGATTTTATTTTATAATACCTAAAAATGTCTGAGATTAAGCATATTAATTTTGTGTTAAAAGCTTTATTAATATTATGAATACATAAAATTAAAGAGTTATGATTAAATTAAAATCTTACATCCCTACAATTGTAAATGGCAAAAAGTTCAGAAAAAGAAATATTACAAATTATTAATTCTATTTTTATTTAAATAATGATGTAAGAAAAAAAAAACAGTGATTGTATTTTCAATATTTTGTAAGATAAATACTATTTTTTTTTTTTTTGAGATACTAAAAATGTCGTAATGTTCTTTTTCATTAATTTTACCATCTCAGGCGTAATTTATATACTGTGTTAGTTTTCAAAATCTTTTTGGCTGTTGTTTAATGTCGTTAGCGCTTTACGTTACGATTTGGTAATTAGTTTAATATGTAATATCATGAAATCTTGTTTTTGGTACACATTTTACAAGATATCTCTCACCTATGTTTACTTAATTATTATTTTAATAGACTCAAAATTAAATTTTTATAATTATACAAAAAAACTATTACACATTTTAAAATATCAAATTATCATAAGCAATTAGAAAATATTATGGAATTCAACTCAGTTTTGTATCAAAAACCTAAATTATATCGATTATCCTCTATTTTCATTTCGAAACAAATTCAATGTCCTTTATCGTTTAAAAGAAGTCACTAACTTCAACGAATTGCAATATTTATTTTATTCTTTAATGAAATGTCGTGCCTGATAAATATATAACTATTTTAAATCAGTGATTCGTTTCAAACTAAAAATAAACCTATTACTTTTCATGCAACAATGATCACGTGATATCTAAGAATCATTACAAAATTTTTTTATTAACAAATTGTTCATTAAAATGTTTGATCAATATACGATTATTTTAATAAATACAAGAATTTAAATTAGTTACATAAAATAAAATAAAAAGCATTTAAAAAAACTAAATACAGATAAATGATTCATGTTTTGTTTTCACATTTATGCTTTGTAAATGGTGATATTGCAGAACGAAAACAAAATGATTAATTCGAGAATAATTTATTTAATTTATTATTTGTTAACCAAACTTGATATGCATGCAATTTAAATAGCATAAAATGTACAGTAATTAAGGAATGACTCTGTCGTTTTCTTTTTGTTCCTTTTTTTTTCGCTATACATGGCAAGCGTGTATGATGCAATTAGAAATGTAGAATAATTACGGTCACGCAAGTGTTCAAATTCTTGATTATTTATTGAAACAATGTTATTTCTTAGACATGCAATTTGATGATTGTTGTATCATTGATAAATGTTTTAAAATAATTCAGTATTTTTTTTTTTTGTGAGAAAGATTGATTGCTATACTGATTAGTTTACATTAAGGAATGTTCAACATTTTAGTTTCCTTTCGTAGTATTCGTTGAGGAAAATATGGCCATGCGCCATATTTGAAAGGGGGAAAAACTGCCTCTAGTAGAACTTAAAATACACTAAATAAACATATGCGTGCAAATATGTACACTTTATCAAAAAATATCCCAGCATAATAATCTTTGATTTAGTTTTTTGCAGAGTTTATTTTTAAATAATTGTTAAGAAGTTTTAGCGATTGAAACGTAAAATATTGGGATCATAAACATAGCAAATGCAGATTAGTAAATAAAAACTCCATTAATTTTATCATATACATTAAGGGATATTTAACATTTTAGATTCCTTTCGTAGTATTCGTTGGAGAACAAATGGCCACACGCCATATTTGAAAAGGGGAAAAAACTACCTCAGGTATCATATAAAATACACTAAATCAACAATAATGCGAGCAAATATGTACACTTTATCAAAAAGTATCATAGCATAATAATCTTTAATGTCGTTTTTTGCAGAGTTTATTTTTAAATCACTGTTAAGAAGTTTTAAAGATTGAAATGTAAAATATTTGAGAACATATCGTAGCTTTGATATCGTTTCTTGAAGAGTTTATTTTTAAATCATTGTTAAGAAGTTTTAACGATTGAAATGTAAAATATTTGAGAATATATCGTATCATAGCACATCTTTGATTTCGTTTCTTGCAAAGTTTATTTTTAAATCATTGTTAAGAAGTTTTAACGGCTGAAATGTAAAATATTTGAGAACATATTGTGTAATGGCATATCTTTGATTTCGTTTCTTTCAAAGTTTATTTTTAAATCATTTGATTTTGTTTCATATCGTATCATAGCACATCCTTGATTTCGTTTCTGGCAGAAATTTTTAAATCATTGTTAAAAGTTTTAAGGATTGAAATGTAAAATGTTTGAGAAGATAAATATAGACAAATACAGATTAGTAAATAAAAACTTCATTAACTTTATTATTTCTTTTTTATATAATTATAATGTCCAAAAATAAGATAATATTACACATAAAAACTCTTCATGACTTAAAGAAATTCGCGATTTAATGTTATTCGAAGTTCTGCAATTGGAGTTGGGTAGCTCTTATTAGCTGAATCTTTTCCCAATTCAAAAATTTTTTACATTTAAAAGCATAAAATTATAAATTTCAACAGCTGTTTTAAAGGTAAGAATAATGGATTTTTTTAAAATTTCTTTAAAGGTGGAAAAACCGGAAACTATGGGAAAAATGTATCACACATTTTATGATGCCAATAAAATGGTCATTGTCCAAATCAAACTGCGCATAGTTTTGAAATGTTCAATAGTCAAGATCTTTGTAAATAATGAATCACCAAAGAAAAATACACCTTTTAAATGATGAGATTATGTCGTAGTTAAAGCTGATTCAATACAAGCCAGAAGAATAAATCGTAGTACGGAACATCATTATATTTCGACCATCTCTTTCGAACATTTTCTTTCATAAATATACATAGCTAAACCTGAGCACACAGAACCTAAGCATTCTTTTATCTTTTATATTTAATGGAGTAAATTCCTTAAAATAGTAAATGATTTCATAAAGAAGATAAAATTTTTCAGCAGGCTCCAGATTTTAGAATTGCAAATGATTCGTACTTCATTTTAAAATTACATTCCGATATTTGGATTAGTTATAACTATTCTTCAAATACTTATAACGGAATTCAGGCTAATTATTCGAGAATTATTAATCCTTTAATTACAGTTTTCATTAGATCAATAGTTGCGATAATTGCAAATAATCACCAGGAAATCCTCGCATAGGGTGTGTCTCATATTACCAAATATGCATTAAATACATTCTCTGCCTTTAAATCGCTAATATCTTGCGTTGCGATCAATGCAAGATTTAATCTTCCTTTAAAATCAGCGGAATATACACATTCGCATTGTTCGCGTTGTAATTAATGTAGAGGTGAGAGTGCAGTAAATTCAACCGTTCGTAAATGGGGAATTATGTTCAACGTCAGCCATAATTTAGATTGTTCTGTTTAGTAAAAGTTTAAGTAAGGATAATTAAACTCGGCACATATAATTAGATTGTAACGGAATGCGAGAATTAGAACGGTAAGGCTTCACCCATTCTCCATGGAATAAGCTGTCGATTTACATTTTAGAGCCATGGAAATATAAAAGTACTTTTAATAAATAATGGTAATATCTTTGATACATAATATCTCGATTAACAACCAGTGTTAATGAGTGTTTATTATTATTAACAACTGGTATTTTATCGTAATGACTGAAAAAGATGATGTTGTTTTTATAAACTGTGCAAATTGAGAGATTTAGTATTTATGGAAATTTCAAATTTTTTTATACTTACTAGTACTTATTTAGAATACTAATGAAGTATTGTGGGCTTTTATCGCCTAAAACGATTTGTTTTCGAAAAAAATGTAGGTAGAAATAACACTTACGAAGAAGGGTTTGACCTTGAACTTGATTTTTAATGCAATTTATCATTTCTAAAAATAGACAGGACGTAGGTGACCTATGGGGACAAACTACTTTTAAAAGCTGATAACATGTAAAACGAATTTTAAATGTAATTTTTTACTTAAATTTAAAACTGCTTTTGTTATTCAATGAACATAATGTAGTATCATATTTTATGGTACTTAGATTTTTATGAAATTTATTATTTATATGATAAAGAAATAATTGAAATGAAAAAACATTCCATACAAATTGAACACGCCATATGCAACAAAATTTTATGTATGAATTGAAAACTATACAAGGATAAAGCATTTTTGATTTTTTTTTATTTCTAAGGAAAAAATGCTATATAAAAAGTGGAATGTCCTGTATTTAATGCATAAATTTTTTTTAGTATATTTAGTTATTTTAAAAAATATTTTTTGAAAGGAATAAGTGGTAGAGAAAAATCAATTTTGAAGTAAAAGCTTTAAAAATCGAATTAACTGATAAATGCATGTTTCAAACATGGATGCTTACTTATAAACAATTAAAAAAACTCCCATCTAATATTTATTTAGTTTTTCATTATTACTTTTTGAGATAAATTATATTTATTTCAGAAAATAACTTAATATCCTCTTGTTGTAGATATGGATTTACAATTGCAGATATTAAATTTAATGTGGATTTTTATATTGTTGACTGTATCTCAAAAATGCTATACCTGAAAAAATACCTTTCATTGAATAGAAAATTGAATCAAATTAAAAAAAAATTATTCGGTCCAAAAATAATTTGTTATTTACTGAATACCTATTTAATAATTTGTAGAATATCCTGTTCTTCTGTATATTTTATAAAATTAGTCAATAAAAATATTAAAATTTGATTTCTAAAAAAATATATATATTGGTTTAAATTGCTAAAATGAATAAAATTTCAAATAATAAAAATTAGCAACGAATTATAACAAATAAAAATTTTAAAAATATTCACGAATCTAATATATTTGTTAAAAAGTATGTGAAAATAATTGTTTAATAAAATTAAATTTAAAATTGTTTGCCTAAATATATTTGTTTAAAATTAAATGCGTTTACAAGATCAAAAATTTTATTACTATTTATTAAAATCTCTTATTTTTATATTTTAAGTTAAATTTACACATAGCAGCACTTTAAATGATTTAAATTTATTCTGAATTAAAAATTTCAATATCGCCCTTTTTTGTCGAAACTTTGTTATGTTAAAATTCCTGAAAAAATTCATTTATTATGTTTTAATGATTCATTTATTATATTTTTAATTATTTAAATTATTATATTTTAAATTAATTTGTTATATTTTTAATGATTAAAATTCAACCCATTAAATTTATTCTGAAATAAAAATTTCATTATCGTTCTTTTTGTTGCAACTTTGTTTTATTAGAATTCCCGAAAAAGTCATTTATTATATTTATAATGATTAAAAAAGGTTTATTCCTTTATATGTGTATAAATTCAATATATTCATTTATTGTCAGGAAAAAGGAAGTCGTTTCCGAAATTTACAACTATTATTTTCTCCTCTCAATTGCAGTCGCTTGCTTTGTTCTGAAAAGAAATAGCTGCAGTCACAGTTAAGCTTTGACATAACTTCGCGAGCAAATCTATTTGCATGCGTTTTATTTATCGTTTGCTGTTTTTAAACGTAGGAGTTCGTGACGAATAAAAAAGAATTTTGTGGAAATAGCAGTATTTTATATTCTTTTTTCATTTCAGAACCTTTATTTCGCCAGAGATTCACAATAGGAAGCTGTATAAATTCGCATCAGATTGAACAGATTGTGGCTTTTTTTCCAGGGAACACATACATGGGACTGAATTGTAGTAGATTGAAAGCAATTTCCTCGATAAAAAGTCATTCGATGTTTCGTTCCAGATGGCGAGGAGGAGCTTATGTTAGCACAATTGGTCAATCACTTGCAATTCGAGTGAAATTCTTTCGTAAATATTTTCTTCATTGTCGTGTTCGATACGAATGTACATCATAAGATATGGAATGGAAAAAAAGAGATAAAATACAATTGTAACAAAGTGTTAGAAATACATTTTCTTTGTTACTTTATCAATATTTAATGATTAAAAGTACAGTAGTTTAATGTGATTAAAATAAAAAAAAAACTATTTTGTAAGATTAACTTTAAAAAAAAAGTTTAACAATATTTTTGTTTTAATACTAAAAAGTATATGAATATTCAATTAAGTTTATTTGGAAATTTTATATTAATCAAATTTAAGTAGATAAAAATTAAACAATCCTAAAATCAGGAAAACTTAATATGTAGTGTGCAGGTTGGGCAAACAAATTGTTCTGGGTGTGTGGTTGGGATAAAATATTTGAGGCACAGGTTGGAGAACTCACAGCTTTATGGACACACGCACAAACACCACACACATACAATTAGAGACAATATGTAACACATTTAAATATAGATTACTGGATAACATAAGTATAGATTTGGGGAAGGATTCCACTTCTAAGTCGAAAATTCGATACTGAGGTACGCGCAGGGTGCGCAAAATATACTTCCTGTCCGGGTGAGAGTCTATAGGCCAACTAATGCACAGGTTTGTGCCAAATACATTTCCTCTCGGGATGAGAGCCTATAAACTAAATGTTTCTCAACAGAAGTGCGTGGTTGCGCTGCACTTCCTCTCAGGTTAGAGTCTCAAGGCCTACTGACCATTTCTTCTGAAAGCCACAGGAGACGTTCTTGCCAGTAAATATGAGGAAGCACGATTACAGTAATAATTTTTTATACATCTGATATGTTAAGAATAACATCATTTTAATATAAATCCCTAATCATATCATTCATTCATAAACTTTAATTACATATTTCCTTTATATATATAACTTTAATTACATATTTCCTTATAAACAATACTAATTCCTTTTTTATGATAAAAGAATCTGATAAAAAAATAGTATAACCGTATAAAAGGATTGTTAAAATTAATAGTTTGTTTTCTATAACATATTATTAAGGCTATTGGTAGTTTATTTAGCATAATATTTAATTCAATTTTTAAATGTTTTCAAATTCCATAAAATACGACATTTTTAAGAAATTTTTTCTATAAGATATGTATGTACGCAACTTTTAATGCATTTATTTTTTTACTTATTGATTAATTAGAGAAATATGTATTTAGATTTATCTGATTATCTATTTTTTTATCCTCAAATATTTATATTTATCATACTTTCAATACTATTTTATTTATTAATTAGTGAAATTATAATGGAAAGATTTGTTATTCTTAAAATAAAATGTTCCTTTACATATATGAATAAATGAAACCATGTTGAAATGTGTTGAATGCCAGGTGAACTTTCAACAGTTTGTTTGTTATTCACTCTGTCATTTCAAAGTTTTAAAATAAAAGCAAATTGCTCAGACATATTTATCATTACTGTTGAAGACTTAGAGTGTCGTATTGAATTATTCATTGTTGTTATTGTCGTAGAGCCCATTATTTAAATTTGCAAGTTTTTAAAATCTCTTTCTTTTGTTTTAAGTTGCAAAATTCATAAAATAACCTTCTCCTAACTTATGATGTATTTAAAGGATTATTTTTTTTCTGCATAAATAAACAAAGTATTTAATTTACAGCATATGCTTGTACAGAACCGCAGATCTTCAGACAAAAGTTTTTGCAATGTAGGCAAATTATTAGTATTAAAAACCGTTTTGGAGTTTTTACTTATTTGAAGTCGCTAATACATACAGAAAAGATTTTATAAAAATATTTCATTTCATTTTCCTAAAATATCATTCAATTCCGTCCTTAATTTTTATTTATTTTTTATTTCATATCAGTTTTAATCGCTTTAAAAACTTATTTATTTATTATTTTATTAATCAAATTATTATTTTATTTATTTAATTATTTTTATTTGGTTTTTTTTTACTTGAGATAGTCTTCCATAAATATTTTCAATCTTTGATTATTGAATCTGAAAACACCTTAAAATAATTTTTTTAAGGAAAAAAAAAAGTGTAAGAGCTGTCAAGTTGTTTGCGAAAACAAATTTACCCATCTTTTTTGTTAAAAAGAAAGAGTGATATGGGTATGATGATGACCAAGGGATGCTTAAAAGAATTCCCCCCTCATTATTGAGAGATGTTAATTATCTAACATAATTAGCTAATTACCTAATAAGCTCGATTAAAAGTGAATAGGAGTTAAGTGAATGTGGTGGAAAAAAGTTAAGTGAATAAAAGTGAGGCGCAAAAAAGAAAAATCTCAGCCTACTCGCAAATATAATGAAATTTATTTAACCTTCGGCTTTGCTTGGACCAGAAGTGAAGAGCATCCTTTGCCACTATGTTTAGTATTTTTATGTAAATTGGTAAATGAATCCTTCTTTCTAGTAAATAGGGTAAATTTAAATAATAGGGTAAATTTTAAAACTATACACAAACATATATATTTTTCTCTAATGCAGATGGCAAACACTTTGACAGTTGTCTTTTTATGCCTTAAGGCAAGCGCCGCACCGACGTTAATCACTTAACACTACCCAGGAGATGTGTGTTGCTTGCAGATAAGCTACGGACGCGGAGTACCCCCGAAACACTCTACGATCATGTTAGACGGGGTTTAAAGTGGATTCCGAGCCATTACAAACATCCATGGCATCGCCGGGGCTCGCAACTTATGGTACCGAGCTCCAATGCGCTATCCATTCGGCCATGAAGCTCCCTAATTTACAAGATAAATCAGTAATTTTTTTTCAAGAGATTGTCTGAATAGCAAACGAGCAGCAAATTGTTTTTAAAGATAATGATCGTTTCTGATGAAGCTCAAATCACTTCTTATTAAGTCTGCAGAACTGATAGCAAAAAGTATGAAAGCTCATTAAAATACATGCTCATTAATAAGCATCATTAAAAATATGATTTCAGGTAAGTCACTTATGTTGCCTGCGGGCAGTAAAATGGGGATAACAATGCTAGGAAATGAAGCAGCAATGAAAATAAGCAAGATTCCTCTGTCCGACGATATATTTAACAGGCGTATTATGGAAATGTATTCTGTTGTCGAGAAAAATCGATACACTAATAAATTTCAGTATTCAAATATTGCATTACAAGTTGAAGAGTCAACAGACGTTACCAGCAAGGCGCAACTCTTAGCAGTTTTATTAAAAGATGAAATAATAATTTATTTATTTATTATTATTTTTTTTTGCGAAAAATTACAAATATTTACAAGCAAATGAGGATGTGCGTTTTTTAACATTTTGAATAATTCTCTTGATAAATGGAAATTCGTGTGTAGGCATTTTTACAGATGGAGCTCCTTCCATAATAAGCTGTGTTAAGGACCTTACATTTTTTGTAAAAAAAACAAAACAAAATGAGAATGTTATCGTAACTCATTGATTTCTTCATAGGAAAAGCTTCTTAACTCTACTATAATGCGTCAAAAATATTGGGAGACTTGTATTATTGTACGTGATTTGTACTATACGTCAAAAATATTGGGAAATCACTTAAGGGAAGTTGTGCATCAAGTAGTTCAGATGGTAAACTTTATTAAAACAAGACTTTTTAAATCGCATTTATTCAAAAAGCTTTGTATCGATATGCATTCATAACATAGACGACTGTGTTTACACATTGTGGTGAGGTGGGGAAAAAGAGAAAGTTCTTACCCGTACACACTAGTAGGTGATACTGTACTAATAGGTGACAAAATTATGGGTTGTAAAAGTCTCTTGGTCATTGCTATTATAATAGATAAATGTCGTGGAATATATTTCTTTTACGTAAACTATTTCTCCCCATTTTAATTCTATAAACTATTTCTACTCACATAAAAATTTAGAGTAATATTTAAGATCAATTAATTTTTTAAAAATTTTAGTTGTTGATGATGAAAAATTTATTTCTTTTTAAGTAACTAGCAAAATCAGTCTTTAATCCACACTCATATTTCCCATCGATTTTGAACTTGAAATGAAGGTTTCAAGAGCTCATTTTTAAGGCATGTTGACCTAAGAGTTTTCCTTGATTTGACCTGATGAAATGCAAGCGATGGACTTCAACTTTTAAATCGCGTGGTATGCTTGTGCAATTGGTGACAAAACAGCGGGTGAAAAAGCCTCTTGGGTATTGTTATTGTAATAGATAAATATCGTGGGATTTCTTTGGTTTATTTAAACTATTTCTTCCCATTTCTATTCCATAAACTATTTCTGTTCACAAAAAAATTTAGGGTAATATTTAAGATCTGTCCATTTGTTAAAAATCTTAATCGTTAATGATTAGAAATATCTTCCCTTTTAGAATGACTGCCAAAATCAGTCTTTAATCCACATTCATATATCTCATCGATTTTGAATTTGAAATGGAGGCCTCAACCTCCCGTTTTTAAGGCATGTGACCTAAGTAATTTCCTTGATTTGACTTGATGAAATGTAGGCTTCAACATTTAAATCGCGTGGTGTGCTTATGCAATTGGTGACAAAACAGCGGTTGAAAAAGTCTCTTGGGCATTGTTAGTATAATAAATAAAAATCTTGGAATTTCTTTCTATTATGTAAACTATTTCTTCCCATTTCTATTCCGTAAACTATTTCTATTCACAGAAAAATTTAGGGGGATATTTAAGATCAATTCATTAAAAAAAATTTTTAATCATTGATGATTAAAAAAGTCTCCCTTTTTAAGTGACTAGCAAAATCAATCTTTAATCCACAGGTATACAAGTACAGGTGACCTAAGAGGTTTTCTTGATTTCACCTGATGAAATGAAGGCGATGGACTTCAACTTTTAAATCGCGTGGTATGCTTGTGCAATTGGTGACAAAACAGCGGTTGAAAAAGTCTCTGGGGTATTGTTGTCATAATAGACAAATATTGTGGAATGTCATTCTTTTACTTAATTGAAGTTTTGCAAAACTTGTCAGAAATTGCACGAATTCCTCACGAAATATTCACACGTTTCTAAAAGCCTCATCTTTTGTAGACATAACTTTTAGCCAAGCTCACCCAATGAAGTTATGCCTGTGGTATGAGTTCTTCACAAAACCAACAATAAATGGCGGTAACGTGCCGGATTTTGGGTCGTTCGTTTTGATGAGAATTCCTGGCTGTAGCTCAGGTTTCTTTAGAAAAGGAAGGAAGGAAGGAAGGGGGGAATGGAAGAATTTTTGCGTAGCTTGGGCCTTTTGAAATAATTATATGGTATGAAGAGAGCGTTCACCCCTACAGGAATAATAATAACAGTGCGTGAAATAATTAATAGCTCTGAATGTTTGAGGCTAACATTAGTTTGTTGACAGGAGATTTACTGTATGATATCATCGTTTTTACGATAACAAAAAAAAAAAAAAAAAGAAAAATAATAATAAATAAATAAATGTTTATTTAATTATTTATTTCGTAATAAATAAATAGCATCGTTATTAAATAGTGTGATATTTTGTCTAAAAGATTCTTTTCATAAATTAATTCATTTTTTTTTATCTTCGAAACAATTTGTGGAATTATCAATCAATTTTACTTAATCTTATTTCAATTGCAAAACATTTAAAATGACTAAATTTATTTTATTATATTTTTTATTTTATTTGTTTATGAAAATTTAATATTCTTTTTTTATTTTTGAAAATGTATTGTATTATACGTAATTGCATAAACTATGAATAATTGTTCTGCTTTTATTATTTATTGAAACATTGAAGATTAAAGTAACATAAAGTATCTTTATATTGTATTACTGAAGATTAAAGTAACATAATTTATCTTTATAATATATTATTGAAGATTACAGTAACATAATATATCTTTATATTGTATTATTTTATCAGGCCATTCTTTATTGAGAGTTTATTAATATTTAATTACAAGGAAATGCTTTTATAATTGAAATGCTACTGAAAAATTTATATTTAAAAAATAAGATATTTAAAAAAAAAATATCAGTATTAAAAATTTTTTTTTTAAATTTTTTAGGCAGTATTAAATATTATGAATTGCATATTTCTTTTCTTTTTTTTTTTAGTAAATTCGTTTTATTATGATGCTTTATTTTCTTATGATTTTTTATTATCCAAGTTTACTTAAAAATAATTGCTTGATGTTATATTTACTGCAGCACTTTAATATAATTTATAAATATATGTACTCTTATCTGGCAATTTACTTTAAATATACTATTATTGTATAAATTTTAAGTTATTTAAAAATGTGAAAAACTGTTAACTTGCTAATGCGTCAACTGTAACTATTCAACAAAGAATTATGGAATAGCAGAATCCCTTCCCGCGATCCAATTATATGCCTCTAACTGACAGAAGACGTACCTCGCAGCAAATAGCGTACTTCTGTTTGATCCAATTATGCGCCTCTAATTGACAGAAGACGTTCCTAGCAACAAATAACGTGCTTCTTGCTGTTTGATTCAATCATATGTCTCTAATTGACAGAAGACGTTCCTAGCAACAAATAGCGTGCTTCTTGCTACCAAAACAACGAGACTTTTAAAGAATGATTGTGTATCGTACTCTTGTAAACCAAAACAGATATGCTCAATGTTTAAAGTTAATTCCTTTTTTAACCATTAAAAATGTAATTAAAATTATGTAAGCTTATCCTGTAACTAACCAGCTTGTTTTATAAAAATAAATTATCTAGTTTAAAAGAAAAGCTTATTTTTTGCACTGTGTAATTTTCATTTTCTTTTAAGGAAAAATCACTTTCCCTTTCTACGCATGCCGGAAACGAACAAGGTTTTTTCGGCCACTGCAAGGCAATCAACATTTGACGGCCTTTCTCAGAAAATAATCCAAAAACAGTTTTGTTGCTTCTTTTCCCCCATTCTTCTAAAGCGCTTGGAATGATATAACATCAGAATTCTAAGTGCATCTCTTTTTGCCTGCAACATCACGAAAACCCACCATAACGATTACCAAACACCTTGACCCATGCGTCACTCCATTCTTTGCGAGGCCGTGTGTAGTAACAGACCGAACTCAAACTCCCAAGAGGGAAAAAAAGTTAAACGGAACTAACTCTGGTTGAACTTCGCAATTTATCCACTTGTCGTTCACCGAACCTTAACTCTTGGACCATTCTGCCCAACTCTACTATTCCGGCCTTCATCTCTTCCTATTTGATGGAAGATTTTTTTTTTTTTTTTTTTTTTTTTTTTTTTTTTTTTTTTTTTTTTTTTTTTTTTCCTACCTATTTCTCCCATCTCTCTCTTTGCTGCTGTTTGTTATTTCTTTTGGCTGCTGGAAAAGCCAGTTTTTGCACTCTTCAGGGGGAAAAGTGGTTATTTCGGCTGTTATGTTTGGGATGATCGGAAGTGCTGATGAGCAAGCAATGAAGGGCAAGGACTTTTGGATTAACCACGTGTGGGGAAAGCCAGAATGTCATCTGCTGTCAGGTTGTTGAGTAAATGACCGATATTCTGAACTTCTTCCCGTTTGTTTACTTTATTTTCAGTGCCGTTAATATCTAACTATGGATACAACCCTGGGTTTAACAGCAGCTCTAAGACATGTTGCATTATTTCCATTTGAAGCGTTTTGAAAACTATTTAACTTTTTTCAAATAATAAAAAAGGGACTTTACAATTCTAAAACTTAGTTTTTTTAAGCATGATTTTCATAATTCAATCACTAAATACATAAATATGATTACATTAAGAATCTTTGAAAGAATATTAGCATTCAAAACTACGAACAGTGAAAGACATTTGGGATATAAAGTTATTAACAGTTTACAATAACCAAGGATTCTAAAAACAATCAGATATTAGCAATCAATATTAGTAATCAAAACTACGAACAGTGAAATACATTAGGAATATAAAGTTATTACGGCTTTACAATAACCAAGGATTCTAAAAACAATCAAATATTAGCAATCAAACTCAAATATTAGTAACCAAAACTACGAACAGTGAAAGAAAGGATATAAAATTTAACGGATACTTTTGTCTGCAATGCGTGTCATCTCACAAATGATATAATATTTAAAAAGGACTGAACACAGGAGCAAATATTTTTTCTATAACAATTTATGTATAGTCTAACATCTTATTGTAGTTTAGTGAAATGCTATTTTGTTTAAATGTCAAAAAATATCAAATCTTAATTTTGGTTGTTATTTGTGTTGTGCGAGAATTTTTTTAACTTAAATTTTTTACAGCAAATTTAATTTTTGAAATTAAATTATTTTACTATAATGAAATGAGTTATTCGTTTTATGAAAATGAAACAAAAAATTTGATGATATCGGAATTTCTGCCCGGCTAACAGAAAAATATCAAAACGTATGTCACAATTAATAATAGAATACCGAAATCAATGAACGTTACAGGATTGTTTTTTTAATTTCGGCATAAATACAAGTTTTGAATGTAGGTAAATGTTTTGAAGAAAAATACACATTCTAAGCTTATACGGCGATCGGCTGTTTATATTCGGCATTACGCGATAACCTACCTATTCACGAACCAGAGGAAGTCAGGATTACCCATGTGAAACTGTTTTTATTACTAATACTACCAGATGAGATATATTTTTCATAAGTGAAAAATGAATATGTTCAAAAAATTGATACACATTTTTTTTAAAATTTATCTTAATTTGTCACTTAAGTAAATTAAATTTATTAAATACAGAATTAATAAATTTTACTTTATTTTGTAACAATAAAAACCAGGCCTTTCCTGTATTCATAGCCTCTCTGCTCCGTGGCAATTTTCCCATCTCGCTACCCTTTTGTTACGCCATTGATTATCGTGTACTTTAGACAAATTATGTCACAGCTTATTTTTAACTGTAATGTCGTTATAATGGTTCATTAATTTCGTTAACTATATATAATTAATACTTGGACTCATAAATGTCCTCCCTTTCAGACAAATCGAATTTCTAACGCAGTATGACAACACCATGGAGATCGATTGTGTGCAACTTTGCCTTTCTCACCACTTGCACAGCACTGCTAATTGGAATATCAGTTTCTTAACACCATTGATTATGTCTGTTTCGCATATCCAGTATCTCCAGTATATTAAGTATCACATAAGTATTACAGCTTGTGATAGTATTACATCTGTAATCGTTTCACGTATCAGCAAGACTATGGATAACCTTGCGTATAGTAAAATGCTGTTTTGTCTGCTGCGTTTCCTCGGTAGACAACACGTTCTACTTTTGTCTGAAACAGTACCAGTCTATTTTGTTGACTGAATATGCCTGACATACAACAACAAAGCCATCAGTGGATACAAAAGTTGAATCTGACAAAAAAATTCAATGCCTCGTGATTCCAATACCCCAATCTGTCAAGAGTGGATTTCGTTCTATGCTCGGTCTAGTCGTAGCATTCATTGCTTCCCATGTTAATACTATGTGATACTGATTTCAAGTCATTTATACATTCAAACTGCTAGTAATTGTTATCACTTTAACTTTGTTATAATTTACATTCTAAAATTAATATTAAATTTTTCTTAATTTCAAAATGTTGCAATTTTAAGGAACCAATAGCACTTTTAATACCATTATTATATAAAATGAAATTATATTTATACATAAATAGTTCTTTGTGAAAATAAACGTGACAAAGCATTTATTTTTATATTTTTATACAATAAGGGATAAATTATTATTTTTAATACTGTAACTCATGAAATATTGTTTCAAATACAGGTTGCCTTCTGATCATAGCAAAAATCTATATACAAATCATAGTGAATCCAAACTTAAGAATAATATTAAACATAAGAAGAATGAAAATCGCCTTAAGCACTCTGCTAACAGATGAGAAAAAAAATTTACGGTGTTCATCAGATAAGAAATGTTTCTTTCATATTTTTACGCTCCTCACAATAAGCAAATTGCTAAAATGATGGATCTTGAAGAAGAAGAAAAAGGAAGCTTTTAAGGTACGCAAAGAAAACATTTTCTTACATTTAGAGGTCACATCACCAGTTGAAGTTGATAGCCATTTTTTTAGATGAAAGATAAGCAGTCATGAGATTTTATCTGAGCTTTTTATTCAATATAAATATACATTTTTCGATAAAATGATTCAAA